>JBAIZZ010000119.1:168194-260626 GCA_037355905.1 Heliconius aoede | reverse complement strand
TGAGCCCCCTTTCCAACACCTGAAACAGTCGCAGGGTCAGAGAGGGCGGCAGGAGCGCCGCGGCGCCGCAAGCAAGGGAATAAATAAATAGCATGTATAATAATTCATATTTCAAGTAATAAGAGCAACGACGGCTGGAAGCAGCGAGAGGCGTGCGCCGCTCGCTGGCGACCACCGCGCGCTGTCGCTACACCTGTTATGTCCCGCGCCGCGCCGCGCCGCTCACCTACACCACACCTACGCCACATACATGGCGCCGCGCACTTAAATATCAAACACAATGTCACACAATACAGCACACTCTTAAATAGATACAGCTAATTATACAATATACGCTACAACATATGCGGTTACAGTGTGCGGCTCGACGACACTAGACGGATAACGAATGTACGGCGTAACGCTAGTGTCCGCCCGCACCGGTGACTTTGTTACGAACGGCCTCGAAGCGCTGTTGGGGAAAAAAAACAGTTGCACAATACCAGTTAGGACTAAAATAATTCAAAATCCAAGTGTATTCACTGACACGTTGATAATGAACATATCAATTTTATTCCTCATTTCACTCACCGTATCACTTAAATATATCGAAAGGGTGCAGTGCGAGTGTACTCACCTCGAGACACTTCTTTTTACTTCCTTTGCGTTTTTCATAGTCGGCGTACTTGCGCCAGTAGCCGTAGCAGTAGGGGTAGTGGGACAGGAAGGCGTCGTACGCCTCGCGTGCTGCCTCCACATCACTCTGTTACACGACAATACTTTATTTTAACATACATTTGTATACCATATGTCATATAAATATAAAAAAATGCAGTGTGTCAGTTGGCCCTTGCCAATCTACATTAAATTCAGTTCCCATTGCTTCACAAAGCAACAAGATAAGCATTAAATTTCATCATTTTAGTTTTTTTTTGGGTGCATATTAAAATGCAGGCATGGAAATGAAGAAAGTTATCAAGGTAAATTTTAAAACCATACCTCTTGATCGACATATTGCAACAGGTATGTCCAACCTGTGAAGTCTGTGGGGTCATCATTAACTACCTTCCAATATTTGTCAAGCTCAGGCAAAGTTTTCTTTTTAGGCTTTTCATCAACCGATGATCTCTTCTCAGAAGTTATGGGTTTGCTTTCACCATTCTATATAAAAGTGTAAAAAAAAGAAATAAGTAATTATTCCTAAAAATGTTATTTTATAAATTAAAAACTGCAAAAAAATATGTAAAAAAACAACTAAGACTGACAAAAATATTTTTAAATGCATGAATTTGCATAACATTAAACAATTTAATAAGACATGTATAATCCTTAACTTAATACCTTAGCTAAAGCTTGTTTTTTTCCAGCAGATTCACCCTCAGATGTGGGAGAGCCAGGATCATAGCCATCCCTTTCTTCTCCATTCTTTCTTTTTCGAGACTCCTTAGTGTCCTTTTTAGATGCTGGTAGCTCATCTTCTGATACTACCTTTAAATTAACCAAACATTTTTTTTTAAATGTATATATTAACTTTATAAGCTTCACATATAATACATCAAACATAAAGCATAAAGAAAAGCAAAGACAATATAGTGTCAGCACAACAAATGTGTTGAGTGGTGGAACTCAATGCAGCACTTTGCACACAATCCTACTGGAGTAGGATTGAAACCATAATTCTCACATTTACTTTTTCATTGATCTCAGATACATGTTAAGGTTATGCCTTTATACATATTACATAATATTTGTGGCACACCTCGGTATCAGCAGGCAATTCTGCTGGTTTTGGACCAGGTAGTTCATCATCAGACACATTCTCAGCATCCTTGACACTTGGTTTTTGAACTGCTGGTAATTCATCTTCAGACACAACTTCAGTTTCTTCAGCACCACCCATCTAAATAATAGAGTTTTTATAGGATATGTATATAATAGAAGCATTTCATTCATTTCTCATATATGTAATATGATTAAATTAAATATTTTCTAAAAAAAAACAATTTTTTTTTCTTTAATTTCACATAATGTAAATGGCATAAGAAGAAATAAAGTGTAACAGTTTTTATTATAAAAACATTTTACAATTTCATTAATTACTGTACCTGAATGGAATCTTTATCAATATTTTCAACATTTCCTTTAATATTTTCTTCTTTGTTTTTGTTATGGTTAATGTTTTCCACGACAGGTGCCTCTATAACTTCCATACTCGTTTCTTCAAGAGTTTCAGGATTTTTTATGTTTTCTTCTTTTGCCAGGCTATCTTTAACATTTAACTCTACATCTTGTAAGTCTTTATCATCTGAGGACTAAAAAAACATATTTAAGAAAACATATAACATAATAAATAATTGAATACATGTATTAAAACTTACCCATTATGCAAAATAAGGGATTAAGCATACCTTTAATAACTTCCTCTCCAAATTTCACCTTTTAGGTAAAAGGCATTTATTTTCCTTCGATAAAAGTCATGGAGCCATAATTTCTATGCATGGAGGAATATTAAATGTATTTTAGACATTTAATATTCTATTTATCTATATTATAATTTAGTTTGTATATACTAAGATATGAATTACTAAGAAATAACAGAAAAAAATATATAATAACATACCTCATTGCTTTCATTTATTAAATTTTTATCAGAAATATCATCATGTTTATATTCATTACTAACATCTATAGTATTGTCCATGTTAGTTTTTTTCATTTCGTCATCAGCAGAAGTAGAAATATCTGCATCACTTGCAACGTCATTAATATCAGGCTCACTTGGGGGCTCTGTTTCTGTTTTTTGATCTAAATCAATATCAGAAGATTCTTTAAAAGTAGCACTTAAACGAGAATCACCATCAGATAGAACATTATTCATAGAATCGCTTGGGAAATTAACGGCGTTGTCCCCAACATCAAATGAGTCGGCGTTAAAACTTTCGGTGTTGTTATCAAGATACTCGCCGACGCTTCCAGCAGATAATTCTACGGCGTGAAGGAAAGCCTGGTTTGATGTAGACGAATCGTCGACACCAACAGCTTCGACACTATTAAATGCCCCATCATTCAGTAAATGTGACAAATCATTTGAATTATCATTGATTAAGGGCCCTTCGTCGGCATCCATGGCTCCATCCGATAAACACTTCTGTAACAATATAAACGTTAGGACTATATGTACGGCGCAACAATATGTACGCAAATGAAACGCTTTAACCTCATGTACCTGTAAATAAGAATTAGCTTCTTCATCCATTGATTTAGTCTTTAATTACATACACGTACAGAATTTTAAAATAAACATACAAAATTTAAGCAAGCAAAGACGAAAAACAATCGCTTCACGGATTAATCACATAACACATTTCTCGAAATAATCCGCTGAACGCTTAATAGCAGATACCATATTTTTTTTAGAATTATAAATTGTAACAAAATTGAAACACAGATAAATAATAACCACAGACTACCAAACTTATAGTTAGTTTTAAAATAGCTGCCAGTAGCAAGAATAGGTACGGCACGGCGATACGGTTTAATTTATATTTTATTAAGTCCACTATATTTACTTATTTACATGCCTGTTACATGACTTACTTAATGCAAAGCAATTTATCTATATTTGTGCTATATACTTTTCTCTTGATGTGATCTTATACTCCCGTAAAGGCATACCCTACTTGCAGTAATTAAGGGTCTCACGGAGTTATTTTATTAACTAATGCAGCCGCACAAATAAACTTATAAAGTGAGTTAATCATCTTTAATTTTAGTTTCCTCTGCTTAAAAGGTAAAAAATATATATTATCAAAATTTTGTTCATACAATGTAATCTTTTTAGATTATATTTTCTCTGGTCTACTAGTCACAATTATTTATCTTCTTGGGTGTATATACAATTAAATAAAAAACTTGTGGACATCCCACCGACTGCGTCCACCGTCTTGACTTGCACGTTTCCCGTCCGGTGATGGTGTCAAGTTATTCCAGGTCAACAGCAATAAAGCATTCGAAAATAAAAAATATTGAGAATATGCAATTTAAATTTGGAGTCGTTACAAAGTTAAGCTGTACTCACAATTACAACAACAGAGTTTGTAGGATTTGGGGCAAAATGCGATGACATGCTGTGAATGCAAAACGAGGTTTGCTATTCTTAATAGATATAATGAGCAATCATTCAATGCACAGCAGCGCAAATGCTTATTCGAAAACTCTATACTCGTAACTTATATTATAAAGCTGAAGGGTCGCGGGGTCATTGGATACGCTTGTCTAAACCTACTGGTCCGAATTGATAAATTCTTTAAGATAGGTAGGTTTAGCACACCGGCACTCACTGAGGATCAGCGTAAGACTGTAAGCGCAATGGCATTTTTTTATTCTTCCGACCCATTTAGACTAAGTGCAGCATGAAAATCCGTCCCTGAACTACTGTTCAGGGACGGATTTTCATACTGTTCAGGGACGGATTTTCATGCATTTTCATTTTCATCATTCGAAATACTTTTCGAATTCAGAAGGAAAGAGAAGTGCATAGTGTTTTAACAATAGCTTCTATTTTCGTAACCTACTAAATACGGAATAAAATGTAAAGCTGAATAAAAAAAAATCTATTTGCTAACTTTCTAATCTTATTATTGATTTCTCTAATAATTTTGACTATGATGCCACTGATAATATAAATGTAATCTGACAAATGTAGATAATGTATCTGTAATCTTAATCATTTGTCTAATGTACAGTAGAAACTCGATTATCCACAATCAATTATACGGATTCGCAATTATGACCATCAACCGCGATAATTATTTTATTCAACCTTATACTAACCAAACACAATGAAACCTAAGAAAATTTATATTTACGATTTAAAAATGTCTATAAATCGTACGATGGAAAATGTTAATTTCTTAACTATCGTTGATTTTCATTAAACTGTACTTGATGATTTAATAGACACATAAGAATTTTGTGTTACATACGCACAAAGCCAGCTTTTCTTCATACATTTGATTATCCGGATTTTCGATTATCCGAAGAACTAACGACAACAGTTAGTCCGGCTAATCGAGTTTCTACTGTATTATCTATATCTGTCACCCGTCATTCGTGTATAAAATATAATTTTTTAGTAACCTACAATTTAAGTTTATTATTTTGTGCATTTTGTAAATAATTAAAATGTTTGGTGTACGCTCATCTATGTCAATGTTTCTCTCTGCAGGTCCTCAATTATTTCTTCAGCAGACCAGGGTAAATATTTAAAATCTACGGACATGTACTAATTGTTTGCCTGATTTTTTATAAAAAATATTGTGTGTACTGGTTCATTTATAATTTTTAAATTGTATTTTTATAGAATACTTTTATATTAAAAAGGAAATGGCCACCACCACTGCACAAGAAAGGTGGAAGACCATCAAAGTTAAGAGCTAGACATTTTGTGTATGATCTAGTTGAGGATACAAATATTACCAAAAATCCAGACATGAAAATAATTTTAAACCAATTTGTGGAAGGTAAGAATATATAACAAAGAAATATTTGAGCTAGAAACGTAAATCAGGTTGAATTTGCGTTAATGTTCTTATATTTTATTTAGTTTATAAATTCATTTTCATTTAAATTTTAGTCATTATCACTAGGTCTAGGAAGAATTTATATAATAATTCGTTTTATTACTAATGTGATAAAGTGAAGATATATTAACATTTATAGGTGTGGGAAATGCTGGGGATATTTTAACTCTAAAACCAACAGTTGCATATAAAAATTATCTTATGCCTGGCTTAGCTGCATACACAAATCCGCAAAATTTGGAAAAATATAAAGTAGACGAGAGTAAGCCAAAAGTAGAATCAAAATATAGTTCCCCATATGTTCAAAGGGTGAGTTCATAATAACACAAACAGAATAGTAGCTTATAAACCATGATTAATTCTTTTATACTACTGTAATGCTTTGATATGATAATTTCAGACAATGGGATGGTTGTCTAGTCTTGTATTACAAATATCAATGAACAAAACTCAACCATGGACTCTGGAACCTTGGCATGTTCGGACAAGTTTTCGTAAAGCTGGATATGTGGTGCCTGAATATGCAATAACAATGCCACCTGTCACTATCAAAGGTCCAGATCTAAGTCTACAAGAAAAGGAGTTTTATGTTACAGTTAAAGTAAGTTTTTTTTTATCTTTATAAAACATTTTGCAGGTTTTCGTTTTTATCATGTAATATATAATAATAGTAATACTTATTATTATTATATTTAATTATTGAACATTAAAAAGTGTAAGATGGACATTAAGAAAATATGTAGTTACTGAGATTAACATGTGCAATGGTGGCCTATGTGGTATCACTACAAGTGATCTCTTACAGCCATAATAATTATAGAAAAACAATAAGACACAAGTTTTGTATTGGTTGTCAATAGAAAACAAATAAGCTGTGCTATGTAGCCTTAATTCCAATCAGGTCTTAAACATGATTGCACCATTTTAGCTTGGCTTGGATAGCCATCTCCAAGGAGTGAAACTAAGCTTAAGAAGATGTTGCCAAATAAAAGTTTCTTCAACATCTGTCCAGTAGTTTTTGTGTAAAAGGCCAAAAAATAATATTTTGTTCCTTCTTTTTTTAAAGCTTATAAATGTATATATTGTTTTTGTCTTTTGATAGATAAATAAGAAAGAACAAGTCAATGTGAGATGTAGAATCCATCACTGGGCTACAGGTCTTGAGAGACTACCATGGGTTGAAGCACATTGGAAAAGACCTCAAGAAGCTCTGATTCCAGACCAGGCTCCTATTTTGGAAAACATGCCTTTACCTAGTTAGTTAATATGGAATATGTATGGAAGCAGTTAGCTTAAAAATATTAAAAACTAATATGTATTCTGCATTTTATTTATTTTAACCAAAAATCATTATGTTATTACTAAATAACAATTTTGATAGACTTTATGGCAATGTGTCATCAGATTGGAATTTTTCGGAAATTTCTTCAGTATTATTAAAAGTCTTTACAGCATCATTTACACTTCCGGCCACATTTTCTGCGAGTCCACTGTCAGCATCTAGTACATTTTCTGCCAATTCAGATTCATAATATTCTTGTTGGTGGCCAGATTGTTCATTTTGTGTTACTGGATATTCTGGCTGTACATTACTATCATACTGTTGGTTATCAATTATCTCATTTCCATAATTGTATATATTTTCAGGCTGTGGCTGGTCAGTAATGGCAATATTTTCTGAATTACCATATCCATAATTGGCATCACCTTCATTTTGATTATCATATACTATATTGTTGATGTCTTGTTGTTCATAAGTATTTTCCATTTCATATTGTTGGTTTTGGTATTGTGCCATATTAGGATCTTCATAGTTATTAGCATACTGCTGTTCATAACTTGGATCATAACGTTGTGACGACTCTTCATGTTCATTGATTTCGCTAGTATAAGGTTGTTGATGAGACTCGTCATAATAAGCGTATTCCTCATTTGTATAATTTTCATTTCCTGTAGAATAAGCTTCAGGCTCGTGGCTAATTTGGTGAATGATATTTGTATAGTCATCATTTTCTGTGGCATACACAGCGTGTTCTTTACCAACATGGTTATCCGGATCGTCTTCTACCTCCCCAACTTTAACATTAGGTAATTCTTTACTATTAAAATGGTCTTCATCAGCTTTGTATTTTTCTGTATCATTCAAAATTATATTATTGCTATCATGTTTTTCTTCCTTATTATGAGTTAATTCAGTATTAGGAGTATTTGTATTATTTAATTCTTGGTTTATTTCCTCATTCGTTTTTTCATAACATTTTGTTATTTCATTGCCTTCATCATTCTCAAAACTATTTCTGTGTTGGTATGTATTGAGATTGTCATCACCTTGAGCACCTCTATTGGGTGCTTCGTTTATCTCTTGGTTAATTTCATTTACTAAATTGCAACGTTGATCTTTTTCTTGCAGATAGTCTTTAGTTTCTTTTATTTCTATAATTTGTTCTTGTTCATTTGTTGTTGAATGTAATTCAATCAAGGTAGTATCAGTTGAACTCATTTCTTTAATTTGATTTTTAGAGTTGTATATTTCTTCATGTAATTTAGTTGTTTTTTCATAAGCTTCAACCGGTAATTTAGAATCTTTTACATTTTCAATGGAATTTTTAATATATTCGGCATTATTTTGAATAATATCTTGATCTTCTGAGGATATATTTAAACTTTCGGTTTTCTCTAATTGGTCCATCTTTTCAACACATAATTCATTTTTGTGTCTGTTATGGTCGGTTTTCCCATCACTATCTGGTATAGGATTTTCTTTATGTATTATATCTAAGGGTACATGTGTATATAGCATATTATTTTCTTTATGTAAATCTGCTATTTCATTGCCCTTGTCGTTTGTTGTTTCCTTTTCATTTTTTTTAAGTTCATCTAGAATATGGTATTTCGTTTTCCAGTCAGTATCAGTTATGTTTTCCGTTGGAGAATCTGCAATAGCTGTTTTTCTTTGAAATGTTGATGGAAGTTTAGGAATCAATATATATTTTGTACTAATTTCTTTAAAAGTTAATGTTTCTTCTAAATTTCCTTTGTAAGGAGATACTGAGATACTTTGATCGCCCCTAAGTTGTTTATGATTGACGCATTCTGATTTATTAATGTACGATCTTTGCGGGAGAGTATAATAATCTCTCATGAATTGTACTTTCTGAAACAGAAAACAAATATAAAGAGTGTAATATGCCTATGTTACACAAGCACACATATCCCTAGAATAGTATGTAGTAGAATGCCATTTTTCTGTTCTACAATTAATTTGGTTGCAATGCGTGTTTAATGCTTAATTCACTAAAAAAGTAAAGAAACCTCTTAATTTAAATACAAATAGTTACTGAACTTGAATGCGATGCACGATAATAATGCGAAACTCGAAGCTGGGGTTTTGCCTTGGTGCTAAAGCGAAGAAATTGTATTAATATTAATAAATAATAATTAAAATATCAAATAAATAATAATTTCTCCGAGTGGAGATCGAGCCCACAACCTCCCCGTAACAGTCACGATGACGGCCTCAATGTACCTACGTAGTATCATTAAATCACCAGCTTACATTTAAATTAAATAACAGCTAAATTAATAACATTAAAAACAATAGTACACAATAATTTACCTGTTGGTGGATCGGTACTGAAACGGTATTAGAAAATCGCATATCTTCAAGACGTCCCAAAATAAATTCATTTCTATCTTTTCGTTTTTTGTCCTCTTCGAGGAAAGCGTCATATTGTTTTCTCAGTGCGTTTATTTTATCGGATTTTACTCTGAAAATGAAAAAAAACTAAAATTATCGTAAAAATTCAATTTATTTAGTGCAAGGCAGTTTTTAAGTCTTAAGAATTATTTTTTCATTGATTGATTGATTCACGTACTTTTTCCCAGATTTTCCCATTAATTCCGATATTTAATCACGAGCACAAACGCGCGACCTAGGGAAATGTAAACATGGCAATGACAACTCGACCTTTGGTGAGGTCTGCAAATTTCGCTAAGGTAACTTTTGCAACCCGCTCTATGTGCGTTCACACAACGACGGAATTAAATAATTATACAGCTATATTTTTTTTCAACAGAACACACCTACTGTTTCTAGAACTGTAGTAGTGAATACGTTTTTTCTTCATTCATCTTTAATTTACTTTTAAGTAACAAGAAACTTGTGACAGAGATTCCAAGTCGGTTAGTTGGTTTAAGGAAACGAAACGAATATCTCATTCGTGTTCAATAATAAAGAAACTTCTATTTTATAGGATTTCAAACTATAATCGAGCGGCATCACCTTATAAAGTATCAAAAAATCGCAAACGTTTTTATCACTCTTCTAAGCGAATAACAGGTGTAGTTCTAATGTCTTTTTTTTTAAATAAAAAGTATAGTTATGTGTGTATGTAATCGAAAACAATCCTTGTTAGTAGTAACACAATAACAGTAAAAGATATTTGTAATTTTTCACTTTCGATACTTTATCTAGGGATCGTCGAATTACATTTCTTTTGTGGGTAGTCCAAGTATGTAAGACACTTGCGGTGTCTTTCCCCTGGTACTACCATGTACTCAGTAAAATGGATCCGACAAACTAAAGATTGACCTTCCATTGTATTTATATGACCTTGTCACGAACACTATTTTACCGATTTTATATGAAGAGAAATTTTTAAAAAATAATAGAATTATGATTGCATTTGTTTTATATTTGGTTATTACATTAGGAAAGCAATCATTTAGTTTTCTTTTTGTTCATTATCAGTTATCCTGAATCTTGATCATACATAACTGTTGGCCTGATGTGTCGTTTTAATGGTGTATTTTTAATATTTCGGGATTTTCTTTGTTAGTATAATTTCTGGAGTGGGAACGAATCAACCCCCCGCGCCACGCCACGCCACATCACGCCGATCGCCTCTAGTTAATTAAAAAAAAACAAGTAGTGTAGTGTAATAGTTCTAAAATATAAGTAGTGTAAATTGTAAATAAGTAAAAATTTAAATATAAAAATTATTAGTATTTCATATAGATTAATATTAAATAAATATATATAGGTGGTAATATAAAAGTAAATCAGCTTGACGCTGAATGCAGGATCCATTCAGCAGGGTAGACAGAGGGAATCTAGTATTACGACAGTTCGTTCCCCACTTTCCGCTGAATTTTGTAGGCATTGCGTGTTGCATTGAGTGACGGAAGTCAAACGTCGCGCTTTACCTGCACACCAGAGCGAAGAAATATAAATTTAAATAAATATTTCATTTCCTCGAGTGGGGAATTAACTGGATTGAACAACCACTTGTATTTATATTATAGTCACACTTCGTGCCAGTTGCCACAACTGACATTCTGCACATGAATATTCTGCCCATTCTACTTTCGTCTAATTTCGACTATAATTATATACAAATAAATATTAAAAGATTTATTATACAAATTGTATTATGTTGTTTAGTGCTTACAACTGCATATATTTCAGTAAAGTTTGATTTCTCATCATCCTCGACATGGTATATTATTACGTTATATCGAAAAAACCACACGTTTGGTGTTGTAAGATTACTATTTTTTTTATCTTATTTTTCGTTTAGGTTTGCTCCTGTGCGTTTTTTTATTCTCTATACTATTCATTAAGATAGGTGTCATTTGTTAGTTCTCCAATAATTCACAATTATTGACACATCTAGAACTATCTATTGTTTTAAACCTATAACAGGATATGATTCCATTGTGTAGTAAAGATTTTATCCTATGATTTAAAAATAATTATACTTTTCTTTGTAATAGTATATTAGGTACGTCAGCCTGGAAAAGACACACGGCTTTCTTTATTTTCCGCTCAAATCCAAAATAGTATTTCTAATATGTTACATGATCATTTATTTTTAAACGCACGAAAATGGTTTTAATCGAAATGTTGATCAGAACTACATAAATTAAATTTACCGATGGTTTGGAATATGAAAATATTCATATTATACAGTACGAAAGACGAGTAGTGGCCGCCGTAAAGTAAGGATTTCTGAAATTTAATGCATTGTTCGATCGTGACAAAAAGAATATAAAAAATAAATAGTGTCCCTTTTGTTACAGTACGGTCAGCAAACAGCAAACCGCCCTAAAATAGTTAGTATTAGATGGTTGTGCAGATTTGATTCTGAAACCTAACTTTGGGGTGGCCACGACTTGTTGACCGCTCTGTATATAAATCTGTTAAAGTTCTCTGTTGATATTCCTGACTGACAGACGTCAGTCGATCTGCATAGTGTTATGACTTTTACGTTGTTTTAAGGTTATATTTATATTATTACTATAATAAAGATTATATAATTACTTTATAAAATGATTCACAAATGGTGGCACAGGTTTGTTCGACGTAGAACAAAGCCAATACCTGTAGATGTAGCAGCTTTATGGAAACGACGACTTAGTTTCGCTTATGCTTTTTGCGCTTGGAATGCCTTTGGTATACTCGCTTATAATTTTTATCAAGGTAAAGCCGATTGGGCCCAATATTATGGTCTTAAAACAGAAGAAGAACAAAATATGTCTCCAGGTACGGTTTGTATATAAATAGATTAGAATTAAGTAAGTAAATTTGATGCTTGTAGATTCAAAACAATATTTTGGTTAATATTGTTTAATGCAATGAAATATAAAAAAAATATATAATACATAATAGTCCTTTATCATAGCAGTCTATTGACTAATTTAAGAACACATGTTACAGGTCGTGCATGGGCTAACACATTAGGCATTAAAGATGCAAAAGTTGTTAGGATTTCTGGATTAAAAAAAGTAGATGAATATGATATAGTTGATGGTGAAGAAATCAGGGAAGCAAGTAAGACTCAAAATACAGAACAATTAAGCTCATAATTTACTTAATAATAGAAATGAATTCAAAAAATACATGTCTATGTAATTTAAAATGTAAATATACTGCATTGTAGTTATAAGGTTAATAAAAATATATTTATCACAAATGATTTATTATTTATTGTCTGTATACAAACATTTTTCATATAAGATATATATCAATTTTTTTTATGTATGAAATACATATTCTTCAGGTAAATTTAAAATTTTGAAATTAAATTTCTTAAGATATGTAATGCAACTGTTTTACATATTGTTCTTAACTAAGGCACTTATTTTCAAATAAGGCATTATTTTACATTTCTTTATTTACAATTAATCTTAAATAATAATGATCACAGGTCATTAAGGCAATTATATCTGACTTAATAATTTGAATGTGAATGGCATGACTTGGCATGTCGTCTTCTTTCAATCTCTTGGAGTAAAGCAGATCTGAAAGTAAACATTTGTTATTTGTGGCTAAGAATTTGGAAAATACATATTAATTTAAGGTTGTCTGGTAGAGATTGCTTAAAGCAATAAGACACCTAAGTGTTATTCTTTTTTTTATATATTTCTTATGTTGTGTGCAATAAAGTATATTCTATTCTGTTCTACACTTTTGAAAGAAGAAGTATATATTATCCTAATAAGAAAGTGTTAACCATTATATAGTAAAGTTAAACTTAATGTAAGCAAAGGTAAATACAGTATGCAAAAAACCAGCTTTTCTATATACATTCAATTATCCGAGTGACTAAAGACAACAATTAGTCTGGTCAATTCAGTTTCTACTGTAGTATGTTATTGTAAATTTAACATAGTTTTTAAAATTATTTGTAATACTATAGAGCAACAGCTCTTAAAATGAAAAGAAGTCTTAGAAATCTTACATACATAATTCTTTCAAAATGAAATAATAACTGTACCTATATTGTTCAAATTTCATCACAATAAGTTGTAGTTCTTGTTTATAAAGCCTTGTTAACATGTCTGAGTAACAATCAAGCTCACTTAAACGGAACATATTCCATCTCAGCTTATGGTCCAATTCTTGATCAGCTGTAATAGTAAATTTTTTGACTATATATCCATATGTTTATACATTCATGTAAGCAATATTATGTACATTACAGTATCTCTATGGTTTTAAAGTAGATTTTTTTTATTTAAAAATAAAACAAAAAACTAGAAATGTTATAGATTTGACATAATTTAATAATTTTTGAAAACTACGTACGTAAGTTAGTTAATGTAACTTACCTTTTGAATATACAATGAGCCAATGGGGTATTTCTTCCAATAAATAAGGAGGGACCAATGTTGGCACCAGGGGGCTGACCAAGTAACAACCTCCAACTAAGCATGGATGTGCGTAAGTAGTTTGATGGGTGATTTCACTGGAATAACATATATAAAAATATAACTACATTCAAATAAATAATAATTTCAATGATTTTCCTATTTTTATTTGGGGAAATAGATACTTAACAACTTGCCTCCTACTGTGAAGAACATTCTAGAAATTAAACAATGGTAGTTCTACTACAGGTCCAAGATCTTTTATGAAACTCTCAATCCTACTTTAGGTGAATCTAGATATTGTTTATTATTTATATATATAGATGACAATAGATATAAATATTGAATACTATATTTCAAAATCAACTATAATACTTTTTATACTTAGAGTCTATGGTACAAGACGATTTTTCGACTTCCACTGGGGGAAGGCATTGAGATCAGCCACTACTAACAAACACATACTATTTTGAAAATGAATATGAAAATGAAGTGGAAGGTAAGGAAGAAAGTGTCAAACCCTAGATTTCCTCTGAATACTATGCTACATATATGAAAGATACAGCATATAACTTAAAAAAACAATATCATACTTAAAGTAATACACCCCATGGTGGGGTGTAGACACGCGGTGCCAAGGTCGAGGTACACTCTCCAGAGGATGGGTCCAATGTGTGGTCTGCGTGTTGTGGTCCATGTAGTAGCGGCGGCCGCGCAGTGTCCTGTCCGCCGACCAGCCCGGTGGCAACGGTAGTTCACATTCATCAGATCCTGATGTTTTATTAAATATGTTATAGTAACATTATACATACATTATGGCTGTTGTGGTGCTTTGGAACAGAGTTTCCGTATAATCCGAGTAGTGTGGAATGGAGTGTCTAGGCTCCCTCTGTCTACCCTCCTATTTATGTGGTACAGCCTGAAAATTAAATATAAAAAAATATCTCTACTTATATATCAAGCTCTCTAACTTTTTGTGACAGTGTGAGATTATCTAATAAACTAAATTAAGTACATTTGTAATTCTTCTGTATCCCTACAAAATTTAATTGAATATTTTTAAGTGACAGAAAGTACCTTGACTAGAAGATATGATATTGCCACCATGACCCTTATTGTGATATGTGAGGGCAGGCGTACTAACATAATTTGAATATATGGGAGATGACGGACTTGTTGTTGAATAAGCTGTAAAAAGTAATACTTTGAGTTACATACATATATAAAGCTGAGAATTGTTTGTTTAAACACTCTCTGCCTATGCAGCTATGTGGGAAAAAGTATGCAGACATAAGACAAAAACCTAAATTATAAAAAAAATATCAAGGGAATGATTATACATATGTAATATTTTCTTATACACTATAAAAAATACTTACATTCTGTAACATGAGTTCTAATTGAAGAGAGAGGAGATGGAGGATGGAGACATGGATTAAGGCTCAAATTTGATGATATTCTTGGCATACTTGATTCTCTTGAACTATACTGTTGCTGTTTCTGTTGTTGAACCTATATAATATGAAAAAAATAATGATATATGTAGTTTTTAAAAATAATTAGATTACAGCAAAATAATTCAATACCTGTTGTTGGTTTTGATATATAGGGTCTTCTGGTTGTGCTTGTCTAAAATAACGATGGCTGGTTTGTCTACTAAAGGAATCATCAATTTCATTCAATGTTGAATGGGAAGCCTAAAATAATATTTTATATATAACACATAAATATATATCAACTTGAATATTTGTATATATATAACATACCAAGTTGGTGTCTAAATGAAATTGAGAGTTGAAATTACTTGAAGTACTTGCTGTGTCACTGGCAGTAGACAAACTTGCAAATCTGCAATGTAGTAAAAACTTACATTAATATAAATATTCTAATTATTTTATGAAATAAGCAAATATCAATCAAAAACTTCATCTAATTATTAAACTTGTTTTAAATTTTAATAATATGGCATCAAAACTCACCTATGAGCCAAATTAGGTACAGATTCACTAGGGGTATATTTTCCAGCATGACCACTCATAGTTTGGGCTTTACCAAATTTATTTTCTATGCTTTGTGTGTTTCCATCGTTTGAACCAAAAGGCTGGCTGCGAGGTCTCCTGTTGTTTCCAGTAGTCCAAACATTGATGACTTAAAGAGGTAGATCACATTAACAATCAAAATAATATAAAGTTGTCCATTTGTCTATAAATTGGGTATATATAAAAGTATCCTTTTTAATTGTTTTAGACTCACTTGGCAAATCCGGAGGAGTATCTTTTTTTACATATTTGCCCACTACTCCTTCATTAATTGCTTTTTGCCCTTTTCTAGATATCATTTTGTGTACACAACTGATTTCGTCGTTCTAGGCAAATGCACATATGAACAATATTGCTAATTTAGACAAATGTAACTGTTTATACTTTATATACATCTTTCAGGAAGACATTTGACTATTAAATATATTTTTATTGTTGTCTATTTGTCAAAAATGAAGTCTGGTCATGACATATTGACACTTGTAGGCTGACACGACAAATAGACATACTTTTTTACTTCTTTAGAAAGTATGCAGTAGAAAGAAGCGTCGTCGCATAAAATATTGTCATTGGTAGTTGGAAACATAACAAATCGATAAAAAAATACATTTTATAAGCAGTAATAGATATCCTCAGAGAAGAATTTTATTTTTCGAATAAAATATTTTATTCCTGTTATTCAATGATCAGAAAATATTTTTCTATTAAAACTAGATATTTAGCGAAAATATAATTTAAAAACCCACAATTGCGAATATTTCATGAGATTTTTTTTTTTTTTCCACATTCGTCCCACTAAAGACACAAAGTCAAGGATATTGTTTTATATTATAGTATCGAGTTTAATATATCATACTAATCATATTTGTTAGTAATATTTTATTCCTTTACATAAGTATATTTTTATATTCATACCTCGAATATAGGTCGGCCGTTCGTAACACACACAGGGATGTGGCTGTAACGCGACAATTGTGGGTTCGATGCCCACTCGCGAGTATGTATTGATTAGAGTAATAGAAAAGGTATGAAAGGTGTATAAATAATATAAAGAAAATTATTATGTTAATTATATGAAAGAGTTTAATTTGTAAATTGTAATAATTCTTATATTTAATTATAAGAGGGTTAATATTATCTGCGTCCGTAGGCGAAGCCCATTATGGATATCGTGACAAGATAGCCTACACGTGACCCCTGGGCAGTGCCAAATGGTATTTTGAATTCGGGTCTTTACAGTGGCATCTTGACAGAAGGAGCGGCTGATTGTTGTGGATACCCGTAGCGTCTGGCTGTGGAGGCTAGCAGGACCCGAAGCTGGATATCTGGCTGATCTAAAATCTTGTTATTCTTCAGGAGAATAGTCGAGCGATGCAGAAGCCATACGGAAAAAAGCTTCACACTCTATCCCACACACTGCAGAGTAAGCAGAGAGAAACTAGTCTTAAGACACTCCATTTCCCACTGTCCTCCAAATCCTGGAGGCATTACGTGTATATAACGATTGTAAAACTAGTCTCTACTCATTCTCTAGTATAAATTGTTTTTGTTACTATAAACTATGATATATGATAATAACAAGTTGATACTCAAAGAAAACGTATAAAAACTTGAACGTAGCGGTATTTGAACCCGCGCCTCTTTCCAGTTTCTGAATAACTATTTTTCTATCTTAAATTGTGAACACTTTAAAAATTAATAATAAATATTGAATAAAACTCGATTTACCAAATGATAGTAACCCGTGGAACTGCTGTTATTATTTGAGATAGTGGAGACATATCTTGCAGTAAAATTTATAACATTTTGTAACTTTTTTATAATGGAAACCTGGGTAAGAAGAAGAAAATAATGTAAGGACATGCCTTCAATCAATAATGTTAATAGACCATGATAGATAAAAAAGTTTTAACTAGGTTTTTTATTTAGCTACACGCTGTATCTCACAGACAGAAGGGTAAACGGAAGAGGAAACCTACTGACCTAGTGATAAGACACTCCTGAATGCAGTGCGTTCCGAGTGGCGGGACTCCGAAGTACGCTTTGCCTCGACAGCAGAGCGAGGAAGTGATAATATTAAATATTTCATTTCGAGTGGGAATAAAATCCACAAACTTTCGTCCAGCTCAATCGGCTTACGTGGCACTAGAATTTGATTTGTATGAAAAATATTACTGACAAAGGCGTGTGGAGGTGAAAAGTGTGGAATGGCTAAACCCAAGGACGCGCTTTATCTTAGAGAAACGAAAAAATATTTTTATAAACTTTCTCCGTATCGGATATGTTGTGTTGTCCGTATCGTGTGTTTAATCGATGATAATATCATCGATTAAATAACTAGACAATGTGTAATGACCCCACTGCGTCCATGGTGGAAGGTTATAGTTTTCGTTAAAGAATTTATTTAAATAATTATTATATCTTATTAGAATCCTGTGTATTGGAAAACAATGTTATAAGCAGTGATATCAATAAAAGTAATTTACAATAGCAATAGCAAATAGCATCAACATCCTGATTGACAAAACGACAGAAACCGTTTAAACAAACCACTAATAGAAATAAAAGCTTTAATGACTCTGCATTATCAAAAAAATATTATGACATATTTTTATGGTATTTGATCAAGTGTCGACTCGTGTTCTAAGAATTATTCCATAGTAAAAAATACACCAACGCATTCTGGAATTCTGTAAAGTTGAAAAATAATTAGGTATTTAAAAATATAAAAAGATAAAAAAAAATACATATAGCTAATACCTGATTAAAGATATTCATTATCGTTT
Organism: Heliconius aoede; assembly: GCA_037355905.1. NCBI lineage: Eukaryota > Metazoa > Arthropoda > Insecta > Lepidoptera > Nymphalidae > Heliconius > Heliconius aoede. The sequence goes on along the minus strand of JBAIZZ010000119.1, from coordinate 242,089 downwards.
GAAGCTCCATCATCAAATATATGCGATGAATATTTAAATAAGCATAAAAAAAACAACACCTTCTACGTATGATATAAAAACAATGCACAATTAGTTTAACTACATTAACTCTCAACACTACTCTGCAATAATCACATCTCTGCACAAAAATTTTTTATATTGATTTTCTTATTTATAATAGATAATTTTGTAAATCATAATTGTAGCATACGAACTATGTGACCGATTATTAGTTTAGTTTTCAAGTATAATATTTTGTATAAATTTAAATAATAGGCCTCTAACTACATAAGACAAAATAAGTCTAAGCACTCATGCCTCGGCCTTAAAAGAAGGGAAAGTATTATCACCTGATAATAAGATGTCTTCACTCACCACGGACGATAGACGCGTCATTCCTAGACACTTTCGTTGGAAGAACCATGTCATGGCACTCTCCTGAATGCAATAATTTAATAACATTATCAGATTCTGTTGTGTGATCCTCAACGTTAGTACTTGGAGTGATGACATCCATTTCATCCGAATTCATCTCTAACAAAGTACTGAGACGCTTAAGATTCATAGAATCATCAGATTTCATGAGATGTTCCTCTTCGATTTTGATATCGTCAATCATAGTAGTAATATTTTCATCATTCATAACATTGGTGGAAAAAATATTTTTATCAGTAACATCTGCATCGGAATCTGTTTTAACACCTTGTTGATCATTGCTGTCATTATTAATAATTATTTCTTTAACAGAATCAATATCTTCACTTAATTTTCCACTGTTATTACTTGGAGGGGATATAGATTGAACTGCATCTTCTCTCTTTAACTTTCTACGTTCACTTTTATCATATCCTAAAGGATGCAAATTAGTAGAGCCCGGAGGACTACCATCTGAAGATAAATCAATAGATGTTACCATGCTCTCATCCCTGCTGATAAAATTGTCTGTTTCTGGAATAATGTGGATGTTTAAAATGGTTTTGTTTTTACGATTATCATTGTCACCTTCAAAAGAATTAAATGACTGCGCATCAGAATCTAGTCCGGACGTGCTAGATGTAGCTTTATTAGTATTTAAATTGTTTCTCACTAAAAACCCTCTAACGTGTGCCTGAATTATTGTAGCTGCGCTGGATAGAGTTGACGAGTCGTCAGTTGATAAAGACAAAGATTTTTCTTCATTCACCGTTTGTAACGTAGTATCCATTCTGTTTATACCTAAAGTTCGTCTGTCTTTGACTATATTAATATTTGACTCTTCCTTGTCATCCTGCAAAAAATTCTCATAACTGAATTTAAAACAAATAGATACTACTAACTGCCGATTTTAATTAAATAAAATTGTAAGCAATCCTTAATGTACCTTGTTTTGTTTATCTCCTATTAATAAATTGATATCAACATTAGAAACGTCCTCTATACTTTGTGTCTTATTTCTGAAAAGGAAAGAGCGAAACACCTTTTGTATTGTAATAGCAGCAGTCTCTAAATCCATTGAATGATTATTTATGTGATTCCGTGTGTCATATTCCATTGTAGAAATATCATCCTCAAATTGTTTGCCATCTATTGTTTCACTGTCGTTTTCTTCACATGATTTAGTTTCTATAAAATTAAATGAATAAAAATCTGCTTCACTTTCATAGGAATAGTTGGTTAATTATGTTTTTTGCCTTACCTTTCTTACAACTGTCATTTTCAAACGCAATTGAATCAGAAGTAGAGTCGTTTTTAAAATTATCAGTAATATTTTCGTGGTTCATTTTTTTAAGTTCTTCAGTACCATCTTCTTCATTTCTAGTTACTTCTATTTTAGAACTATTTAAATATTCCATGTCCTTATGTTTTATAGTACTTTTACCCTCTTCTTGATTTATATAATCATTTTTTGAATTGTCACACTTATCATTTTCTACCTCTATTTGAAGCACCTTTTTATCATCTTCAGTTTGAATGATTTCTTCTGTCTTAGTTAACGATTCGGAAACGAATACTGCTTTTTTTTCCGTTTTGTCCACAATAACATTTACATTAGTAATTTCATTTGTTACGTTTCCCTCTGAAATATTGATACTATTGTTATCTTTGATCATATGCATATCTGCTGGAGAAAGTAGACTTTCTGAGACTTGATCTACAAGCTGAGTTGAGGGAGACGAACTATCTTCATTTTTATCTAGACTTTTGCTAGTTATTTCTGTAAACGTTGGATGAGACTTCAGATTTTCATTGTCAAGTGCACCAGTTATTTCGTGTTCTTCATTATCTTCTATATCATTTTCAAGTATTTTTACGATACGTTCTTGCACATACTCCTTTGCGTTTATATGTGAGCCTTGTGGTGATTCTTTAAGGTAGTATGTATTGTTGGCCATTTCTGCTAATTTCTTATCATAAATTTTACACCGTAGAGCAGCTCTTTCTCTTACTTTTATTTTAGCTATTTCGATTTTTTGATCGATATTTAGTGTTTTTTTAGATTCTATAATAAAAATATATATAATTACAACAGTACTAAATTAAAAATATGTTTTATTCTATTATAATCACAATTAAAGCGTATCAAAATTAAAGATATAAAATAAAACACATACTGGACCCATCGCGAATTATAAGTAATTTTTTCATATGGTTAGCACAAAAAGAATATATATCGGTCGGATTGTTTTTAAGAACATCCTTAGAAAGACCTTCCATTAACTCTACTATGCCGACAGGCATTTTGGGAGTACGAGCCTCATAATAGCGTGAGCTTCGAAGATTCATCTAGAAATAAAAGATAATATTTTATATTAAATGTATTAAATATTACAAAATGTGAAAAAAATAACTTACCTTAATATATTATATAAAAATAACTTACCTTACAACAGGACTTGAGTACCAGACGTCGCGAGTGAACAGTGAAGTAATCCATATGTTTGCACTTTGTAGCTAAGGTGATGGTACCACCCGACACAATCAGAATTATGGATTTTTTTCAAAGCAAATACTATAGGCGCCCAACTATGCACATCAGAATAACTTGATTGTATGAAAAAGCTATCTTTTTTTTATAGTTTATATTTATTGCTTACTTGTAACTGCATTATAAACTTATTTCAAATTAGGTTTAATAAAATCAAAGATATTGCGCTTTTATCGATTTACTTTGCTTTAGGGCATTTTTAACGGTGACTTATCTCTAGATATATTTTAGGCAGTGAATTATGAAATTATATGCAGGAGATACGTAACTTTACTTATGTATTTTACTTATAAGTATAGTAGTAGTGTCGAAATTTTAGAAAAAATAAAAGTTGTGTAAAATTCAGGTTACATTATAATAATATTAATATTATTCATTAATCAATATATTACGAATATTCAAAACATGTGTCAAATCTATAATATTACATCTTTCAAGTGTATGCAGTTTATGTATACTTACAGTGAAGTAATCAGGAAAGGGATAAGGATAATTTATATATGTATATATCAGTTATGACGAATTGTGAAGTTGGTGATCATATTAAATACTTTAATTTCTTTTATACTTTTTGGATGATAAATATAAACTACAATAAGTAAAACGCAAGCTCAATTAAGCTCAGCGCTAATGGTTACGAATTAGTTTTATTTCTTTACATTTTGGTGGTACAACTGGTACAAGAATTATCAAAATTTTTTATTATATTTGTGTTTTTTTATTATCCCAAGTACACATATTTTACAACACAATTATCGTTTACGTTAATTAACCTAAATAGCTGAAACTCCATTTAAAAATAATATAGTCCGCTATCCGAAAGCGAATTCGAAAATAATAAAATAATAACTAAGTATAGTGAAATGAAACTAGTGGTTTGACGACGCGTGGCCGGCGGACATTCGAATGAAGAACTCACAGCATGTTCGGTTGCCGTTGTTATACTGCGATCATATAATTTTTTCAACAGTGTTCTTGTTGTACGTACGTCGCACAACTATATACAGAGGCGGTGCCCGCGCCGCTCTACTTAGTGGTCATAGTAAAATGCGGCTACAGCAATATCATACAAATTAATGACTATTTCCTTACAATTATGATCATTTTAACTATTCAGCATCAAATTATTACTATCAATGTTGTTTTCTGCAGTCCTATAAGATTTGGATACTTTAAAATTTTCCCGTAGCGAATGCGTGTTACTTCCATGGTCTCCTGCTCGCTCGGTCTATCGGTACGACCGGTTAGTGTCCCACTCCCGCAGCTATGTATAAAAATCGCACTGCTATAAATTTATAATAAATAAATGCCTATTTACACTATATGTATCTATACAAAATGATAGTACGACGAAATTACATTGTTTTGAGCACCTAATTAAAACAAAATGTCACAGAACATGCTACGCGCGGCCCCGCGAGCGCGGCGAGGGGCTCGCACACTAAACAAATTACATATTCGAATTTCATTATTAATTTTTTTTTGTACAATAATTTCCAGACAGGCCTCGTCGCCCGATCAATACAATTAATTATCGGTATTTCAAAATGCGATACAAACTTTCACGTATCAATAATACATACAACTTTAAACTTATCGAACGATTTAACAATATTAAAAATCCTAAAGTAATCTAGTCTCTATGTGAACAGATATAAAATAGTAATACGGTGACGACATACAAGGGCGCATCGCCGCAGCGGAAGGGGCGGACCGTAGCGCGGAGACGTCGGCGGAGTCGCCCGAACGAAACAATCACTCGAGGTACAACAATCAATAAACTCATTAACGAAATCGTAATCAAATAGAAAATATGAATACATAAGTGAAAATATGAATACATAAGTGAAAATATGAATGGGTCGCATCATCTAGCGGGCCGAGGGACATCACTTGGCAGCCGCCTGCTGCCGCTTGTGGCTGATCTCCATCTCACCCAGCCGCTTCCATAGTTCGTCGCGCTCCTTCTCGCGCTTCTTCTCTCTGGAAACAACGCACATGTTAGGACATACTCCGATTTGTCTTGTTACCACAGTCAGGAATATATTGAGTGGGCCAAGACGGCCTCATCTCAGCGTATAGTACAATAATGACTAAAAACTCTTTGAGATCTTTCAGACGAAGCGGCACAAGGGTGTGTAATGCGATAGTTCTAGGTTCGATCTCCACTCGAGGAAATGAAATATTTATTTATATTTTCATTTCTTCGTACGGTGTCGACGCTAAGATCAGCGTTGAGTTCCGTCTCGCAACACGCAATACCTCTAGAATTCGGCTGGAAGTGGGGCACGGAGTATCTTAACACTAGGTTCCCTCTCCCTACCCTGCTGTGTGCAGGATACAGTGTGAAGCTGATTTTATTTGATTTTTAATTTGTTTGATTTGAATAACGCGCCAAAGGCACTAGATGACGCTTATGTCGTCGGAGCTTTTGTAGTTCCAACTTAATATTTAGAAATACGACTACATGGCAAAGTATAATATTTATTTACATTAAAATAAATAAAAATATTTTCTCCTACACAAAACTTTTCCCTCCAATAGGCTGTTTTAAAACTTACATATCTATCTTTAAAATGATGTACAGCAAACTTTAATTAATACTGAAAAATATTTATTTATTTACCCGACAAAATAGTTACATAAAAATAAATAACATTCTCACTTCTGCCGTTCTGCCTTGTAGCTAGCAGTGAGCTCGTCAAATAGCTTGGAGTTCATTTCCATGAAGGTCTTGAGGACATTGTAGACGAGAGTCACGATGGACTGGTTCCAGTGCTCCTTACTCATCCTATACAAAGCAGGGAACATAATGGGCATTATCACTTGGTTGTTCTCTTCCATTAGAGATAGTATATATTCGTTGTTCCAGTAATACAATGCCCTCTCAGCCACCTAGAATATACACATAAATATTAGCATTTATCATATATTTTCCTTAAATAGCTTTATATCATATTTTGTGTATGGATCTCTATACCTGGAAATGTGGACTCGACACACATTTCGCAATTTGTCTAAAAAGTGGTTCTTGGATCTTCGCAAACTGGGCCATCTCAATAACATCCAAAATCTCCTCTATCTCGCCTAGAAACATCACCTGAAAATATTATCAAAACATTTACAAATTATCCAATAAAATTCTAATTCACAAAGTCACGGTTTTTCTAGGTAGTAATAGCAGGTAAAAAAAAACACATTGTCAAGACACTTCACTCTTGTCAAAGTAATTTTACAACACACAATAAATAAGCAAATAAAAATCACCTCTTTCTGAGAGCAGGTTTTGGGCCAGAACTTTAGTAAGCCGCGCACAACGGGCTCAGTCAGCGTAGCATCCTTCTCCAGAAATTGGACGACGCAGTACGCGAGCTGTGCGTGGTAGAGCGAGAGACACTTCACCTTGTGCAGCGGCAGCAGGACTTTCACCAGGAACTGCTTATGCTCGCTCTTCAACGGCAGAGCGAATCCGTTTATTATACTGCAAGCGAATGTTTTGAGTATAGTATAGTTGTGTAACACAAAGTACGTTAAAAAAATCAGGTTCCCGCTTTTGTATCCCACACAAATCAGGGTGGGAAAAGGGAACCTCGTGTTAGGACAATCCCGTGTCCTACTTTCCGCCGAATTTTGGGGCATTGCGAGTTGAGTGGCGGAACTCAACGCAGCGCTTTACCTCGACACCACAGCGAAGAAATGAAAATATTAAGTTAAATAAATATTTCCTTTTCTCGAGTGGGGATCGAACCTCCAACCAATCGATTTAGCAGCACATTTTGTGCCCCTGCGCCACGACGTAAAAAATGATAATATAGTTTTATTGTTTTAACACTATTCCGCATATAGCAATGAATCTTGAAAATTCTGTCCACATGCCATTATATTTAAAACAATTTGTTGGTATTAGTTACACGATTTAGTAAATAGTTGCACGGTTTCACCCAAGCTAGAGCTGTTAGCTCAAAATGTAACAGACGTCAACACAACAGAGCCAAAATAATATTAAATAACTGTTCATGTAGACAAATGGAACCTAGAGTCGAGACACTAAGTTTTTCACCTTCCGTCCAATTTTTGAGACACTCCGAATGTCTTATAAATTGGTCTCGAGTTGAATACGAATCAATAACTGATAATCGCACTGAAAGCCAGATGCAAACCTCTCTTGTTTATTGCAAGGTGTCACAAATATGTTTATTATATTCATTAGGGGTCAGTGTTGTCGTACGTATGTATTAATATCGTTCGCTGGATATATTCCAAATTCTCAATATTGTTCTTCATAATTTTAATAAAAAAAAATATTTGTACGCACAGGCGTTCCGTATTGTCTCTTTTCAACAATACTTTTAACTTACTCTATTATTTGTTAATAACAAAATTTCGTGAAAATGGACGTTATTTTTAGTCCCGGCGAAAATTTTGCACCAGTTTTTTTAAAACGTATACGTTTACGGTTGTAAAGACGTTGTATTTTTTACGCATTCTAATGTAGTGTCGAATATTTTATATAATAGTTACAAATTAGTTAACACATGTGAACACAGAACGACCTTAACAAACCTCTGTTACTTTTGATCTTTCACTTTTCGATAAACAATAATTCTATTTAACGTCATACTTTATGATTATTATGTCTTAAGAAGTATTTCGCCAAATAAAACTCTTTTTACATTTTTATATAAAAATGTAAAAAGCATCAAGAAGCTACATTTGGATTAAGAAGATGGAAGTATATAGTCTTGTACTTGTACATAAAAGTTATTACGTAATACAAGACGAAGGTTGACAAGTAAAATATATATTTGACGAAATAAGTAGAAATATCAAGACATCACAAGATATAATGAGAGTTTGAATGTGTCAATTGGATTAACTAATGCATAAGTAGTATCATTCGATATTTTAATTACTAGCTATATTATACAATGGTTTTTTGTATAGTGAATGATAGTATACGAGACACCGTTAATTGTAATTTAGGGAAAAATGATTCAAGAACAATGGTGGCATGTCAAACAAACACAAACTCGCACATAATGACATACCAGCACACCTCCAAGCTCTAAATTAATCACTCTGTCGCTTATCTCATAGAGTTCTTGAGCACTTGTTTAAATATTTTACACACAACCTTTATGAAAAATTATTTAACTTTTTAATATTTAAATAAATAAAAAATTAAGTGAATTTGTCACTGAGGATACCTATTATATATAAAAACGTTATTTGGGTTTTATATAGCAAAATATTGAACTTCTAACGTATACAAATATTAGATAATTACTTATATATATTTAAATTGTTCATAGTAAGATTTTTTTATAATTATACGATAGATTTTCCCCAACTTTCAATTACTTTTGAAATACAAATGAAGATATGAAATTCACGATGCACGATAAATCCCAAGCATAAGTAAGTATAACAGGTGTGCGACTAAAATACATATGTCATTAAACTTACCTTCCCAATATTTCTAGCAGCTCACCCACACCGTTAAAGTGTTCGGTTTCATAAACAAATCTTAGGAAAATGTTGTTGATCTGTTTCCGAATGAAAGCTCGCAGTCCCAAAAACTTGCCGTAAATACGGTGCAGAACAGTTTTGAGAAAGTCGCGCTCGCGAGGATCTTCAGAATCGAACAAGTCAAGCAGCTGTCAAAATAAATTATTATCTTAAACAACGCACAATGGCATTTTATTATAAAATATAATATATAAATTAAAATTCTTTCAGCACAACTATACATACAACTGAACGACAGTACAGGCACCCGGAATAAGCACAAAGAGAGAGCTGTCCAGGATTTCAACTGGAGCGGGGAAAAGTGGAATTTTACTTTTCAACTCTTAACGTCGACAACAAATAATAAAATAAATATAGATTCAAAAATAAATTTTCTAAGTAATATTAATTTGTCGTAATTCTCAGTTTTATTGAACTTGCATATCAAACTAATTCCGAACCCAAGACTCGCATATTTATCTTATGCAAAATTGTTTACAACGACGAAGATGAAATAGAATAAGCCGTTTCATATTTCACTCCTATTCACACAACATGAGACGTTACAAGTTATCTAGTAATTTTTACCGAGTGTTACGATTTTCTAATGCAGCCAGTTAAAAACAATTATGCAATTATTTACTTAAATAAATAAATAAAATTAATAAATCCGCTTCACGTTGTATCTCGTTCACAACAGGGTGAGTAGAGGGAACTATACCACCTTCCCGGCGAATACTCAAAGCATTGCATGTAAAGTGACGGACTCGACACCAGAGCGATGAAATGTGAATATAAATTTAAATAAATATGTATATACAAATCCACCTGTTTTTTTAATTTCTGAAATGATATGTTACGTAAGCTAAGTCAAGAGGTTAAGTAAAATTTATAAATGTTGAACAAAATTTTTAGTTAAATGCCGTGAAAATATTGAAATGTTTAAAACAATAAAAAAAGTAACTTATAAGAGCATTAGGTATAATAAATATCGCATTTGTTGCTAACCAGGTCACACCTATCAAATAAATTTATTAGAAATATTTTATGTTGTAATTACCTGCAAGACGAATTTCTGGTCGATGACTTTCTTGCCGATGGTAGGTTGAAAGTCACTGGACTCGAGGAAGCGCAGGAAGAACTCGTATACCAGCTGGAGGTGCGGCCACGAGGCCTCCAAGGTCGGATCGTCCTCCTCTGGGTCAAAGTCAGGGTTGTCACTCGGCGGCAGAGTACGGAACAAGTTGGCCGTTATCTGTTATAGTTATACAAAAATTACAACTGCAAGTTGACTGCAGTAAATAAATTTTGAGATATTGCGTCAGTTATGCAACTTTCTTAAATTTATTTTGTAATAATACAAGCTTTTACCCACGCCTTCGTTCCGGTGGAGCAACCAGTTGTGTATTATTGATACGACAATACCTAAGAACCCAAGGTAACTTTAGCCGCAGGTACAGTAGGTGACATAGAAACAATTAGCGTGATGTAATATATGATACTGTCGAAATTCAAAAATATTTTTTCAATTCCAACCAGTAGTTCCTGAGATTAGGGTATTCAGATAAACAAATTCTTCAACTGTATTTATTCTATTGGTAAAAACGACAGGAAGCAAAATTTTAGTCAACTATTTAGTATGTAAACAATGACTAGTAAAAAATCGGATTCTAAATGCTGTTATAGTTTAAACGAGATGCTCGAGCGTTACCATAGAGAAAAAATGTAAAACAAGTTATAAATAAAACACTATAAAAAAGAATATCTAATTTCAGATTGTCCTTGTATGTAGATATTTTTTATTTAAATTTTCATTCAGATATTTTTATTCAGATCATGTAAACATTTTCAAGAATGTTACAAATAAATGTGATACAATATGAGAGTATCTTTAATTAGTATTGTATATAGTATGATTATATCATCATGTAAATAAAAAGGATTTATCTTTCCGTCTTTCTGATATCTCCAGACATCTGAACTGATTCAAATAAAAAAAAACTTAAATTACGATTTATTAAATGCAGAACAGTATAAAAATATAACTATACTAAAATAATCAATAAATTTTCTGTATATACACATGAATTTTGGACACTATTATTATTATATATTTCAATATTATTGTCTATATTGGTGCCTTACTAATAATTATATATATATATATATATTGGTTGAAAAAGCATATTCTTTAACATTTTGACATCATCACAGTACCTGCCACTCTCAGTATCTATTTATTGTCGATTCTCAGCTATCTTATAAAAGGATCTAATCTCTACAGATTTTATCTTTCTTTCATTCTTCTATAATTATCATGTTACACTGGATAGCTTTTGACTTACGCCATAAGTATACGCCACAATGTTAAAGAGTTTTAGCTTCCAAATGATATCATTACTATTTTGCAATTATAATGTAGATCATTTCATTTACAATTACCCTATGATGAAATATTAAATTTCACTGCAACATTGATTATTTGCCACAATTTTAATAATTTTATGAAATGAAATAACATTATGTTAACAAACCTACAAATTATGAAAAGGCACTATAATAGGGATAAAAGGCATGTATATATAAAATAATACAGGATGTTTATTAAAGTAATCACTAATTTAGATAACAAACTTGATATACTATCCTTCCCAATAAAAAAATATGAAGATTAATTTTCATATTTTGCTCAGAGCTTTTGAGAGCAATCGGAGTTCTAGAAAAGTAATGATAAATGCAAAGATTGAAAATTGAACTTTCAGTCTTATAATTTTACGAACATCTGGCAAAATATTTTGATAAATATGACAAATTGTTGGCTAATATTCTAAATAAAATTCTTATTGGCCTATGAAGAGAACCTGGACAATGGTGCTCAACACCGCGCTGTGCCTCGACACCAGATAGAAGAAATTGAATTATATATATAAAAACACATATTTCATCTCCTCAAGTGGGGCTCAAATCTACAACCAGTCGATTTTACAGCCACACCTTGTGCTACTGATAAACTTGTAGCTCAAATATATGAATATCAGCCATCTACTTATTTTACACGTTGCTAGTGAAAGTTTTATATGAATCCTAGGAATTTAATTCATTACTTAGGTAAATCTTGTAATGGAAAATAATATTAATTTTATTTAATCATTGCTTGGACACCCCAGGTATTTTATACATTCCCAGTTTTGTACCAAATACCAAAATTAAGTAGATAGACCATTTCATGTCTCAAAATATTGTTAAAAACTTCTATTACCATTTTTATTATCTCTGGATACACAGGTTCTGGGAGTGGCCCACGTGCTGGAGTGATGTATTCTACAAGCTCATTGAGTGTGGCTCGTTTTATCTCTTTACCCTTCAAGTCAGCCACTGGATCCATGAAGTCAAAAGCAACACAACATTGCCTTAATTTGCGAATAAATAGTTCTTCTTGCTCACTGCTTGCAACATCTGAAATATAGAATAATATCTATAAATTTTAAAATAAGTTAATGTTATTTTTTTTTGCCTCATATTGTATAGTGCTTATAAAAGGATGATGATGAAGGGCCATTTCCCACAGACTTCTCATATTTTGAGACATGTGTGGCTGAACTCCACTACACTTTGTTTATTTTCAGAGAGGTGAAATAGAAATAATTCACTCCCCTGTGCAAGACTTGAACCCTTCACATTTACAGTCACACACTGTACTATTTACTAACACACTATACTCAAGAGACTCAATGACAACAGCCTCATAGTTAATCTTAATATATATTAGTAAATCTTAAGTCACTGATAACAATATCTACAGATACATAAAATAATGTAATAAGAAATTATAAATTAATTTGTCTTTGTAAATTCATTAGATTTTCAATAACAAGTGTTAAAAAAATTATCTTAGGGAATTTTGATGTATTTGATTTGAGCTTATACCAGATAGCTTTTGAATTTTTTTTTATAATAGTATTTTTTTATAGTATTCTTAAACAACACATCTGATTATTGCACATCTAATAAGGTTAACTTGGGTGAATTGTAAACTTTATTTTTATTACATCATGAAAAAGGGAAATTTCTGAAAGAAGCACAATATCATCAAGGTAAAAATATTTATCTATCATTCTATTACTAATTTAAACAAGAGAATGGTAATTTGTACAATAAATTTTACAGATGTTTAGTAAAAATCTTATAGATCATTAGTTTTATACCATATCAGAAGCTAATTAAATCTTATTAAAATTACATAAATATTTATAAATAATAAATATTTAACTTTTCATAAAAATGTAATTTCCATCAAGAATATAAAGATAAATATTATTTATTTTATTAGTGATTTACATGTAGACTATTGTCATTATACAAGTTGAATAAGATCATATTCAGACAACAAATAAAGTGACAAACGAACCTTTTAGCAGAGGCAATGCCTGAAGCTCCACATCTTGCGAGTTGCGATATCGTGATGATCCTTGAGACTTCTTAGTCTTTTTCTTCAATGACCGCTTTGCGAAAGGATCAATCCTATCCATAAACGGTCCCGACATTTTGCTAATATAAAAGTGTCCGAAATGACAATATGTCGAGAACGATCAATGCAAAGCTTGTCTTGATTCGAATAGATTCATGATCCAGTCCAATCTACGAATCGAACGCGCACTTGGAGCAAAGTCGCAGCAAAATATTAAAGCCTAAACAAACATTCCTTCGTCACACATGACGGTAATGGAGTGGTCACACTCAGGCCATTCTTTAATACACTAAGATTCCACAACAGTTACGTAATTTTCAAATATCTTTATCACAAAAACGACACAATAACAAAATATAATAATCTCATTCACAAAATTAAGTTTTATTTTCTGAGGCGTGTCACTAATACCAGAAGGCAGAAGTCACATATACATACAAGCCTCGTGTAATATCAGCCGGTCAGTCGATGACAATTTAATTTCCTCACAATAATCGTCGAAATATTTTAATATTCAGAAATATTAGCACGAAAAACGTTAAAATCAATCAAATATAGTCCTCTTTCAGGGTAGTACCAAACTAAAAAGGCGATGACCCAGAGGAAATTTTTAACATCAAAAATCTATCACCGTATTCTCGCCATCGCTCACCATCCGTTTAGATTCAGACAGTGAAACAAGACGCATTTTATTGTTAGGCACAAAAATATTTCGACAGATTGCACTTCCACAAGAAGAATTATATTTTTTCACGTTTTTCGTTAGGACAAACGATCAATTTACAAAAAGCTATCTAGTTAAAAGATAATCATCACTCGTTTTGCAGCGAAAACGCCAGCACTCAAAAGTACCTATTTCTGAAAATAGATGGAGATATAAAAATGTTCAGATAAACAACTGATATACTTTTTATTACAATTCTAGACGTAACTTACATTTTGAGTTATTGAATATCTTCAAAAATATTTATTTTAAAAACAGAATCATAAAAAATAATAACTGTATAAAATATTTTATTATAGCATAAATGAAAAATCCTTATATTTTACAAACGGAAGCAGTGTTTTTATCACTTATAAATATTAAGGAAGCGTTCTTATAAGAATACAGATAACTGAAAACCTAGATTTAAAAAATATATTTATATTTCAAAGTGTCTTATTATTTGTCATATATTTATAATATTTAAAATAATAATGTCATAAAACAACACATATATTGTTACATATAATGTAGATTAATTTATTGTGAATCGAGAAATATTATTATTTAAATCAATAAAACAATCTGTTGATTATATTACAGATTTCTCAAAACTATAATCAGTATTTAATTTAAACCATTTAAAAAATACGATGTTATAAATTAAATTTTTATGAATGTATAGTACTTATATACGGTAGTCAATTTTGAAGTTATCTGTAAACGTTGGTTCAAGCAAAATTCAATATTTATGTTATCTATGTATGTGGGTACTTACGTTGAGAAAGTAGCTTTCTAAATTTTTTAGCGTCTTACTTGCTTTCGAAATAAGTATTTAATATTTTAAAGTTTGTAATCTTTAAATATTTCGATTGATATTTTGTTTCTGCAATTCAGTGTTAATAAATAACTATTGACTGTTAGTGTAAAACTAATTAGAAAGCAACATGGAAGCCCTGACAGTTCCGCCATGAATGCAAAATAAATAGAAATTGTGGAGGTTCAGTATATTTTTATTTAGATAAACATTGAACTTGACACGTATATAACATTATGCGATGTAACGATGTTTTTAATCAACAAACTATACTTCTCTTATATACGAACTTACGACCCTTATATATGAACAAATTTTTGGCCATCAGTATACACACTACAAACAAGAATGTTATTCCCATTTAAAATGAAAGAATATTGTTCTTTTACATTGAATAGGCTTTTAAGATATACAACAAATCGAAAACTCTGTGTATAGTATTCAGTAAACTTCTTAATTTGCATTTGCAGCATAAAGCTATTTTATAAAAACCATACTCTTACACAGTTTCGTTTATATTCTTTCTCAATAAATAATTCAATTTAAATAGATACTATTTCTATATTTAAATATACAATTCACAATATGGTTTATTTGCACCATAATTATTATAGTTATTGTAAGAACAATATTTCTATTTTCAGAAGCAAGAAGTTTATATAGACAGGCTAGAATCTTCACGATGTTGAGAGGTGGGCGTGGTGGCCGTCACAGTCCAGAACTGTACCCTCATACACTCAAGTGCTCCAATGCAAGTGACACTAGCTCTGCATATAGTGGTAGTGACACTATGACTTCAGTACACAGCTCTTTAGATATGGATATGGAAGTAGATCTGTCAGGTCTCCTCGAATCTATAGTAGATTCTGATGAGGAGGAAGACTTGGAGGAGAGTATGGATAGTTTGACTGTCCGTGATGCTGTTAGAGAATGTCTTGAGAAAGATCCTAGTGAAAGAACTGATGAAGATATTGAAATTCTTTTAGAGTTCACTCAACACTTAAAAGCATTTACCAATATGACCCTTACAGTGCGGAGGGCACTTTGTGCTGTTATGGTATTTGCAGTAGTTGAAAAAGCTGAAACAATTGTCATGAATGATGGTGAAGAACATGATTCATGGTCTGTTCTTATCAATGGTCAGGTTGGAATTGAACATCAAAATGGAGAAATTGAATATCTTAATGTTGGGGACAGTTTTGGCATGGCAGAAGCTACTTTAGAGAAATTATATCACAGAGGGGTTATGACAACTAGATGTGATGATTGCCAATTTGTATGTGTCACACAAACTGATTATTACCGTATATTACATCAAGGAGAAGAAAATATAAGGCGACATGAAAATGAAAATGGTGTAGTAGTATTAGTAACAGAGTATCGAGGTACTGCAGGGGAATCTGGACATCAACAAGGACATGTTGTTATTAGAGGGACTCCTGAACATTTAATGCTACAACTAATTGAAGACAATTCTCGTGACTCAACATATGTAGAAGATTTCTTATTGACACATAGAACATTCATAGAAACTCCACTAGTTGTGGCCAAACAATTACTTGCCTGGTTTTCAGAACCTACTGTTCGTGATAAAGTAACTCGTGTAGTTTTATTGTGGGTAAATAATCATTTCACTGATTTTGAAACTGATCCAAATATGATGGAATTCTTAGAGAGTTTTGAAACACTTTTGGAATGTGAAAAAATGGATAGTCAACTTAATTTATTAAATATTGCTTGTTCTGCAAAGGCAAGAACTAGAAGTGTTACCTTATCTCGACCCTCAAGAGATGAGCCACTCAATTTTAGTATTTTGGGGGGATATGAAAGAGGATATGGAATCTTTGTACTAAAAGTAGAAAAACATTCAAAAGCTGAAGATGTAGGATTAAAAAGGGGAGACCAAATTATAGAAGTCAATGGTCAATCCTTTCGCCATGTAAGTCAGGCAAAAGCCATGGAAATTATTACTGGTTCAACACACTTAAGCATCACAGTAAAGAGTAATTTATTAGCATTTAAGCATATGTTGTTAATGCCTGAGAATTCTCCTAGACAAAGAGGATGTGCCAATATGATGCGTTGGCAAACAGATCCTAGAGCAAGATTATCCACTGCAGAGCTTCTTAGTGATGATCCACTCACCTTAACTCCTGTTTTTCAATCTCCAACTAAGAAACCTCAACAGCTCAATATTAAAAAAGAACCACAAAAAGGTTTTATGACTTTAGGTCCTAAAAGGAGATTACAAAAAGCATTAATGAAAATGAATATTCTGCCAAAAAATACTATCACTGATGGTATTCATAATGATGACAGTATTCTTTCAAACTCGGAAACCTTAAGCAAAGCATCCAGCACCTCATTCTATAATTCACATAGTAATCCAGATTTAATTTCAATTTGTTATGATGAATATCAATCGTCTGATTATCCTGAGCATGTACTCAAAGTATATAGAGCAGATCAAACATGTAAATATTTATTAGTTCATAAAGAAACAACAGCCAGGGAAGTTGTTATGCTTACGTTGCAAGAATTTGGCATTACTGATCCCAGCTCTAACTTCTCTCTCTGTGAAGTATCAGTAGCTCAAGGAGGTATAATAAAACAACACAGGTTACCTGATCAACTAGGCAACCTGGCTGAACGGATTGGTCTTAGTTCTAGATACTATTTAAAAACTAATGGTGTAAGTGAAACTTTAGTACCTGATGAAATGGCACCAGAACTTTTGAGAGAAAGTGTAGTTCATTTCTTACAACTGAATGCTGTTGAGGTAGCTGTACAGCTGACTTTGCAAGATTTTTGTATATTTCGACAAATTGAAAGTACTGAATATGTTGATGATTTGTTTGAATTAAAGAGTAGATATGGAACACCTATGCTGTCACAGTTTTCTGGGCTTGTTAATAAAGAAATGTTTTGGGTGGTCACAGAGGTGGTGAATGAACAGAATCTTGTTAGAAGATCAAAAATTATTAAGCAATTTATAAAAGTAGCTCGTCATTGCAAAGAATGTAAAAATTTTAATTCAATGTTCGCTATTATATCTGGTTTAGGACACGGGGCAGTATCTAGGTTGAGAATGACGTGGGAAAAATTGCCCACAAAGTATAATAAGCTTTTCTTTGACTTACAAATGCTTATGGACCCTTCAAGAAATATGTCAAAATACCGCCAATTAGTGACAACGGAACAGGGCAGGTCTCCAGTAATACCATTTTACCCAGTGGTGAGAAAAGATCTGACATTTATTCATCTCGGCAATGATACTAAGGTTGAAGGAATGGTTAATTTTGAAAAGCTTAGAATGATAGCTAAAGAAGTGAGAACACTTACCAATATGTGTAATGCACCTTACGACCTTCTTACGTTACTAGAATTAGGAAAACAACCGCCGTCAAATGCCATGGTTGCATTAAATCAACTCACCACTGGAGTGCAACAGGGACAAGTTACCGTGAAAAGGAGAAAGAAATCCTCAAATGTTCCCAATCCAAAAAAGATGTTTGAGGAAGCGCAAATGGTCCGACGCGTCAAGGCGTATCTGAATCGTATGCACGTCGAAACAGACGAGGAAAGACTTCACGCATTGTCGTTGGAGTGCGAAGGTTCGGGGCCAGCTCCCATGGTGCCGCGGCGTCGGCACCCGTCGCCGTCGCTGTCCACCACCAGCAGCGCGTCGTCGGCGAGCGAGGGCAAGAAGAGCTTCGCTGGTAACAAGTTTGGGGCGGCCTCCCCGCAGGCGGTGCGCAAGTTGCTGGCGTTGTCGGAGCCCGCTAAGACTCGGCCGCATCAACCGCGGCCGCTGCCGTGCGCGCCGGGCCCGTCGCCATGTGCGCCGCGCCGCGACGGGCCGGGCGCAGCACACGAGCGCTCGCACTCTGATACGCCTACGCCGCTGGCCGTGGACCTGTCGGCGGAGAGCAGCAGCGTGACGTCGCTGGTGAATCTGCCGCTGCGCAAGACGGGTTCGGCCACGTCCAGCGACAGCGGGCACGGCTCGTGCGCACGCCCCGTGCCGCCGCCGCGCATGCCTTACACGCTGGCGGCGCAGGTGGCGCGCCTGGAGCGCCTGTCACGCGCGCACTCGCACGAAGGCGTCACGCGTCCCTACGACTACTACCACGACGCGCCCGACGACGACGACGACGACCACCAGGTCTCTGCCGTTTGAACTTTTGAATACTCTTACCGATTATCTATTTATATACAAGTTTTGTAATCTCACTTGACGACTAGAGAGCACGAGTTACGTACTTTTTCTCGTATATCAATATTAATATCGTGTATGTATCCCCCTACGGTTAAGTTTAAAGACTGTATAATTTTAACGTTCGATCGAATCATCCTAGTGTTACATAGTGTAAAATGAATATGTCGTAAGCCATGCCTCTTATTATTTAATATAATTAAATTTAATGTGACCCACCATGTTCCAGTTATGACTATTGTCTAGAGATGTTTAATGTTTAGCGTTAATGGTGATGTTTCGTATGCGCGTTTCGTATTTTTACATTCCGTTGTTTGTATATTTCTTATAACTTTCATTATTTATAATACGCAACTTAGACCAAATAATAATTAATGTACCTTTTAATATTTACAACTCGAGATTGATTTTAATATTTGTGGTAGTTTCTTTGGTAGCTTTGAGGACCAATGATGCGTTTGAATGGTATTTCTTATTGTAGCTATCCATAATTTGTTTATATCATGACTTTTAATTAATTATTGTAATTGTAAATAATAAAACTATATAAATAAATACTTTCAAAAGATGTTTATTTAAAACTTATAAATAATGTCATATTCAACAATTTTATGTTGTCGTGAATAATTTTGGCATTTGTAGCCAAATAAATAAATATACAAAAATATTTTTCTTTTAATGTTTTCTCGACACATGCACTGCCAGTTATCTAAACTGGGCGAGGTAATCAAGTTCCAGCGGGTGCAGGTTGGGCGCGGGCAGCACAAGGCTGTGTAACGGTGGTCCCAATTCTAAGTGCTGCATATCCTCTAAGGACATCGCCACAATTCTTTGATCCGGAGCGCCAACTCTCGATAAACCAATAGCTAAGCTTTTTTTGTTGATAGCTGTAAATAAAAAAAAAACATTCTCATTATCGCTTATTTCAAAATTTTTGGTTATGAGTGGATATTTTGATTTCTTTGCTCTGGTGTTGACGCAAAGTGCGGCGCTGAGTTCCGCCATTAAACACGCAATGCCTCTAGAATACGGCGAAAAGTAAGGAATGGAGTGTCCTAATATACTAAGTTCGCTCTGCCTACTCTGCTGTGTGCGGAGAATGAGAAGCTGAAAAAAATATTGTTTATTTTACTTGCTGTTGCTCTTAAACTTTTTTTAAAATTTTAAATTTTTTTTTTACTATTTCTTAACACACCTGAATCTGGATTATTTTCAATTATTTGAATTAATTGGTGTGCCGCTTCTTTTACTGACATAAATTTTGGATCCATATACTGGCGAACTTTTTTCGTCAAAGATTCCTCAGTTGGTTCTTTAACTTTGATATCTGAAATATAAATATAATATTGAAACCAAAAACAACAAGATAAAAATGTGTAATAAATTTTGTGAACAATAATAATTACAGTAATAAATCATCATAATAATTACCTAAAAGACACAAAGTGTGTAAGTTTCTTGAGTAATTGCCAATGATTTTTTCGTAAAAGCTGTCTGGTTTCCAATTGTCTGTCCAATAAGGTACAGAAATAGTTTCTCCAAAGTTGTATAATTGTAATCCACAGCAACTCACCGCATTGATAATTGAGGCATTATGCACAATCTAAAATGATTTATTTTATAAATTCATAATACAAGTCAATAATGTAAAACAAGTGTCTTAGGTTTAGTTCAATTGTTAGCAGTTTTTTACATGGAATTAATAATTATCTGTAAATACATTGTTATTTTATAAATTTGCATATATAGTATATGACCATACCTGTGTTTCAACTCCAAATTCTTTGGCCCTTAGTAACATGTCAGTATGAGTTGTAGCACCCAAAGGGTCACCTACAACTAAAAGTGCAATGTCTTTTTCTGATGCTTCTTTTAATATATCGTCTATGTTGCTTTCACAAATTTCTCGATCAGCTATAATCAAAGTACGTCCGTAAAATTTTTCCTGAGGAATAATAAGGGATATAAAGATAAATTGTCTAAGTTTCAGAATGATGATAAGAAACTTGCCATTTTGACTTTAATATGCACCTTTATTGTTCATTTGATGATATACAATAGAGTTTTTTTTTCAAAATAATAAATATATTCCAAAAATATATATACATCTTTAATCTCACCAATACATCTTTCCCAACAGTCAATATGGAAGTGTAACCTTCTAGGAAAACTTTATCACATTTCTTTACAATTTCTAAGCCTTTCACGGTTATATCTTTAGCGTCACCCAATCCTAATCCGATTAAATAAAACATATTTAACACTTTAATACTAAATTTGAATTCACCTGGTAAACACACGTTTTACAAAGTACAAACTTGATTTGACTTGACGTTGACGTACAGTGATTATTGATAGACTGTGACAGAACACATTTATCCAAAAGATTGTCTGTGACAAATATTATTAATATATAACGTATCAATAAATTATATATTTTTTGATATCAAATATATATTTCTATGTCCATTCCATCGAGTAGATTTGATTTTTTCTTTTACTCATTAAAGTATCGATGCTTTGATGTGTCGAGTATTTTTATTAGACGATTTCTGAAACCGATTATGTGACATAATGCCCATGTTTAATCTATGCTTTTGACATTTATTACCATATAGGCATGTAGTGTACAATTTAACATTTATTTTATCAATAAAATATAATTATTGTAAATTAATTTATATATAACGTGACGTTAAATACGTTTAACCTCAAGAATTTTTTTTACCAAATAAACGAGATGCCGTTGCCACCGGCATTAGCGGCTCGTTTAGCCAAACGAGGCATATTGAAACCAAATGCTGATGTAGTAAATGACACTTCAATATCTCAAGTAAATGAAGAAATCATTGCAGAAGATTACGACAACAAACCTGATGAAATTGGCACGAAAGAACATTTTTGGGAAGGTATAGAAGGTGTCAATGTCGATCCGATAAAAGGACACAAAGGATGCCCAAATAAAAGTAACATTTACCACGAGTGTTCCAAGTATTGTGTAAAAACATGGAAACAAGGAAAAGTTACTCCAGATGAGAAATATTTAGAAAATAAACGGAGAGTTTTAGAATTGTGGCCACTACCTCCTGGTTGGGAAGAAGTGTATGATGAAGGCACTGGGCAATACTATTTTTGGAATGTTCACAACAATCTTGTATCATGGCTACCACCTTCACATCCACGAGCTACGCCCAGTGAGTGTGCTGCGCATTTTCGTGAAGAGAAATTATTACGTGAAGGAGATGAAAGTGATGACAGCAGTGATGCCTCAGACCAAGAAGTACCTCAGCAACCTCATAGGGAGAAACGTCATGACCTCCGAAATAGAGAGAGAGAAATGGTGCATCATAGGGATAAAAGGAAGCTCCGACTGAAGGATAATGATTTAGATCCAATGGATCCAGCTTCATACTCCGATATTCCTAGAGGTAATTGGATGGCAGGTTTGGATGCTCATGCTAAAACTGGAGTAGATTCTACCGCAGCAGGGTCTTTATATCAGATGAGACCTTATCCTGCACCTGGAGCAATTTTGGCTGCCAATGCCAAAACGAGTTCTCCACCTTCTTCCCCTAATTAGATTACTTTATTTTAGTGTAATTAAATAAAATGTGTGATATATGTGAAATTTTTTCATTGAAAATTTCATTAAAAGAAAGTTCAACAATTATTTAAAATCATCACTTATGCTTAAAACTGTGACTCATTCAATTATTAAGTACCATTTTTTTCAAGCTTTTTCTACCATGTATAAAAGGGCAGGCACTGACTAATGTTGACACTTCTACACATCAGAACTGAACTGAACAAAATTAAAGATATTGTTGAGCCACAACAAATTATACAATAAATATTTTCCCTGAAAGTTGAAGCGACAGCAATTCTTAAATCAGTCTTGGAGTATTATGATATATATATATATATATATCATAATACTATGTAAAATGAAAATTATTAGTATTTATTTTTATATGCTATTGACAGGTTTAACCTTGACATCCCAATAACAGTTATGAAAACCCCAACATTAATTTTATTAAAAAAAATGATTAAAGTAAATAAAATAACATTTCTTTATAATATTTATTTATTTTAAATGTTATTTATGGTCAAAAATTATAAAATGTACAATATATGTACCAAACTTTCCAATTAGTTACAATTACATTGCTTTATTGCACCATGGAATGGGATGGAGATAATATAAATGCTTCATTTAGATCATATACATGGTTTAACAATATCTGGTTTCTTAAGTACATAAAATAACTATACTTTTTTACACATAAAATATCCCTTTGATTAATAGAACCAACTAATTGATAATTAAAATATATTGTGGGTTGAATAGTAAAGTGGCATAATCAAACATCACTATTAATATACTTTATACTACATATAAAAGTATATTAATATAATAATTCTTATAAAGTATATTAATATAATAATACTTTATACAATAATTCGTTAAATCTTCTGGAATACGCGAGTGTTATTTCAGACTTTTGTTTAGTTAATCATAATATAGAAAAATTCCACTATATACTTTCTCCATAATAGAACACACCTACTTTTAGAGAAAATTGACAGCTCTCAAAATAACCTATATAAGCACTTTTAAAATATTAATATACTATTTGAGAAAAATAATACAAAATTGATAAAAGATGAAAATTGAAATGGCCATGGTGTATAAAGTTTTCTTAAATTATGCCACTTTTCTATTCAACGAACGATATATAATAATGGTTAACCTATAACATATTTCATGATATATTTAGTCTTACTCTAATTTGTGTAAATATTTGAGCGTAATTAATAAATGTATTTTTTATATAAGTCAACACTTTCGGTTTTAAAAATGTTAGTTCCCATTTAGCTGGTTGTCTCTGCTTGTGATATATAACAATAGATCTTCCGATGTAATGATACCAAGAGGGCTTTCAACATTAATTGAAGAGTCTGGAAATAAGAAAACAATTTCGTAAATATTAAGCAATGTTATTTATCCATTTTATTGAAAAGTCCAGTTGAGGCCAGTCGTGGTGCAGGGGTACAAAACGGTGAATGTAAAACCGACTGGTTGCTGGTTCCCACATTCGAGGAGATAAATATTTATTTAAATTTAGATTTCCATTTCTTCACTCTGGTATCGATACAATGCGTTGAGTTCTGCCACTCAACACGCCATGCTTCCAGAATTCCGCAGAAAGTGGGTCTACCTACCCTGTTGTGTGCGGGATATAGCGTGAGGTTGATTTAATTTTAATTTATCGGAAAGTGTTGAACGAAAAAATATGCACGCCATATGCCAGTCAACAATAAATGGAAGAGATAGAGATGCATAGTGGAAAGTCGATTTTTATTTACTATGAAATAATTTCATATTAAATATTATAGAACAAACAGGACAACAAATCATCATTCATCAAAAATAAATAATATCGTTTTCAAACTATAGATATAATGTATTCTTTTTAAATTTAATTTCATTTTTAAATTACAATAATGTTCTTAATATACATATTAGTTGGTGTATTTAAAATAAAAAAAAATACATACCGCTCTTCACGACGACGACATACGGTGAAATATCGAGTGAACGTGACAATGACCCTAAGGTAGGATTATTTGAAATATCCAATTTACAAAACTTCTTCACAATATATTTTTCAAGGTCCTCATCGATAGAGCTGGACAAATTTGCCAATCTTTTCCTTGTATTATCAGATGTGAATATCCCTACTATTGATCTGAAATTAATATTTTTTTATTTTTTTTTGTGTACAACGAAACTTAACACCGCGCTTTGTCTTATTACCAGAGTGATATACGCAGGGATATACGCAGTACTGCGTCTGCCTGTATAGACACACCACAACGGCTTTAAAACTGCAAAGTGTATATTTGCTGTCAACAGGGGTGCAATTTATATAATAAAATTTAAAATAATGCTAAATTTATATTTAGGTTTGACTATTATACTTTTATTTCATTATTTATATGGGATTTTTGGTCAACTCACAAAATTTTCGGCCTCGGTAGCACTCATTGCATTAATTAAAAATATTATAATTATATATGTATACAGAAATAAAAGAAGAAGTAAAAGGAACATTAGTTTGTGATTTTTGAAAATGATTCAAATGATGGCTTGATTTTGATGAATTAACGGAGAAATTTTCAAAATCTTGTTTATATGACAGATAACATTGTACGTTATTTTTAGTATAAAATATTTTATTAAAAGAAACCAGATAAATTAATTGAAAATCACAGAAAATTTTGAAAATAATTAAGAAAACATGTTGTCGATTAATGATTGTCAAAAATTGTCATTTTTACATATTAAAAACGTTTAGAAATTTATCTTCATAATATGTATGAGAAAAATTATACTTTAACACAATATGGTTGTGGGTTTGATCTCAGTTCGGGGGAGCTAATTAATTTCATTTCCCCGCAAATATTATTTATTTTGAGCGACAAATAGATCTACGACGATGTGTTTCAGAATTATCACTTCATTACGAGCGTACATACGTATAAAAGGAATTCAAATAAGTAATAATTCTGTAGGTCAAGAGGGCGGAGCTGCGAGCGGGTCGCCTGTCAAAAATATTTTTATAATATATATTCTTTATTGCATATTATATAAAAACACAAAGAAATAATAAAAATTGTAAAGATAGTTTACAATGGCGGGTTTATCTCTAAAAGAAATCTCTTCCAGCCAACCCATGGAAGTGGATGAGAACCAAGTTGCGGTGTAGAGACAATTTATACAATTAAAAATAAAGAAAAAAGTAAAAAAAAACAAACTCTTCTCCTTGATATGTGTCATACAGTTATTTGTTTTGTAAATAAAAGAATAAATAAATACACGGGTAACTTGTGTAACTCACCCTTGTTCATCTACAATGTTAATGACACGAGCCCCGCTTGAGCGCAGTGCGGCGACGGCTTCTAATGTGGTACTAGTTTTAGATATACTTTTTGTTTTCTGAATGAGATGATCGTTCTCGATAAGAAGTTTATTCCACCACCTGGATGTAAAACATTTTTTCGATTATGTTTATAATATAAATTCAAAGTAGTAACGTTTTTGCCTCAGAGACCGCAAGCGTGCCACTATAAACGTGACGGTTGTGGATGCGTTTTTTAAAAATTTTTACGTGTAAAGTGGGAAATGGAGTGTCATAAGACTAGGTTCTCAAGCTCCCTCTTATCCTGCTATGTGCGTGAAAGCAGAAAAATAATGTGAAAATTTAGTTATCTTACTAAAAATTCAAATACATCTTTTGTAATATATAAAAAACCACAAAATAAGTGTGTAACGAAACCAACCAAATTAAATTTTTATCACATATAGATTGTCGAATATGGTGAAGATTAAGAAACTGTGTCAAAAGGTCTGATGACGTATCGTGACGTCAAGAGGAATGTTGATAGTATGAATATGCGTTGATTTATTGTAAATAAATTATATTTAACAACATGAAGTGGATTTATCTCAAAGTGGAAGGTTAAATACACGTTTTTGCAAATGTCCGTTATAAATTAAACATTAAGATAAATAATTATATATTACTTAATTTATTTTGCAATTACACTTAATCTGAGGAAGTTAATAGTTCTTAATCATCGAATATTGTTTTTGACTATTTACTTGGTATAGGACATTAATGTATTAATTAATTTGGTAAAAATTTTATCTACTGTCACTAAACACGCATTGTCTGGGAGAATTCGGCGGAAAGTGGGAAACGGACGTATTTTAATAGGAATAGAATGAGCGTCTTAGTTTTAAAAGTAGGTTCCCAGAGACAAAGACAGACGATGTCAGATAGCTCCATACAGCTTGCTCACATTGTTCTTAATACAATAATATACATAAATAATCTAGTAACAACAGGTTGTTGAATAGATCTATAAAGTTTGTTTTGAATTTATGAGAAAACAAGTACATAATATCTCTGACAAGGTCGAACTATGATTTATTGTCAACAGAGCGTCGCTATCAACACTGAACAACTGATCTTAGATATTGTTTTAGAATCAATACAGAAATGATCACCAACACTCAAACAACGAGGCATTCTTGATACTATGTATAAATTACTTTTTACTATTATTTTACTATACCAATCAAGTTTTATATCACATGTAGCACAATAGGTAGAGAGAACGTAACATCGTGTTAAAAAAGTAATTAAAAAAAACAAAAACTCTGACTGCATAAAACTAAAAAGAGAAAAACAAGTTCAATAGTTTATTAGGATTATAAGTAAATGAAAATTAAATCAGCTTCACGCTGTATCCCGCACACAGCAGGGTAGGCAGAGGGAACCTAGTGTGAAGACACTCCGTTCCCCAGTTTCTGCCAAAATCTGGTGGCATGGCGTGTTGAGTGGCAGAACTCAACGCCGCACTTTACCTCGACAGCAGAGCGAAGAAATGGAAATATAAACGTAAATAAATATTTCAATTCCTAGAATAGGGATCGAACCCACAACCGCAGCGTTACAGTAACAACCTTGTGCAGTGCGCCACGACAGCCGATAAAATTTTGCGGGGTTCCTGGCAAAGATTCTATTGGTTAAAGAATTACGTACAGGTTCCGACTGTTTTCACTTTTTTGTTAGGATTCATTAGGATTATAAAACGAAAATCTTTTCGCCTGTATTAAAATAAAAAAAATAATTTCTTCAAGTTCCAGAGCGGCGAAATATTAAATATTCCATACCCCGAGCGAGAATCGAACTCCCAACCGTCGCGTTGAAAGTCAGACGCTATCCCATCGCGCCATTATATATTTTCCTTATTTATATTTGTTACAGTAATCAACAAAATAACTTGCCACAATTTTTCATGTTTGGGGTAAGGTATAAAGTTTTTAGTTTCCATCCATTGGTCAGATATGAACTTAGTCATATAGTTTCGGATGTTGTCTGGCAGTAGCACGACGCACTTCTGCCCCGCTTTTAAGCTCTTCGCTGCATGCATAGCTCCCATCATCGCGGCGCCACTGCTGCCGCCTGAAAACAATTTTTATTTGATAAATAATACCGTTTACATCCTAACGCGCGGCGTTTAGTTCCGCCACTCAACACGCAATGCCTCGAGAATTCGGCGGAAAGTGGGGAACTAATTGTGTCTTTTTGGAAATGGCGTATCATCAACTCTAGGTTCCCAGTTTCACTTTGTCTATTCTGCTGTGTGATGGATACAGCATGAAGAAGATAACTATAATATATATTTATCAGTACTTTCATTTGTACTACAGAATTAGCGGATTTTAGGTACAGTTTTAGTTTAGTTATTTTTAAGTTTTTATTTTTAAAATCCAACCTAACTTGGACTTAAAAAAGAAGGTCTATTTATATTACATATAGCCAGAGAAGAATTTTATTCATTATCTAGAGAGTATGGTAGAGTATGGACTATAATATTCACAATATTTCATAAATTACCTGGACGCCTCAGGTATTCTATACAATTAAATTATACAGATTGCCGTTAACATATATAAACTAGTACCTACATATTATATGTCTTGTCATAGTTACTAGTTATTCGAGTTAACTTCACGTTTATACAAGATATCGTTTTTTTTTGTATTTTAGTAATTAATTAAACTTTAAAGGTGTTTTCGTTGCTTTATAAGGAGCAGAAATATTGTAGTAATCTCTATTACGTAATAATCTATAACTTTGTCGTCTATTTTTTGTTTCTTTTTTAAATAACATGTATTGAGAACAACAACCGTTTCATTTCATTTAATGATTAAACTTATTTTTTAATGTAAAAATTCCGAATGAAATTTCAATTTACAAAATATAAAGTAAAAATAATAATTCTTTGTATATAATATATGTCAAAAAATTACGGCAAAAATAAATAACTATATCGTTGTCTGACTTACCGCACAACAAACCCTCTTCTCTTATGAGACGTCTCGCCATTTGAAACGAACTCTTGTCGTTTGTCTTCACCCATTTGTCAATTATCTTTCGGTCGAGTGTGCGAGGCAAAAAGTCATAGCCAATACCTTCAATCTAAGACATAGTAAGAGATTAGCTTAAGAGATAATATGAGAATATATAATATAAATATGCTATGGATTCGATTCCAGCTCGAGTAAGTGGAATATTTAACATTTTCATACGTAGCCCGCAATGTGCGGTATACAGCGTGAAGCTCAAAAACGTCACCGAATGGAGATCGTCAGACGCTACCTCTCAATTTAAGTAAACGAAAAATATTTAAAAAATACACAGGGAAAAATATTTAAAAAATTAATTAAGATACGTCAACGCAATCAATCAATGTTTTTCACTTCGCAATGTTCATCCACATTGTGTTACGCAGTGTGTGCGACGCAGTTACGAATAGATACCAATAACGTAAACACTTATTTCTACAAAAATACTACTAAAAGTTAAAATCTACGACTCCATTTGGGAATGAGACGTGTGCAGCGGTGTCCCTTTGATGGGTCCATTTACGTACGTCGTTCTTAATAAATGTAGTTTTATTTTACAACGATAATGTTGTCGTCGTGGCGCAGTGGCACGAGGATGCCGCCCGTAAACGCGACGGTTGTTGGTTCGATTCCCACTCGAGGAAGTGAATTATTTCTTTACGTTTATATTTCCATTTTTCTTCGCTCTGGTGTCGAGGCAAAGCGCGGCGTTGAGTTCTGCCACTCAATACGCAATGCCTCCAGAATTCGGATTTTTCGGATTCGGATTCCGAAAGTGAGGAACGGAGTGTCTTAACACCGAGGTTCCCTCTGCCTACGCTGCTGTGTGCGGGATACAGCGTGAAGCTGAATATTATGAACTGTTATGTTGTTTTTATTGTTTTATTTGTATTAGGCTATTATAGAGTAGTTAAAACTGGTTTCATTTAAAGTGGTGATGACGAAAACACTCTGTATAAAAGAATAGACGTCTGTCAGTACCACTCTGACACGTCAGTTAACAATTAACAGATTGATTTAATGACAGATGGAAAGATATACTTAAGTGATGAATCATTAAAGATATATGAAATATATACGTATACTAGTATAAAAAGATTTCATTACATATTGTTATAAAAGTAAAATATATCCCTATTGTGCTCTTGTAGGTAACTATATTATAATTAATATAAATTAATAGAAATTCAATGTACAGTTTTACAAAGATTTATTAGCATATATTTATACCTAAATATAAAATATATAATATAAAACCATATATTTTTTCATAAAAATAAATAGATATCATCATTAACAATGGAAGGCCAAGTCTTGTTATATGTTGTAATTAATATAATCGTTGCACTTGATTTAACACCTGGACAACGACAATTTTATCATTGATGATATAATAGTTATTACATCAGAAACGTAAATCTAATTTCGATTTAGTGCATTTATTTGTATTTTACATTAACAGCTGGAGCCAGCTAGTTGAATCGTGCAGATCTGGTTTTATATGTACATTTTCTATGTATATGCAAATACAAATTATACTTGCTAATATCGGTCCTTGGCTAGTGTTTAATTTAAATTAGTATGTAGTCGTCTACATTAATTAACAATTTTAATCAGACATATTGATGATGGATGTTTCACCAATGTCAGGAATTAAATCGAATGGCAATATCAGAATTATGATATAGCAAGCCAATATGGAATATCATATTTTAATCTTAAAAATACATCTGGTTTTTCCGTTCACTATACATTTAAAAATTTTTAGCGAACTAATCTTAGCTTTCGTGTCCTATATGCAGCAGACTTATAGTGACTTCTTAGTTTATAACAATATTATCTCACGAAATATTTTACATTGATGTAGTTTTTTTCTATACGAATCAATTTCAAATATAATAACACTAAATGTTAAGAATATTTTACTCAAATACAATAGGAAAAACATTTGCATTTCAATCAGTTAAGCAGTTTTCGAGACTAACGAACACAAACGCAAAGACCGTAAATTTTAAAATCATATTATTGCAATTAACAAATGCCACCACGTACATGCAGCAATCAGTTACATTTTTATTATATATACCCATATATTTAAACGTGTATCAATGTTTTATTCATAATTATCCGCATCCGCTCTCTGGTACTGCATACATTCTCATATAACATGAAGGTCGTATTAACTAGCAAAATGAATGCATTTATAGAAACAACACAAATAACATAAAATAAGAAAATAATAAACAAAACGCAGTGGACGTGGCGAAAGACTCGTTCTATATTAACTTACGAATTAAAAAAATATATTTAAAGTACTTTCTTGTTATAGTTTATTAAATATAATTATAATTAATATAGTATTTTCCTAGCCAGGAATATGGACATCAGGGGGATCAACATCATAACCCAAAATGTGTGTAAATTTTCACGCAAATTAGAGGACAGTTAAAAATGCGTAAAAACGACAAGTAGCACTGCAAGATTTTCCTGCATTGTTTATTCGATAGATAGACAAATATCGTCACAACGCTACAAATAATAACAAAAAAATATATCACTTACTTCATACATAACAACATCAGATACATTGAGCTCCTCCGGCACCGCCAGTATGGAGCCGTAGGGGTCGACCCCCACGACTATACACTTGGGGCACCTCTCCTTTATCTTGTGTCCGATGCCGGACACGGTGCCGCAGGTGCCCGCGCCTATCACCACCATGTCCACGTCGTCGTCGAGGGACCAAAGTATCTCTTCAGCTGTGCCGTCGTAGTGTGCGAGGGGATTGCATGGGTTATTGTACTGTCATTTAAATATTAATTAAGATTTATATGTTTATATAGAAATGTGGTTGGACTTTGTGGGATACATATAGCGAAGTGTGCAGGGGAACCTATTGTTAAGACTTCCTTTCCCACGCACTGCAGAATTTTTTGATATTACGTGTGGAATGGCGGAATTCAACGTCGCGCTTTATCTTGTAACCAGAGTGAGTATTTAATAATTAATTTTGTTTCAACCGTCGCTTTTTACACTTATACAACAGAGAGTCGCTAAGTCTTTTTATACATAAATAAATATATATATATATATTTATATATATATTTCTTAAGAACACTTTTTTTTTCAGCTTCACGCTGTATCCCGCACACAGCAGTGTAGGTAGAGGGAACCTCGTAGAAACTTTAATAAACAGTAGAAAGAACAAACAAACAAGAAAAAAAAACATAAATATTCAAATGTAGAATTGTTGTATATTTTGGTTTTTAAAGAATGAAAACTTGTAAAACAGGAATGGTATACAATAACATGCCACTGTTTGGCATTACCCGTTTATTAAGGATATTTAAATTCAAAACATTTACATTTCAATGTGCAAGGGAAGCTATTTTTAGATGTATAACAATTTGTGTTATTCTAGTTATGCCTTTAGGGATTCATTGTAATCAATATTTGAAAGATATTTTTAATTTAATATGTATATAATGTATATATAATAAAAAAATAATAATTTAATAATGTATATAAATAATATCACATACTATGTATAACTTTAAATGATTTTTGTGGAAAAAATCATTGAATAAATCATAATACGTTATGGTATGTCTGACTAACACTTAGCAATAATTTCAAATATGACAAAAAAAAAGTTAAGTAATGAGATAACTTAAAATCACAGTATATAGAACTAATACTATAAAGATCACCTGGTCCAATAATACAGCATTAGGAATCTCTTTGACCAGGCGATTGGCGACACCAATGTTACTTTCAGGTGAATGTGAAGGAGCTTCTGTTGGTGTTCTCACAATTTCTGCACCCAAGGCTTTTAGAGTATTTACTTTTTCATCTGACATTTTCTCTGGTAGCACTATTATGCATCTATATCCTACAAGAAAAAATATTTAGCTTCATGCTGTATTTTTTACTTGTACACAGGAGTAGGCAACAGGTACATTGTATTAAGATACTAGTCCTCACTTTTTACTTAATTTTCAAGATATTGCTCATCGAATACTGGGACATAGCATCTTTGTTTGGTTACCAGATTGAAAAAAAAAATAAAAATAATTATCCATTAAGTAGGAATTGAATCTATAACCTTACCTTGTTACCTTGCACCACAACATTCACATTATATTATATTTACAATTAAAAGTACCTCGAACAGCTGCAGCAAGTGCCAAGCCAATTCCAGTATTTCCAGAAGTTGGTTCTATTATAACAGATACACCTTGTTTCAAAATTCCCTTTTCTTCAGCATCTAATACCATCCTGTAGGCAATGCGGTCTTTAACAGAACCTCCTGGGTTCAAAAATTCACATTTGGCATCTAAAAGC
The DNA here is from genome assembly GCA_037355905.1 of Heliconius aoede. Lineage (NCBI taxonomy): Eukaryota > Metazoa > Arthropoda > Insecta > Lepidoptera > Nymphalidae > Heliconius > Heliconius aoede. The sequence continues at coordinate 209,083 of JBAIZZ010000119.1, read as the reverse complement.
AGATTAGAAATTTTCAGTAAGTTTTTGAATTCCAAGGGAAATAAAATTATAATTCAATATATTGTTATAAAATGATAAAAGGGATACTTACAAACATCACACTCTAAGCCCTCTTGTTTTGGTATATTTGAAAGTTTTACCAAAGGTGTATTACCAATAACTTTTAATATATTTTCGTTAACTTTTTGATTCCTATCTCTGAAAAATTTTATGTTACTTTATATTTATTCAAAAACGTTTTTTTGAAATAAATAAGATTTTTTTTTAATTTTTATCTCTATATACAAATAAAAAATAAAAATTTAAAATTACTTACAATGCCCTAACAATATGAGGCAATTCTTTAAGATTTGGGAACGTCGACGAAGTACCATTCTCCATTTTTAATAACGTTAGTAAAATTTTATTTATGCAAGAAAATTATAAAAAATCTGAAATAGACAAGTTTTTAGATTTTGATAAAAACTTGAACTAATAATAAATAGCTTTGGGGTTGACCGTTATGAAGCAGGGTCTACAGTGAAATGCAATTTATAATGAGTTTATTAAAGTTAAATAAGTAGTTTCGATTCGTAAATAAGCGAATCACGAACTTATTAACTCACACGTCAATACTCACGCGGTAATTGTATAACACTAAAGTTAACTGAATTCTCTAAGCGTAACACACTTATATTAAAAAAAATACTCTTATCTCAGAACGTTTTGATAACTAAGGCCGTATATAATATATAATAATATAATATAGACTGAAATAAAAACTTTTTTTAAGGTAAACACGTACATGCGGCGGCGTGAAACATTTGACAGCAACTTGGGTATGAAACTCGAAACCTGTCAACGAGTTAACTGTCAGAAACAAAAGTACACAGACATACACCTGAACCTCTTTTATGAAATAAGTAATACAAATATATTTAAAAAAAAAAATGAATGCTCTTTATTATTATAGAAATGTATAATCCAGTAATATACAGTATTTAATAGGAAATTGTTGCAGGGTTACTGAATTTATTATATAAAATATTTTCAATATTTAAATTTCGTAAAGTTTTAATTTATTTATATAATTTAATAATTATAATTCGAACACCACTTTTGGGATGTTTTTCTATTAGGGCTATGGGCTTATCCGCTATATATTCCTTATATCGAAAATGTATTTCTTAATTCGATGCCTCTATTTGTATTGTATAATTAAGAATTGGTTCATAAAATTTCTCGCGGAGCTATTGAAATACAAATTATCCTTATTTCAATAGGATGGATGGATGGATGAAGATGGCTATGAACATTTTACCGTTGTTAAACTGTTAGAAACGCCGGGTTTTCAAAAATTTATAATACTAAACTACCGCTAACTGCTGTGCGTAGAAACGTGGAGTGTGGACATTAAGGGATTTTGAAATATTTTAACACTAAAGGGATGAAATAGGGGATGAAAATTTGTATGGAAAAATCTTTAAATCGCCACAGATTTTTATAAAAAATTAAATTCAGACACTTAGAAATATTTCATTCAATACATGTTTCGTGTTTTTTTTTTGGAAAATAATTACATAAACATGTTTAATAAATATCCGTACAGTTAAAGCGGGCAAAACCACCCAGGTCGGCTAGTTTTGTATAAAAATAATGCAAAAAAATACATGGAAATATAACTTTATTGTTTATAATATTTTGTCGATATAAGCATTGTTAGTCATTCATTGATATCTATATCGTGACACATCCTTCGTGGTGACTAAAAATATAATCAAGGATATCATCTCCTGTTGCCACACTTTCCGCTCGAAAGTAACCTGAAATATTAATTAAGTACTTGTTAAATAATAAAGTCCCTTTTCTCAGTCTCTGTAGAAATTTAGAGTATTTCCTCAGTGATCCTAGACTCTCTCAAGATCTAAATTCTAGCTTTTTTTAACTCAGAAGAACATTTTTACTTGTCGGTTAAATAGTAAAGAAAGATTTTTATTTTATGCAGATAAGTATATTTTGTGTTGTTTGATTTTTTCTATTTAGCTTGGAAATGTTTTCTAGTCTACTAACTTTACAATCGACTTTAATAAATAATGTATATATAGAAAATACTCAAAATGATCGCGAAACGAAATAATGTCTGACTGAAAGCATGATGATTGTAAAATCGAAAATTATGTTACTTATTAAATTTTTTTTCATTTCTCTAAATATTTTAGAAAGAGATCAAAATTGAAGACCAAATCGGAAAATTTAAGAGAAAAATATATAATTAATAATTACCAGAATCATTGTTGGTATTAATATGGCTGCCGATAACTACAAAACGAGTTATATCTAAGATTCTTGACAGAAGACCGATAGTGGGCACTCCTCTCTCTCCATTTACAGCTAAGGTATAACAGTCCTTTATTAAGTGTTCAGCCACCTGATCCTCAAAATTGAAGCGTTCCGAATGAGAATTTGGAAGTTTTATGGGATTAGTAGCTTCATGGCGAATACTGTCCTTAGAAATTGCGCCGACAAATAAGCTAAAAATGTCATAGTCAGTGAAAATGTTAATTTAAGCTTGTATGTATAACAACTGTTGTAATGAAATATACTACTACTATATAACTTTATATAAATTAAATAAAGAAAAAAGTAGATTTTTTAATTATAAATGCAAATATTTCCCTCACCCTTTGTCGTTCGTTACAATAGCAAAATTTTTATCCTTCATTTTTTTTATTGCTTGGGTGCAGGTTTCTGCTGTGTTTACCACGGGAAACTGACGACTTAATTTAAGATCTGTTATCGGGCTACCCCACCATCTGTAAGTAAACGATCGATCGATCTGATTTTTAAGAAAACAGGCACTTTATAATCTAGAAATAAAAATCTAAAAACAATCTCCACTAGAAATAATATAAATTAGCTTAAAAAAGATCTTTATAAATTTAATAAATATAGGCGGTGTCCCAAAATCCATAAAATTAGTTTTTGCCGAAGTAGAAAGTAATCAATCTGGTCTTACCTTGAAGATACGTTAAATTACATTTAACTATCAGTAATGTTCAAATACCTCATAGACTGTTGGGGAGGGTCCATGAACAAATGTGCTTCCATCCATTGGTCACAAACAAATTTTGTCATATAATTGCGTATTCCATCTGGCAAAACTACAACGACTTTTTGGCCAGCACCTATATTGTTTTTTTTTTATTGACTTGATTGCAGCTGCCATCGCTGCTCCACTGCTTCCTCCTAATTATTTTATTTAAATAATATGAATACTAAGAACGTATGGCGCAGAGGCATCAAGTGTGACTGTAAAATCGATTGGTTGTGGATTCGATCCCCACTCGAGAAGATGAAATATTTATTTAAATTCATATTTGCATTTCTTCGTTCTGGTGTTGAGGTGCATAGCGGCGGCGAGTTCTGCCACTCAACACGCATAACCTCCAGAAATCGGCAGAAAGTTGAGAACGCAGTTTCTCTACATTATTTTCTCTCTGCCTATCCTGCTGTGTGCGGGATACAACGTGAAGCTGAATGTATAGTTTTGTGAATGGCACTTTTCATATTTATGCAATTAACATGTAATTTTCACCCCAATATTTTATTAGCCATAAGGAAGACAACACTATTTCTAAACAAATATTGTATGTATTACTATTTTTAATAAAATAAAACCACCGGAGCAAATGATTTTTGTTTGTGTCGTTCTCCTTTCTCGGGCGCGTAATTATTCTGGCATACATTTACTTGCTAAGTTCGGTAACTGAACACACAATGCCAGAAAGTTGAGAAAGGAGTCTTAATACGCAATACGTTCTCGTTATTTGGCATATTTCGCAGGTGCTTAAAGTTAAGACATTACGTACCGCACAGGAGTCCTTCTTTTTTAATAATTTCTCGTGCCATTAAAAATGCCTCTTTATCCGTGACGACTTCATAACCATCGACTTGGGATTTGTCCAAAATGAGAGGTACCGTTGATCCTCCGATACTGTCTACCTATATAAAATGTGTTTATTTATCAAGTTCGTCATCATCATATCAACCTTACGTCACCTACTGTCGGACATCAAGACTGTCTGCGCCTGTCAGTCCTGCGCTGCCTACATCCAGAGGTTTCCACCTTGTCCTTGACCTTTACCAATATGGTCGGTTCCGTTCGCGGTCTCCCCTCGAGAACCTTTCTGCCCCATTGGTCAATTTTATCAATTTAGAGAAACATAATCTAATATTGTATTTATAAAAACTCGATTATAGTATCATCTATAATTGTTAATATCAATCCATAAAGTTGATTAATCACATAAATGAAAAAATATAAATTGTTTATATAGATTATATAATAATATAAGTAATATCCATAACGGTAATAGCTTACCAAATACGAATGACTTTTTCCATTTGTGTTGAACATAGTAGATCCGTCAGGTTCACTGATGATTATAATGCATCCAGGACACATTTCCTTTATCCGGTGACCAGCACCGACAGCAGTTGCACCGGTACCGACTCCCAGCACTAGCATATCTATTGTACCCAACGCTTTTACAATTTCATCTCCTGTAGTATAATAATGCGTTTGGAGCTTCACACGGTTTTCGAACTAAAATAATGATTTCAATAACATTTATATATACTAACAGAAAAAGAGAAATAAAATAATTAAGACTATCCCACGAATATATTGAGTCCAGTCGTAGCGCATGGGCACAAAGTGTGATTGTAAAACCGACTGGTTGTAAGTTCAATCCCTACTCGAGGAGATGAAATTTTTATTTAAATTTATATTTCCATTTCTTCGTTCTGGTGCCGAGGCAAAGCGCGGCGTTGAGTTATCCCTCCAGAAATCGGCAGAAGCTGATAAGGAATATATACAGAAAAATTATTTTATTTATAAAACTTGTTTAAATAATATATTAAATAGATGTAATTAAAAAATAATCCAGTAAAAGATTATAAAATAAATGGGTCACGTGTCCATTACTTATAAATTTTAATACATAGATAGATATTTTGTGCAAATTTTACGTACTGACATTATTACAATACTTACTTCATCCATTATAACCAAATTATCGCGACTTGTTTCCTTTATTTTTCTAGACATTTGTATAGAATTTTTAGTTTGTATGACTTCTGCTCCTAATAATTTCATAGTGTTAATTTTCTCTGGACTTTTTCGTTCTTTAGTTACAATATAGCACTTTCTTTCTAAAATTTTTACATTTTTATTTAAATTAATTTAGGTCTATAAATTAAAGTATCTTTTTACTACTATAAATTAAAGTATTAAATAATCAATGAACAGTGGAAGGCTTCAATGAGTTTACCCTTTAGTGTAGCTTGAAGGGCAAGACTTATTCCGGTATTCCCAGAGGTAGGATCTACGAAGCCGTCGTCGTCTTTAAGGTATTTTTCACCTTTTGCATCTTCTACCATTGCTAGAGCCACACGATCTTTTATAGAACCCGTTGGGTTCATGAATTCACACTTTGCATCTTAAGTATAAAAAAAAATAATTGTATTTATAAATATAAAAAGATTTAATCATTGATATGACGATACATAAGTAGATTGTTTATATATTATCTATATGATACTTACATATTTCACAAGAAAGCCCATAATCATTGGGAATCTTGTTGAGCTTGATGAGTGGAGTATTACCAACGAAATCAAGAATACTGTAATTTACTCTATTAACGTATCTAAAAGAAATTTTCAAATATAATTTATTTTTCATAGAGGAGATTAAACTTTTGCTGTTGTTACATATTTGAATTTGAGGTGTTATATGTAATTATGACATTGGTAGTAGGTTCAAATGACACTAACAAGTAGTATTAATACACATACAATGAACATTACATAAATAAAGTCTCTTCATTTTAATATTTAATACTTACGGAGATTTCCAGTGAAGGAAATTCTTTAAAGGCGGGACAAACTTATTCCCTGCGTTGAGTATATTTGACGCCATTATAACACGAAAAGGTATACTTTTACAATGAAAATTGAACAAATTGCCTCAATTTATATTTCAATTTATACGATATGGATTCTATTAAAATTTTTAAATGTCCATTAATGTCATTTATAGAGTCCGTCGTGGAGCAGGGGCAGAAAGTTGTGACTTTAACGCGACGGCTGGATTCGATTACCACTCGGGGGAATGAATTATTATTTATTAATAATTTTATTTCTTCGTTCTGGGCCATGAGTTCTGTTCCAAGGTGGAACAGAACTCGGCGGAAAGTAAGGAGCGGAGTGTCATAACACTAGGTTCCCTCTGCCTACCCTGCTCTGCGGTATACAGTGTGAAGATTATTTTGATTTTTAATTATAAATAGCCTTAAAGTAGTTCAGTAGCCTTCAAATGACGTATAAGACGGGCTTTGGCCAAGCTAAGTTTGAATTTGCGAAAAAGCTCGAGACCTCCAATTTGTTTACGATTTATGTCAATGAGCGAGCCCTGCTTGTGAGTGACTCGTGCTTGTCTGATTTTTTCAAATTCAAATTAAGAAAATCCGGGGAACATACTTAGTTTTCAAACCAATAAAATGTTCAATGTTATAAAAAGTCATCATGAAGCAGATATTTCATAACAGTTTACTATTTATGGTAATTTAAATAGCATTGTTTACGGTTATTGTTTTCGCTTTCACTTAATTAACTGAGGTGACCTAAGCATTTGTTTTCTTTAAATTAAATAAATAAGGACATTCAATATAGTAAAAAGGAAGAGATACAAGCCTTTTAAATACTTAATTTTTATTATTTTAAATTATTTGTATTTACAAAAAACAATTCTTATATTAACATCGGATTGGTAAACGGAAATCAATCGTTTTATTACTTTATAACAAGCAGGTACTTTCTAGTATATCACGTCTAACATAAACTTAACTACTACTGTTAAATACAACATTGTTATTAATTTCACAGCACTAAATGTCACTGGCATGTTGAGATATGGCAGGCTGGCCAGTCGATGGCATATGATCTGATATACTCGTATTTTTTGATTTATTAGCATAATTCTCATAAAGCCAGTCCCAGAAGCGCACTCTTTTAGATTCAGGGTCAGATCGAAGAGTGAAGTTCCCAGTGATGTCAAGATAGTTTATATGGGTTGTATCATTGACGGGCAGCCATTTAAAGTTGACCACAGACTCGTAGTCGATTGGAGGCGTCGGATTTCTGTAAATGTTGTATTACATTTTTTTAAACAAAACAAAACATTTTTAAAGCAATTTAATGATAAAAATGAAACCAATTTATATTTATAGGTATGTATCTGACCAGAGGAAACAAGCATAACGCTTGAATGATATATTGAAATTATTAAATGTACAAAAAAAAAAAGATAAAAACTTCAGGGTTATTTACGTCTTCTTACCCAGTTTTAGCGAAATTGGTCCACATTTGTACCATTTTTTTGGAAACCGCCGATTCTGGGGAATCATCGTCTAATCTGTAGTTTATTCTGGAGAAATAGAAAAGATACCCCATTTCGTCGCCGTGACACACTCCCGGATGTGTAATGCCCAGCATCCGTTTGAAGAGGCCAAGGGCGCCATCAAAACCGAACCTGTACATATATGTAGGGCTTGTTCTATTCGTGTGTGCCTGTAATCTTAACGTTTCTAATGCTGGCCTCAAGAACATCACATCTGTGAACAACTGTAAGTGATTTATTGATAAGGGATTACAATATTAACAAGTTATTTTACATAAAATATATACAGTTTTATTTTATATCTCGAACATATTAATAAGGCTGAAAGGCCGCGACAGAAAAAAATCTAGAAACACTATCATATGTAATTAGTTAATCTGATTCAAAATATCTTTGTAACAAAAAGAGACGGCGTCAACATGATAATGATAATATTATATTATATATAAAAAAGCAATATACGTAGAGATTATATTATTGTATGGTGTTGAATTTTATAACAATTATGATATTAAAAATAATTTATAATATAAAAGATAATTTATTTCCAATATACAACAAAACCATATGAATGACAAACAAAGCTTCATCATCAACGTGTGATTCACAGATACGGATGTTTCAATAACATCGTCACTAAAATCGAAGTATGTCGAGTAAAGACCTAAAAGGCAATAGGTTCAATTCACAACTTTCTCCATATAGTATGAGGTGGGCATGTAAGCATATTTTAAATATTATATAAACGTCTGTGCTAAATATAAAAATAATATAAAATAACTTACATCAATGAGGCTGTCAATGTTCCTCATGTCGACTGGTCGTTGCTGGAAGTAGAAAGCGCGAATGTAATCCGTGACCTTGTTTGATATCTCTTCATCTGATGATATCAGCTCAGGAGGAACGACTCGTCTAAATTCATGTTCCAATTCGCTTAGTAACTTAGGATAGCGTTGGAGACCTGTTGAATGTATTGCAGATTAAACTTGGTATTAATTTATAAGGATTTCCAGGTCTAATATTTCCTATCAAATAGACAAAACATCGACGGCTCTATTAAATTATGGTACACAGTTTTATGGTGTACCATTCGGGATATCTTATGTACATGTTCGTGTTAATGTACATTTTTGCAGCATGGAATAAACCAGCTTCTCGTTGAGCACAAGTAAAGTAAATGGCGATAAAAAATAAATATTATCTAGAGTTACAATATTATAGTCACATTGTAGTTAAATGGAGAAAGTTTAGAACTTCTAGTCCAGTCAAGTGTAACCAACTCTGTATATTTTTTTTTTCAGCTTCACGCTGTATCCCGCACACAGCAGGCTAGGCAGAAGGAACCTCGGCGTCAAAACACTCCGTTCCCCACTTTCTGTCGAATTCTGGAGGCATTGCATGTTGAGTGGCAGAACTCAACGTCGCGCGTTGCCTCGACACCAGAGCGAAGAAAAATGGAAATATAAACGTAAAGAAATATTTCACTTCCTCGAGTGGGAATCGAACCCACAACCGTCGCGTTTACGGGCGGCACCCTTGTGCCACTGCGCCACGACGGCCTCAACTTTGTATGTTGTGTCTGTATTTATAATAAATTATTTTTTTCTCTATCTGGATAAGAGAAAACTGTGATCAATTTGTTTTACACATTTCTGTGTCCTTGTCGGATATGTAACTTATGCCAGTTGTATGTTTTTGGTAACTATTACATAAACGGGTTACAAATACAATACAGCGTGACGATATAAAGGCAGTCGTTAGCTCATTATGCAATTCGTGTAACATTTGCGTAATCGGAGTTTAAAAACGCAAATATAATCGCACAGATATGTATTTTACTTGTGATATCTCCTGTTTTTAGGATTCCGTACTTTTTAAGAAAAAAAGGAACCCTTATAATAAGATCATTCTGTTGTCCGTCCGACTGTCTGTCAAGACCCTTTATCTAAACGCTAGGAGGTAATGAGTTGAAATTCAAATCATATACTCAGATCTAAATATATATCTATAGAAAAAAAATCTATATTCACTTAAAATAAAGACATAGCTATTTATATTCCAAAAAACGCGTATTTCCACATTATAAAGGGAATCAAAATTAGTTTTTTTTCACAGTTCTATCACAGTTGAATTATTCAGTGCTGATACCGATTTGTAAAGTTTTTCTGCGAAAAGAAACAAATCTTGCAACAGTACTGATTGTTTGGCTATCTGCTATTGAAGGTTAAATATTTAGATTACAAAACAAGAGATCAGTAAACAAATTGTAATAGAAAGCGGTACTTCAGAATCGATTGAAAAATTTCAACGGTTTTTATAATAACATTAATACAATAGAGATGTATATTTTAGATTTTCTACTATATTATTATTATAATACTATATTATTCAATAAAAAAATATGTATCTTTTAGATTAATATAAATTTAAAAAAAAAATCCTCTTATTCCTTAACAGTTTAATCTTTTATTTTAATACTTGCGAAACGCATTATAGATATTTATAGTACAGTTCTATATTTATATAGATTATTATAACATATATATATAATTCTATATTTATATATATTATTGATCTTGTATCTATAAATTAGTACTGTGTACACTTCATCTATATTCGGTAGTGGGTAAGCTCTTAGCAAATCTTTTTAGGCGTGTTAAGTTTTAGGTTAGCGGATATCCTTTACAACATTGTAATAGTGAACGGAACCGGAACCGTATATGTGACACGATTTCACAGATTTTAGAATAGGTATATGATAATTCGAGGCAGAGGCAGAGGAAATCTCTCTCCGTTCTCCACTTTATGCCGAATTCTGGAGGCGTTGCGTGTTTAGTGGCAGAACTCAACGCCTTATATTTTCATTCTTCATTTTATATTTTTACAATTTTTTTAACGTACCTCGACAATAATTTCGAGTCCAAGTCAGAATATCTGATATTGCTTTTTATTTAACCAGAAAGACTTGGAGACCGCTTCAGATCAGGGAAAAATAATTCATTTTTCTTAGAGGGAATCGAACCCACAACCATTGCATTAAGAGCCAGATTTTCCTACATCGCACGACCACGAAGCCTCAAACTTATCACAAACTATACTAAAAGACCTTAAAAATATTTCATAATGTAATCACACATTATCTGGAAGTATTAACATCAATCATTATAAATCTTTAGTTATGCAGACAAAGATATACGAAATGCAACGAAAACAACGTTCGCGCAAAGATTGAGAAACACAAAACAATTTTTATGTGAGTCCATTTTATTTTGGTAATATTCGTGACGTACTGAAGGTAACTTGGCAAGTAACGGTTGTACGTTTAAATTGTCACGTAACAACACGTGCTGTCACGTATCTTCACATGCAATATGCCAACAGAAATTAGATAATTATGACAGCGAAATCGAGAACATTCGAAAAATAATAGCTCTATTATTGGGTAGAGTTGTAATAGGCAGGTTACACAAGTGAACTCTTTGGTTTGCTGTAATTAAATAGATGTTGTTTAAATGTGAGGCCATTCGTGGCGCAGGTGCATATTGGTGTGTAATTATAAACGCGACTGATTGTGGGTTTAATCACCACTGGAGAAATAAAATATTTAATAAAAATTTATATATTATTTTTTTCGTTCTGGCGTCTAGGCAAAACGCGGTGTTGAGTTCCGCCACTCAACTCGCAGTGCCTTCAGAACGCGGCGGAAAGTGGAGAATGGAGTCTTTACACTAGGTTCCCTATAAAATAAAGTTCTAAAGTAAAGCTTCACGCTGTATTCCGCACATAGCGGGGTAGGTAGGGGGAATCTAGTGTTAAGACACTCCGTTCCCCACTTTCCGCCGATTTTTTGAGTCATTGCGTGTAGAGTGACGTAACTCAACGCCGCTCTTTGCCTCGACACCAGAGCGAAGAAATGAAAATTTAAATGTAAATAAATATTTCACTTCCGCGAGTGGGGAACCCACAACCATCGCGTTGCAGTCACACATTGTGCCGCTGCGCCACGACGGTCTCATATTCGAATATGCTATAAATAATTGAGATAATTGAGATGCTAAAAGTATCTAAGTTTTGCGACAAAAATACATAAGATTTATTTAGCACAGAGCAATGTGGCCTTTATAAGTATTCTTGCAATATTAAGTACTTATACTTATAATTTTGAACATCCTATTATGATATATCATCAAAAGACAGACACACTTACGTCTGAACAATATGATTCCTTCTTGAGCATTGTACCCGGTCATCAGCGGTACGTTGGCGCCGGGAAGCAGTTCCCGAGGGGAGCGTGTCAGGAAAGCGCCTGGCATATCTGGTTCCAATACGGGTAAGAAGGGTAACGCCACGGTACTTTGCAAGTCCGCGGACTTGCCCGGCGCACCAGCAATCCTCGCCCCTGCCTTTACCAGGAGCTCGCTTGGTGTAGCACGGAGATAGCCTAAAGACAATTATTATTAATACAAATGTTAAATGTTATAGATTTTTATATCCAATTATTTTCGTTAATAATGTCTGAAATACAGTAAGGGAAAGGTGATGTCACATTTGAATATCATCGGTTGAATTGTAATAATTTGTAATATAGAAAAGTTATACATTTTTTATTTTATAAACATTTCTTATTTTAGAGGTCGTCGTGGAGCACAAGGATGTAACTGTAACGCGACGGGTGATGATTGGATCCCCACTCGAGGAAGTAGAAGAAATATTTATTTACGTGTATATTTCTTCGCTCTGGTGTAGAGGCAAAGGGCGGCGTTCTGCCATTCCACGCGCAATGAGAATAAGGCAGAATGTGGGGAACGGAGTGTCTTAACAGAGGTTCACTCTGTCTTCCCTGTGTGAAAAACAAATAAAATCTCAGCCATTACAATTTATTTTGTATGCATAACAATAGAGGTAGATAACGTTATTAAAATAACTTTCCCATGAGCTGAAATAAATATTGCTAAATATTATCGTCGTATAGTTGAAAATGCTATTGTTTTGCAAGTGTTTTGCAGCAGGAAAATACGGACTGATACAGATTCATTATACAAATAATATAAAATATATAGCATATACCAGCTACAACAATGACCAAAGAATATCAATGAATATTGCGGTTTTTTTTGTGGCAGATGCAAAAAAATTAAAGTCGAAGACGAAATCGGAGTCAGATGTTAGTTATTTCAATCGGAAGTTTAGGTTTTCCGAATTTTGTCAATTTGTATCAAGGAATATTTTACTATAATATATATCAATATATATCAATTATATATATATATATATATATCAATAAAATAACTATTATATATTAATACATATATTACGCCGCTGAAAGTAAGTTTCATGTATTTCGCAAGAACACACGGATTCGGTAGAGATTAATAATATAATCAGCCTTGTCCCAATGGCTGCCCTTTTACGTACGATTTACGTTACGACTTGAAAATACACTGTGGAATTTATATGACGTGTTAATCAAAATGCTTCTCATTTTTTAAATTACATTCATTCCGTTTTTCGACATTATTAACGCGTTGATATTTTAATTGTTAAGTTTTGTTTATTTTCGCACATCTCCCAATTTTTTCGGGGATATGGAGAGAGAGAACTTCGTCCGAGGAAATTAACAATAAATGTGACGTAGAGGGACAAGTGTGGGGTTTAAGCAGGTTGCGGGTTTGATTCCCGGTCGAGAAATTGAATAATATTTAATGTCGTAATTTTCATGTCTTCGCTCTGGTGGTGAGGCAAAGCTTGGAGGTGAGTTTCCACCACTCAACACGCAATGCCTCCAGAATTCGCCGGAAAGTGGGGGGCGGAGAGTTTTAACACTGTGCTCCCGTCTACTCTGCTTGCATCCTGCTACATGTGGGATACATCGTGAAGTTAATTTAAAAAATATTAATATATAGTGTCAGGAATCCACAATTATTACGTATAATGTCCATTGCGGTTAGGCACGTTTAAATTGCTCTACTAAATAATAGGTAGTTGTGTTTTAAAATTTTAATGCTTTACGTAATTTTTTTTATTGTCACCTGTCAAGCTGACATTTAATATGTTTACTGGATACATGTTTTATTTTATTTTTAAGAGACGTTCTCACTATTGACTAATCAATGAATATTATTTGTAAAAAAATCTTAACTCATATTTATGGAATAGGCTTAAACTAGATCTCTTAATAAACGAGGGAGACTTATGCAGCAAACATTAGATGATTCCAAATAAAAATTTAGATTAAATGAAATGTAATTGCAATCATAATAATGTAACGATAATATGTGCATATTAAAAATAAATAAAATTGTTATCAATAATACTGAAAATGATACGATTCACGTACAGTCACTTTATTTATGTCAAGGTATAATATATTGTCAGATATTGACATTAATTTAAATGCAACACGCATGCATATTGTCAATAATCGATCACAAAATAAATAAGAACTCAAGTCTAAAGCTAAAAAACAACTTATAAGAATATCCTCGCACATATATTATCTTTGTCTTGTGAAATGTGTAGTTAACAAAAACTTCACATTATAATAACATATACTTACCAAGCAATTCTGCTGTACTATTAGTATCGATACCCAATTCCCGTCCAAGTTCAAAGGCATGTGTCTTCGGGGCCTGCGCGAGCGCCCAAGGCGAGATAGCTACTCCACTCTGTGCTATTGCACCGTGGAATAAACCCTAAGTAAACCAAACATTTATTTTTTATAAGTATAGTCATATTTTTTGAATATCATAAAAATATTATGATAGCAGTATCATCAAGTCAATAGTGAAAAAACGCCGTAAAAGATTTTAAGGTATTACGACTGGTGTACAGTTATTATATGGAATCATTTATTTTGCTAAATATGTAATAAATAAATTTATAATGCCTTGATTAGGTATATAAGAAACATATATTATTCATATATAAAATAATTTGTCGTATTGTTTGACTAACCTGTGAAGCTGGAGAAAGCATGTGCAGATGGACAGAAGCGGCACCAGCGGACTCTCCAAATATTGTTATACGTTGAGGATCGCCCCCAAACGATTCAATGTTGTCTTTAACCCATTTTAACGCCATAACCTGATCCTTTACACCAAAAAATAATATAATATAAATATACTTAATTTAACTATAATTTAATTTATTTAATGTATATTATTTAAATATTTATAATATGTATATATATATGATATGTGAAAGTAAGTCTTACGGTTTGACACCTGTTCACGGAAAAAAAATTTACCGGATACATATAAAATAGTCGATATTTAGAACACATAATTATTTCACAAAATATATATAAAAACTATAGAGATACTGATCATACTTTGAAATTATAAAATGTCTTTTATTTGTATTATGTGATTGCAAATGTATGGATTCTTTAAACTCAGTAAATAGTAACACATTTTGTTGCTTAACCATCTGTATGACCATATGAATATGAAGAGTTAAATAACGAATAAACGAGAATTATTATCACATTTCAAATGTCATAACCTTACAATAAAATCTCTTATTGTTAGTTATATTAGTTTAAAATATAAATTGAAAATTAAATGCAACAAAGGTGGTGCGCCCGCGCACCGATCTCTAGCTATCATTACCAAAACGTGCTATAGAGTTTTGAAATCTCATAGATGCACTTGACCAATATATCTAAGCCGTGACCGGGTGTTGCTTAAGATGTAATAACGCACAATAGTGAAGGGTTGCCATTGGAATTTATATGATATTCAAATAAGAGCATCCTACCCTCCATGTTTCCTTCTTTCCTTTTTACTAGCTGTATTAAGGTCGTACAATATATAATAATTTAATTTGAAAAACAAAACATAGTATTTTTTTTTTCTTAAATATAATATTAGTATCGTAACTCGCAAGTATACCTTCAGTCCCATATTGCCGGACACTTCTTCATTCTCCAGACTGAGGAAACCCAGAGCTCCAAGTCTATAATTCAACGTTACAAGAACGACTCCCGCACCAATTAGATGGTCTGGTCCGTATAGAAAGGCATTGCCCGAACCCACCGCAAAAGCGCCGCCATGAATCCATACCATTACTGCGAGTTTTGGATTGTACCTAACAGAACAAATAGATATATATATAGGAAATAGGCTGAGTCACTTGACTAGGCTTACTTGACTAGGTTCTCTCCGCGTACATTTCTTCCAAGGCAAACTTCCTTAAACATTTAATGTTTGTTTATTGCAATCGAATTATAAGTAAAAAAGTTATACCGTTTTAAAAAATTTTGTTCCACTATTACAAATAACTCTACTATAATAACAATTTTATTGAATTTGCTATAATTTTAGTTTTCAAAATAAGTATAAATGTTGTTTTTAAAATGATATTATTATGAAGATAATATCAACGTTAACGTAAAAGGAAAGTAATGAAAAGTTGCGAAATAGTCGCAAGTGATTAATATAAGTATAAATATTGCAAATTGACAAGGATTCAATAAGGTCGCGGCGTTTTTAAACTCAAAACAGTATTCAAATATTTGTCTAACGCATAACTGTGTAATGTCTGGGAATCGCGAATAGAAGCCTTGAATTTCATTCTGATAACTTTCTTTTGCTTTCTATTGTTTTTGAACTAAATTATGAATTTAGATATGTTTTGAATTGAATATCTAATTACCCAGATACTTTATCCGGTAAGGCTGATGTGTAGACATTCAAGTACAGACAGTCTTCATCGCCTTTATATGTGTCGAACAGCATGAACCTATGAGGACACACAGCGCCTTCCTCGACCGCATCACGAATGCCAGACCACGGTTCTAAAGGCACTGGTGGTCGAAACCGTAATGGACCTCGGGGTGGTTGAGCGTATCTGCGAATGTATCATATATTAAATAGAAAAAAATAAAAATGTAAAAAATTTTTAATTAATCAATAAAATTTCGCGAGTGCTTTAGTATTTTACAGCCTCGGTCCTAATTACCTATATATGTAGCTAATTTTTAATGAGAAGGTCAGTATTTATACGGTATTGGACCTTCAAAACATTTTTATTTAGCATTTACCATTTTATTATGAGGTCAATAGAGACACAACGTATCTGGTTGTGGATTCGATCCCCACTGGAGAAAATGAAATATTTATTTCCAATTCTTCACTAGTGTCGAGGCCAAGTGCAGCGTTGAATTCTGCCCCTTAACATCCAATGCCTCCAGAATTCAGCGGAAAGTGGGGAACGGAGTGGCTTAACACTAGGCCCCTCACCCTAACCTGTCCCTCTGCCTACCCTGCTGTGTGCGGGATACAGCACGATACTGAAAAAAAAAAATTATGACATTTTAACAATGTTACCTTATGCCCTTAAAGCTATAATATGGTGTTTGAGCACTGGTTCTCGCCACGACCCTGCGACCGCGTAGAGATCCATACTTAGTTGCAATAATGGGTCCTCCACCTACTCTCATACGATCTACTAAGGCGTGGACCAAACGTGCGGCTCGGGCTGGCACCGCCTGGAGTCGTCGAAACGCATGCTTCAAACCGACCGACTCGCTTACCGTACTTGATAATCTCCGCCATGCGCCGGTTACCTAATAAAAGTTGACATTATTTATTTATTTTTGGGAGGCCAGCACTGATGCGTGGTCTAGGTGATTCTAGGTACGATTTCAAGTCTAGAATATGAACTATTTTTATTTCTTCGCATTGGTAACGAGGCAAACGTCCGTCCGCCACTCAATGCGCTATGCCCGAATTCGGCAGAAAGAGAAGGGAAGTGTGTTAATGGAAAAATGTAAATAAAATGAAAAGTGCATTAACACTAGGTTCTCAAATTCCCTCTGCGTACTGCATACAGCATTAATATTATTGTTTTTTAAAATATTATTTTAAATGTAATATAACAATTTGCCACAGGTACTTTTATTATTACTGTATATTTTTACAATGTATATAAGTTATAAAAATATAGCACGTCCACTATATTATTTCATAATAAATAATGTAATTTTATGCACTGTCAAGAAAATTATATTTTTAAATGCTTATTATTATTAACTGGCACTTATCCATTTATCGCGTGGTACGATTTTGACCGTATAATTAAATTAATGGAATTTTTGACGTGAGCATGTGTCGACTGAAATTGTGTTATTTATCACTTACATAAAAGTACAATAAAAGGACAGATTTGAAAGTATATTTCAATTACCATAAGAAGTGCTAAACTTTTGGTAAGTGGATACATAAGCTTTCGTAATAATAAGGCCCCTTTTACACATACCTACCTCGTTTCGACACGAGATCAAACTAGGCATTATTTATTGTTATTTATGTTAAAAATTTAATAATAATTACCATATTCATATTATTTGTTTATATACTTAATAATTATATCTTTCTGATAGTCCACAAATAATGTTGTACAATGTATAATACAAGTTACTTTGCTATGTACATTTCATTCCCGTGTGAACGATTTGTCATTACTATGCAACTATCAGACAATCGGTAACACGCCTAATAAAGTTTCCAAATTGTACGCGCAAATAAAAAAATATTTGTCAATTATTAAATATAAAATATATTAAATATATTTTAATTAAGACACTCCGTGCCCGTTGAGTGGTCGCACTTAGTGCCAATAAATCATGTTGATTAGTCTAGTTTGTTACTAGAGCGAGGTAATCAAAATATTTCATTCCCCCGAGAGCATCGAACCCACGACCGTCGCTTTTATATGACAGATGCTATGTGGATTATTGTTATTCTTATTTATCCCACATTTTGGAATTAAAATCCCAAAATCCGCCACATCTGTTTTTCTAGAACGGTGAGATAAAAGCAATTCGTTCCCCAAGTGGAAGTCGAACCCACATTTTTTTAAAGTAATTACGAAATATCGCTTGCTATAAGAAGTAGTTTTGTGAATAGCAGTAATAAAGTCGCCATATTGATCTAATTCCAGTGTCACAACATTACTACTTCTCATTGCCGGCAAGTGAACGGTTACCCTCGACTCGACCCAAAATATCACAACCGACAATTGTAACTGAAGTGCTAAAAATTTTATTTGCATATTAACAAAACTAATATTAATTAATTAATGTGGATTTACAATAACTTGTATGTATAAATACAAGCTTATATATGTATAATGGATAAGGTATTCAAACGACGTCTCTATTATTCTTTTAAAAAGTAATTAGATAATTTATATCCAAATACTGTACAGAAATTGTGACATTTTGTTGTTTTATTTCTGTGACCTTTGTTTTACAAGGACTACCAAGTAGTTAATTTCGGTGCTTGTCCATCGATAAGTTACAATTCGATTTATTGACGTCATAATACTTAAATTATAAAGAAAAACGCATTACATTATTATTTATTATTACGTCATATTTCAGATTTATTTGATAGTGTAATCTGTAAAAAAAAATTCATTTAAATATATAAGTTGCAGATAGTAACACCGATGCCTTCCTATATATAATTACAGAATCGCGATCGTCAATTGACCCCAGGAACACAAGCATCAATACATACATCGAGAACACTTCCTTGTGAACTCGCCTGTCATTAAGGCAATATTATTAATTATAGACAGGCATCATCAAATAAACTACGACACGTATATATAAAGTTAACATAAAAAGATGAAATTTCTACAAAACCTTGCAAGAAAAGTTATTAAGGATAGTAGGAATATTGGCAACACTGGGTACACTAACCCAGAAAACTTTAAATGGCTTTCTTCAATTTTTTTTTTTAGTATTTTATTAACAAAAAAATATATTAATTAAATATAATACAGGATATTTTACGATTATATATTACGATCATTATAAAATATTTTTCACTATAATAAAATATATTTACTTGGTTAGTTTTTTAATTTTTACTAATATGTTTGGTTTATCATTAATAACTTTATTATTTTTTTTTTAAATTAATTTTATTATAATTAATAATATAGCAAATTGGCACATGCAGATGTTTAAACTAATAATAAGCAGGCATCGTAATCGGTAAATACAGTTCTTTAAAAATTTATGTGCAGGTTTTTATACAGTGCAACCATATAAAATATGTCGATATCTTCATTGAATATTATACAATAATTTTTTTCTTAAAGTCTTTTGTAGTATTGACAAAATCTTTTTTGCTTTCAAATACGTAGTTGTCTACTACTATTCTATTATATCTACTACTATTATATTATTTAAATTAATAAATAAATTATTGTTAAAAAAAGGCGCATCTAGAGAAAAATTTCACCGGGGGTGGGGGATTAGGGGGGTGTGAACTTTAGCTTTATCCGTGTAAATGTTGTTTTATTAAATTTTTTTCAGTAAATTCTAGTATTCTAGGGTGGACACGGAACATCATAAGCACGAGTATTTTTATACAAAAAAAATTTCTAAGAAAACGTTAGCTAATATATTTCTAATAGCATGTACTTCTCGAATAACTTAGTATAAAGTTACATAAGAAATTAAGTGAAGCATGATTCACGTAAACAGATTACAGACGTGCAGAGAGCAGATCGCGTCGTCGCCACGTACTCTTGCCCAATATAAAATACATCGATGTTTTTTAGGTCACTTTATTGATAAATCACACATAAGCTTATTACACCTGAGACAAACTTTACATATAAAAAAATATTGAAAACATTACGTTTCTAGAAAATTTATGTAATTTTTGAGTTTTATAGGTAATTTTTTTTTCATATTGACGCTGTATCCCCTTTGTACGGTAAGCACAGGACCTGGTGTTTAGACACTCTGTTCCACACTCTCTGTTGCGGCGGAAATCAACGTTACGCTTTGTCTCTATATCAGAGCTTAGAACGAAAATATTAAAAAATCATTTCTTCAAGGGGAAATCGAACCCACGACCCGCCACGGTTACAGTCAGACGCTTATGAAAAGAACCATAACATATTATAATAAAATAATAACAATATAATAATTATTATACCTTCATAGAGTTCAAACTGCTCGCTGCATTCGCCACGACGTCGCCTAGCGCCGCAGGAGGCAGTGCATCACACGTGGTCAGTCCGTACACGAAGACTGCGACCACGCAAACCCACCACACACGCATGTTCACTTTTGTTTACAACTGTCACTGACACTGATAGCTTGAACTGAATTAAAGCGTCACGGCAAACGACTTGTGTAAAACATATTTTACGCAGTCTTCTTTTTTCTTTTCTTTCTTTATTTTTCTATTTTAACTTGAGACTGTTATGTGAAATTTGTGAAACCTAAAATAAAATAAAGTTATGACTATATAACCAAAATAGTTGAAGGTGACCACCAACGTCTGTGGTTTATTTATTACCTAAGCATGTACGTAACTATAGGTAAATGTATTTTAGGGGCTTCAAGGGTAAAACAATAGTTCATATAGAAAGGAAATATTTAGCGTTATACTGCTCTACCGTTATAATTAATAGAAGAATATTAAACCACACTAATATTAAGTGCAATAAAAAAACGTAGAGTTCCGTACCTCAGATGAAAAAACGAAACCTTTATAATATTTCACGAAATGCCGCAGAGGTATCAAGATTGAATGAATGATATTCAGATCTATGGTCTCAATAATAAAATCAAGCTTCTAAAGTCCACGCAATCAAAAGACTATTTTTTTCACTTCAAATCAAAAGCTGCATCATTTTATATGAAATTTGCCGCGTAATCTAAGAGAGATCCTATAGAGTACTTCCCGTGAATCTATAGTTATGAAATTGCTCAATACAAATAATTGAAATGAATTCTCATGAAGATTTAAACCCTTAAATTACTACAAATTGTAGTTCATGTCATAATGTGCTCTAATTTTATTTGAAATAAACTTTTTTTTTATACGCGCTCAAATTTAAGTTTGTCAACTTTCGTAAATTATACTTCTCGTTGACCTACAATCATGACATTGGTACGGAACCCTAGGGGGGCGAGGTCGACTCGCATCTGATCGGTTTTTATTGTAATTTAAAATACGTAACAAATCAATATTATACATTTTAAACATATTATATAATAATATTTTTGGCTGTTATAGCGCCGTAGACAGCCAGTAACTGTGAGTGCGACGCTTATTGGTTCGATTCCCATTCCAGAGAGTGATTTAATATGTGAGTGATTCCGTTCCTCACTCTGGCGACGAGGCTAAGGGCAGCGCAAAAATTCAGCGAGGTTAAACAACAGAATATCTAAAACTTCAAGCAAAAAAAAATATTAATTAGATAGCGTAAGTCTTACAATATTTAAAAATATATGTTTACATAATATGTGCCTTACATATAGGTAACTATATGTAATATTGATCTAATCGAAAATATTACAATAAGCACATTTTTGTAAGCGGTCAGCAAGCCGCGGTGGCGTTCTCGATGTTACGTGCACTTTCACTGCTTCGCACACTCGTAACCCAGAGATAACGTATAGGAACTAACTGTCACATCGATTACCGCTATAACTGGGTTAATAAATATTTTAATGGGAAGTGGAAAAAGCAGGATATAGTAGAATACATAGATAAACCTTTTTAAATATTATATTTAAAGAATTGGAGCATATATTCTTAAAAAATGAACGCCCGTTTCTTTTTCTTGTATAGAAAAGACATCAACGCTCACAAATGTTTCAGTATAAAATAAAAATGCTTACGCAGAAACATGATTTCGTTTGTAGGCTTAAATATCTAAGTTTTTTTTAATTACATATAATTTTAAAAAATCTGCTTCACGCTTTATGCCGCTCACAGCAGGTAAGTACAAGGAACCTAGTGTTAAGACACTCCGTTCTCCACTTTCTGCCGATTTCCGAAGGCATTGTATGTTATCTTTTTTTATATAAATATAGAGTAACGACACTAATAATCGACAGATCCATTGCCACACAATACTGACAGACGAATGCCATATAAGTGTACTCTTATCACATATCGTGTATGTATGAAATATCGTATTTTCAAAAATGTATACTGTTTAACAGTTTAATTTAAACAAAAATTTATATTTTCCCTTTTTTTTTCTTGATAAATTAAATGCTTACATTAACTATTCAGTAAAATTGTTTTCAAGTCAAAACCTATATATCAATTATAAAATTTAGATAGGTATGAAAAAAATTAATACGACTAGAATTAAAAACGATGTCAATGGCCTTAGATATTTATGTAACAAAGATATGTTGTTTATGATTACGTCATAGATATGAAAAATTATGTCTAACTGTAAAATTCCCGGTAGTTTTTAAGGCTTCACTGGATATAACGAGCGGTTATTTACCCTGATAATAGCAATAGTGATGTAACATAAAGGTAAGTACAGAAGTTACGAATTTTATTGTTAGTATTTGAAATATGTTTTTTATATTATGTATAAAATTATCATCACGATGTTTCCGAAATCGGAAAACAAAATAATTGGAAATCATATTTATGTATGTATGTATATGTGATAAGTACAAGTAAAGACTACATGATCCCTCGCTTTCTACGTTTTAAGTATAATTATAGGTTTATTATTTGTAATTGACAAGATTTTTTTTATTATTATAGAAGAATGGAAGAGGTTTGTTTATGTCATTTGAATATACATTTAATTAGCCATGTAGATAGAGGCAAATTACAAATAACGAAAACATCGCGGCTAATATTTGGTACTATATTCGTCGTTATTTTTACTCACCTTCTCTTATTAATGCTATCAGAAATGCGAAATCAGGAAGGATAGATTTCACAAATGGTAGATTACTACTGGAGCAGAAAAATTAAATAAACTATCAATTATAATTTTATATGTATTTAGAGAATAAACTATTTTTATTTTTTGTAATATTAGTAAAACTGTATTTCATAGGAACCAATGAATGGTAGTGAACGGTAGCGGTAGTGGCTATTAAAAAATATTTAACTATCTTAGCTTCACGCTTTATCCCTAACGGGGTAGTCAGAGAGGTGGAGCGTCAAGCGCTACGGTCTCCAAATATCACTTTCGCCTCGTCCAGTGTCACCAAACTCTTCATACATGCCCTCATGCTTTTAAAAATTACAATTTCAAAAATAAGAGGTTTTCGGAATTCAGTAATTATAAGTATATTGATATTTATTATCACCGAATCCTATAATGTACACTAATATTTAATTTTTATTCATAAGTTAAAATTTTTCGTTTTTTTTAATCGCTTGTGTGCCGTGGATACAAACTAATAAAAGTATAATAAGTATTTTTTTTTTATACATGGAACTTTGTTAACTGGGGTAAATTTTACACGGTGACGAGTAAAATTCCGTCATAAATTTTCTTTTATTTGCCATCTTTAATTTTTCATTTAAATTATATTTTACCATATCTTAATACATTTTTATATGAGACAAGTCAGTGGGCCTTGCACATAGTATGAGCGGTAATTATAACAAACATGTAATTTTTAAATAAATTATTTTAATGGCATAATTCAGAATGTGCTTAACCTTCTACACTTCAAGATTTGCAATTAAAAATAAATAATTGTTAATAATGTCGTCATAATTAAAAAGGTAAATATCTTTTACCTGAGGCCGTCGTGGCGCAGCGGCAAAGGAATGTGACTGTAACGCGACGGTTGTGGGTTCGATCCGCACTCGAGGAAGTGAAATATTTATTTATGTCTACTATTACTACTACTACTACTATCAGCCTTTTGTAGTCCACTGCTGGACATAGGCCTCCCCTAATGCTCGCCACTCCGTCCGGTCCTGCGCCCTTTGAATCCAGCGGTTTCCCGCTGTCTTCTTTAGGTCGTCGGTCCACCTGGTTGGAGGGCGACCTATACTCCTTTTGCCGAGACGTGGTCGCCATTCGAGGACCTTTCTTCCCCTTGGGTGGTCGGTCCTCCTGATAATATGGCCTGCCCAATGCCACTTCAGCTTGCAGATTTTGAGAGCTATATCGGTAACCTTTGTTTGTCTACGGATTTCATCGTTTCGAATTCTGTCGCGTAGAGAAATACCCAGCATAGCTCTCTCCATCGCTCGCTGAGCGACTTTGAGCCTGTGGAAAAGGCTTGCGGTGAAGGACCACGTCTCAGCGCCATAAGTCAATACTGGCAACACACACTGGTTGAAGATTTTAGTTTTTAAGCACTGAGGTATGCTAGACGACAGGATATCTTGTAATTTCCCAAACGCTGCCCATCCGAGTTGGATTCTACGAGTGACCTCTCTCTGAAAGTTGGACTTACCCATTCGGATCGCTTGTCCCAGGTATATGTACTCATCGACAACTTCCAGAGGTATGCCATCAACAACGACCGGCATGGGTGTAACATGGACGTTAGACATGATCTTTGTTTTGTCCATGTTCATCTTAAGACCCACTCGTTGTGAGGCGATATGGAGGTCCCCTAGCATAGTAGGTCCCCTAGCATAGTATTATATTTATTTAGCATAGTATTTTATTATATAAGTATAGTATTTATGTCTACATTTCCATTTCTTTGCTCTGGTGTCGAGGCAAAGGGCGGCGTTGAATTGTGCCACTCAATATGCAATGCCTCTAGGTTCTAACACTAGGTTCCCTGTGGTTACCCTGCTGTGTGCGGGATACAGCGGGAAGATGATTTATTTTTAAATATTTTTTACATTATTTGAAAGTGTTTTTCCATATTTAAGAAAAAATTATACTTTTTAGAAAAAATAAAAATAAAAAATATATAAAAATTATGCTACCTTAATTTTTTGTATATTTTTTTTAATTATTAAGGTAACATTTTTTCATGTACCGAACGCTTATTTTTTTAAATATTTTATTGCATTTGATTATTAAAAATGTAAAAAAAAATTAAAGACGTTATGCCGAAATTTGATAAAGATAGATTAATATAGGTATGCTATTTTAAATTTGCACCGCATTACTAATACCATACTTCAAATCATACTCACAGTACTATTTACAAATTTGCGAATTTATAAGCAGAATATGTAAAGGAAACCGGAATATTAAGGTTAGTTACCAATTACATAATTATATTAGTAAATAAACGGTCACCTACTTAACTTTCCCATCTTGGTGTACAGCCCACACTTTTAGAACTTATTCAAAAGAAATTTAATGAAATCTTGAACTTTTATTACCTATATCTATACAACTTTAAGTGCGAACGTTATAACAACCTTGTAAAGACGTTCAATGAAAGCACGGGCACCCGCGCCTATAGCAGACCACTCAGTACTGGCTCCAGCGACGGTCGCTGAGACGGTTACTTAACCACCACCCACTACAACGTTGTGTGTTATTTAATACATTCTACTAAATTACTATACGACGAGTTACGAATATTATATTTATCTCGAGAAAGATTATAAAATTAAAAGTAAAAGATAAGTAATTTGCTATTAAATTTTAAAGTATAAAAAGCCTATGTACAAAAAATATATTTTATACACAATGTATGTTCTTATATATATATATGAGACCGTCGTGGCGCAGTGGCTGTAATACGACAGTTGTGGGTTCGATCCTCACTCGAGGAATTGAAACATTTTTTTACGTTTATATTTCCATTTTTATTTGCTCTGGTCTTGAGGCAAAGCGCGGCGTTCAGTTCTGCCACTCAACACGCAATGCCTCCAGAATTCAGCAGAAAGTAGAGAACGGAATGTCTTAATACGAGGTTCCCTCTGCCTACTCTGCTCTGTGCGGGATACAGCGTGAAGTTGATTTAATTTTATGTATTTAGATATATTAAAAATTAAAAAAGGATTATGTACTTATGACGTTTAAATTTATGACCTCTACCCTAGACGTCTTACCTAGACGTTATCCAGGGTAGAATAGAATTTGTTATGGTGTCCATATTGCCCAAAGCGGCAAATTCAAAATTTTCTTTATTCGCAAGCACTTCTGAATCACTATCGAATGAACATAAAATCACCACCGATAGGCAGTTCTGCTGAAAAAAACCGGCAAGAAATTTAATAGTTGCCCTTTTCTATATAGAGAAAAGTACAATGGTAGTTATCCTGCATGAAATCCAAATTGTATTTGTTTTTTTCAGCTTCACACTGTAACTTGTACTTAGCTGTGTACGCATAGGGAACCTGGGAACCCTAGTGTTAAGTCACTCAGTTCCCAATAGGACACTTACAACACCTACTTTCTACCTAATTCTGGTGCCCAAAAATTTAATATTTTAAGTGGCGGAAATAAACGCCCTACTCTTATGTCTCGTTAGAAGAACGAAGAAATGAAGATATAAAATATTTTATATCCCCGAATGAGATTCGAACCCGAAATCTCTATTTTTAAAAAAGTATTCGACTGGCACAAAATATTTCTAAAATAAACAAATTCAAAGTTCACTTTCTAATCTGTTGTACTACAGTGTAATGTATATGGTTAACATATTCCGTATCAGGAAGTCCGGAACTGATTAGTTTCACATTATATTTTATACAATACAGGAACTAAAGAATATGTATGACAGAACGTAGAAAGTAAGAAACTGAGATTCAGAATTAATAAATAAAAGTAATTTACCCTTTTTCAAAATCTATTGATATTTTCTTGAAAATGTAGAATTTTAAATATTCTTCGAGTATGGGACAGAAACAAGTTGTGGTTTAGAATGTGCCATGACGGCTCCAAGTATTAGAATTTTAAGCAGAGAAAAAAAAATTACACAGCAGTTACTGTTTAGACACCGTCCCTCACATTCCACCGAAATCTGGAGATATTGCGTGTTGAGTGAACTAACTCAACGCTGCTTTGACTCGACACCAAAACAAAGAAACGGAAATATAAATTTAAATAAATATTTCACTTCACACTTTGTGCCCCTGCGCCACGACTGGCCTTAAGAGACAAATGTGACATAAATAAATACATATAACTTAATATACATCACAGTATTACTCGACTATTATACTACCGCGCCATTGTGTTCTGATAGAGTCACTGTACACTAGTACAGGCGCACAGAATCATCATAATTTTTTTCGTCACTTTCAGTTAGCTTTATACCTTGCTGGCGCAGCGGCACAGCGCGTGACTATAAGCGCAATGTTTGCGGGTTCCATTCGTACATGGGAGAACGAATTACTTTAATTTTTCCCTCAGATAAGAAGACAAAGCGCGGTGTTGAGGTTCGCCACTGAACACGCAATGTGTGGTAAATTGTGCGGAAAATGTGGGATATGTATCAAGGTAAAGAAAAGAAAAAACAATTATTTATACTGTTTCAGAAATTACCAGTATCATGCATTTTTAGAAATATGATGTATTTCTAATATATTGTATAGCAGTTAAGACCGACAATTCCCAATGCTATATCTGATCGAAAGAAGAAGGGGCCAGTTGGGAAGTGCCCACCTCAGAAATTTTACTTACAAAAAACATTTACACGAACATATCTGTTCAAAGCTCCATCTTCCAGGCTCCCCTGGAACATATCTCTAGATACGATAATGCTGCTTTGCAAAAGAAACTTCAGTCCTTAAAAAAATAGTTTTTAATACAACAAGCAAAGTGAGCACAGATTTATTATATTTAATCATAGATAATCAAAATTTTTACATTAGTTACGGTTACTCTTGTAACCAGTCATAAAACTATAAACAGATGTGGTGGATGATTCAAATATTTAGGGTTCATTGTTCCCATACCATGTTGGAGGGTGGTACTCTTTATTATGATAACTAATTAAATTATATTCTCACCTTTTTGAAGGCCTGGAGAAACAATTACACCTTCTCAAAAAAATATTGAAGTTTTTAATACAGGGAGCAAAGTGATTGACAGATTTATTATATTTAATTATCTATGAATATAAGGATACAAATACAATGAACACAGGAAACCTTTGGATATGGGTATATAACTCATTACAACTCAAAATGTAACGTATACATAATATTTAGAAACACATTATTAAAAATAAAAAGAGAGTAGTGAAACAAAAATGTTTTGTTTTATTATAACATCTTAATTACGTACTTATAATTAGTAATATATTCTAAATTAAGTCAATGAATGGGCTCAGGTTGTTGAGTTAGAAGTAAACCGAATCGTTTTTTGATTGTTATTCTCTGTCTTGAATATTTATCTTCAGGAGAAAATCGTGCTGAAAAATAAAAAAAAAATTAATACTCGTCTAGTAGTAATTTAAAAAAATAATACTCGTCTAATAGTAATTTACTTTTACTGTATTTAAAATATTAGCAAACAAAAACAAAGAATACCTGGATGTGCAGACAGTGTAGGCTTCCCACGTGGATCAATCGTCTAAAATATAAAAAATATGTAAGAAGGAGAACAGAAAATAAATACAAAAAGAATAAAATTTCAACTAATAATAAAATCACATGGACCAAGTACATTAAGTTTTAGGTTATAAAAATACGAACCGCCAGGGTATACTGTCTATCTCCATTTTCATTTAAATAATATCGTAAATACATTGCAGATATTAAGCTTCGGCAATAAATATTATAAAAACACACACAAAATATATAAATACGAAAATAAAAATGAAAATTGTAGCATATATGTCACTAGTTTACAATTTACATACAACACAAAACTATCTTAGTTCAGTTAACAATGTCATGGATTTTTTTATGTCACTGTCGAGAACTAATTACCATGGTCTAAAGAGTTTTACACTCAGTTCTACATCTTTTCTAGTCTATGAATAATAAATATTAAATAACTAAGTAATAATTTATGTACTTTTAACTTTAATTATTCTTTATTGCTTACAAAAATGCTTACAAGAAAAACTTTAATAAAATAATATATAGTTCAATGATCTTTACATAAATATATAATAACCGTTCATATCAATCAGAAATATTTAGGCATAAATTTTGTATATAACTAATAAGAGAATGTTCAAAGTTCAAAAGGACTAGTATAAAATTTAAACTTTCCGAAGCACACATTAACGCAGATCGGTAATATTTGAACGTACATATTTTATTTTTAACTTTCTCTAATTTCTTGAGAATACAATCTCGCAGTACATAATAATTATGTTCTTGTAAAATGGAATAAAATAGTAGACTTAGTAACAAAAATCGTTGAATAATATAATTGTTTTCAATTATAATACCCAACGATTATCAACTTTTAATGATTTTACTTTCTTTTTACCCCGTTTTATACTTACCTATTAGAATTATTTATTTTATATAAAATATAACTTAATAATGTAAGGATATTTTGTTATCTGTGTAGTGTGTGTGCCAGAAGCAAAACATATTTGAGTGTTTGTAAATATTTCTATAGTATATGTTTCTTGATATTTCTTCTTTGTCCTTAGTCTTGGCAAATGCTTGTTACGTTATTTTTTTATTCTTAAAATCAAGCTAATTGTACTTTTTGATATTTTATAATTCTTGGTTGTAAAACAATACGTAAGAATGGCATATCTTCCTCCCCGAAAAACCTCTTCTAACAAAATTCTTAAAAAAGATACAAATCCACTTCATGTGCTTCTACAAATGGGCTTTCCAAAACTACGAGCGTAAGTGTTTTTTTTCATTATTTTTACATTTTTTAATTTATAATTAATATATATCATGTTCACGTTTAAATTTTTTTTACAGATTGAAAGCTTTGGCTGCCACCGGCAATCGAAGTGTTCAACTTGCATCCGACTGGCTCTTGACTCACGTAAATGACGCGCACATAGACGAGGACCATCCTCGAGAATATATATTATATGCCTGCCCAAGCGGTCCCTTTTTAATTCAATTACTTGAGTACTGGAATAAATCGCAAACTAAGGATTGGAATGGGGTGCATAATTTTCCGCCGCATGTAACTCTCGTTCCTTTTTTCAAGGTATAATAATTCAAGGTATAATTCATAACAAATTTAAATAATTTAACACAAAATTACATTATCCAACTTAATACACTGTTGTGCTTAGATCAAACTTAAAGCCATCTTTGAAGTTTAACAATTTTTGATCATAAAAATATAATTACAGTTACTATGAACTTATAAGATAAAACTGAGATCCTGAAAACCTGATTACAGGCTAGCAATGATAAATCCTTACAACTTTGTAAAGCAGTCAAGCAGGCAGTTGAATCTGTAGGCATGCCTCCATATTCTTCTTTAAAATGGGAATCTTATATCTCCCAAAACTTCATGGGGCTCTTTGTTTCTGATGAACATGCAGAGTATTTAAAAAAAATTGCTGACCAGTACACACAAGTTATATCCTCAATTTGTAAGTAATTAGGCATTATATCTGTTAAAAACACTTTCAATTTATAATAGAACAAAATTGTTAAAGAATAAACAATCGATACAGTATAGTGATAGTAATAAATATAAAACCAATCATTTTTGGTACCATTAAAAAAAAATTATCTAGTTATTTTTAAAGAGCTTGTAAAATAAAACATTTTTCAGAAATTTTCTTAACAGATTTTTTATAGCCCTTTTTTTATCAAATTTTTATACAGTAGGTGTAAACATGCATATTCTTGGGAGCTCAGAGAGTTGCATTAAAAATGAAGAACTTTCTAATTCATGTAAGAGAACCTCTTAATCAAATTAGTATTTTATAATCTGCATGACTTTATTATTACAGTTATACCTATTTATACATAATATATTAACAAAATACATTATATGTTTATTATAATTAATTAGAAATGTTATTGTTTCGGCAGCTTGAATGGTGAAAAATTTAATATAAGGTAATATATATTTTTAATAGTAATTATATATGTACCTTTTATGTTAAAATAATTAATATTTTTTTATTTTGCATGCATTATAACTATTTTACAAAGTCAAGTAGTTTGTAATTTAAATATCATCATGAAGCACTTTATTTAAAATCAAAATCTGTCTTTTTCCCTCTACTGCTTGAACTATATAATTAAATGCTTAATTCTACATTTTACATAAGATTTAATAACTAATTATATTAATACTGAACAGAATCTAAAAAAATATCATTTAAGAACAACTAACATATTACATCTATCTATATTTTAACTACATTATGTCTAAAGATAAAAAATCTCACACAGATACATTGTTGTGACTTAATTGCTTAATTTGTAAAATGATTGTTCTTAGGGTAATATATCATATTTGTGGCATAACATCCATTATTAATTGTAATTATATTATTTATTGTATAATATTCCTAAAATTATTTTTTAATAGCAGTTGCCGAATCTCAAGCTAAATCTCTGCACTTAACCTTGGCCTATCATTTTGATGTAAATGCATATAATGATCTGAAACAGATGGTGAATGAACTGGATTTAAGTCCAGTGCCTTCTCCCGCTTGGGAACTGAGATTGTACTCTCGTGATCCTCGCTTTGCTAATCATCAGGTACATATTACATTTTTTTTATATAATTGTATAAAGTGTATTGTATTGTATTTATATCAAAATCTAATATTTAAATATTAGATTTTGATACATCTACTCAAAGTTCAAATTCTTATAAAATGTCTTAACTAATTTCCTTTAATATACACAGCTTAATTATATGTTTTGAACTATATTAACCATTCTTATTTTCTAATACAGAAACAGCATAAATAAAACTGAAATAAAAATAAAAAAATTGCATGTGTAGAACCTACCTATATCATGCAATAAATAAAAATTAATTTCGGCTGCTCGTAGTACTTTAAATAGTAGGGAGGTAAAGTTATATCTAATCTAATCACACATACAATTGAACAGCAAAAAAATCTGTCTAATCTCTAAAATGACTAAAACATATGCTATTTGGAAATGTTGATAAATTATTGTATGAATAGGTAAATAAAGTGACACAGAGCTACGTACCTGAAGCAAGTGACGAAATGGAACTCGTACTGGGCGATTATATATATATTGAACGACAACAATTTGACAATTCTCCCGATGGCTGGGTACATGGAACTTCTTGGCTAACCGGTTAGTATTTCGTCTAATTTAATAAGGTCTCAAATTAATTTATAGATTTTAAATAATATATTCTATTTTTTTTATTGTAAGAGAACAAGGCAAACGAGGGAATAATAATAGTAAAATGGTACGGTCGTTTGTTTAATGCTGTTAATTATTTTTTTTTATTGATACAAATTATTTTTGTTTTGTTTTGAATATTACTTTATTTTTCTGACTTGACCTAATATGAAGTGTCACATTTTTGATATCATTTTTATTTATAGGTGAAAATATTTCATATAAAACGGACTTCAGTACTCTAGACTAAATTTGTTATTTGAGGTAAAACAAAGTTTTAGTTTTCCCGCGTTACGTTTTGACATTATTCACTATCAATTTTGGGGAGATGAGTAGCGACATCTAGACTAATGGCAAATTACTATATAAAGCTATGTAATATTTTTTGCCATTTATAAAAAAAACCTATAGAAACCTGGCAACTCTAGCCTACTGTCGGGTCGTGCAATGTCAACAATGCGTGCTTTAGTGAATTATTTTAAAATGCCATGTTTTCGCGTCAGAGGTTAGTTGAGTTAACGTTTCGTATAAATAAAATAAAAATCTGTCGAAAATTATTTATATTCCTTGGGATTTTGCATTTGGAATGATAAAATTGAGGTAGGTATTATATATGACGTAATAAGGCTTCAGTTTGTTTATTTGTTTTGTTTATATTTTATAATAGTTATATTTTTGCATAATATTTTTATTATTACATATGTAAAATGTGATTATCTATATATAATATATCAAGTAAAAAAATAGGCGAAAAGTTGCGATATATTTATCAACACCTTATCAAAATTCAGAACAACGAATATGCTTCTGATACCTACATATTTTTTTAAATATATACTGGAATCACGTAATTACTTAATATATTTACTTATTTACTTGAAACTTTATTAATTTTATTATATTACCTTATAGAAATAATATTGAATTCAGATTTAATATTTGTTTATTATATGAGTACGTATACATGTTAATACGTTTGCTGTTACTGTTTTCGTTAATACGTCATATAAAGCGTCACATTTAATCTGCACAAAGTACACGTGCAATTTTTTTTTCATCAATACGTCGCCATCATCGTGTACAATAAACTTTAATAATTAATTAAAATCGTTCTCTACTCTTATTTAATGTTAATAAAATTTTTCACCACCAATTGTGTTGTATATCGGTTAGACTTACATAGAATAACAACTACGTTTTGAACGTGCTAATTGAGAGGAACTAATAAAATCCTATTTATATTTTCGAGGTTGCTAGGTGTTAACTACACCTATGTAATTATGTATGTAATTTTATTATTTAGCGTATCATTTTTCGTTACATAGGAATATATAGAGGCCTTGGCGCAGAGGTATAGCATCGGACCATAAACGCGACAATTGTGAGTTCGGTTCTCACTCGGAATAATTATATATTTTCATTTACCTGCTTTGGAAACAATCCAATCCAAACAATGAAAACCTCTGCCTATCCTTTCCGCCATATAGAGATACGGGATATAGCAGGAAGATAAAAAGTAATAATATGTGTTTGTAGGTGTCAGTGGACAGTTACCGGGCGTATACACTCGTCGTACATCCGACTCAGACGCCTGGACGCTACATCGCTCTATCTCTTTGTCTACAAATAAGAGTGAGTAACATACATATGAAAATACTATGTAGTATTTATAATAAAATAATAAAACTAAATATTTCTAATTTTAATAATTCTAACAATTCTTTAATAATAAAGAGTCAATGTTTAATATTTGGCAGATATTACATTTAAGAGCGTTTTTGGTAAATATTTTCAAAAAGGGTGAAGTAATATAATACTTATCAGGGTAGGCAGAGGGAATGTCGTGATAAGACACTGTTCCCCACTTTTTGCCGACTTCTGGAGGAGTTGCCTGTTGAGTGGCAGAATTCAACGCCGCTATTTAATACGAGGCCGTCGTAGTGGTTTTACATAAGCTGTGACTGTAAACACGACGTTTGTGAATTCCCCACTCGGAGGAGTAAAGTATTATTTATGAATATTTTTATTTCTTCATTCTGGTAACTAGGCGGCGCGGCGTTGAGTTTCGCCACT
The DNA here is from genome assembly GCA_037355905.1 of Heliconius aoede. Classification (NCBI taxonomy): domain Eukaryota; kingdom Metazoa; phylum Arthropoda; class Insecta; order Lepidoptera; family Nymphalidae; genus Heliconius; species Heliconius aoede. The sequence continues at coordinate 174,601 of JBAIZZ010000119.1, read as the reverse complement.
CAACACGAAATGCAACGCAATGCCTCGAAAATTTTTCAGAAAATAGGTAACGGAATATCCTAACACTAGGTTTCCTCTGCCTACCCTGCTATATGAGGGGCACAAGAAGCTAATAAAAACTTCATCAAAAAAATAGGTATCAGTAGGTACTTTTAACAAATAATTGATTTATTTATTTGTGATAGATAACTTTTATCTCGCCGATCCAAAGTAAAAATGTATTGTATTTTAACTATCACTGTCACATTTATTTTAACTGTCAGTCAGTGCAATCAACCATATCAATTTAGACATATTTTATAATTTCTAGTGCATCAATACCTACATCAATACCTAATAGCCGTTTTAAATAGGAAGCTTCATTGTAATACTATTTTATTTTGTATAACAATTATTTTTGAACAATTTGTAGGCAGCGACAGTAAATCCGATATAGATTCAAAATCGAAGGTTGAAATGGCAAAAAATTATCCTCACGAGGACAGGGACTTGGGTTTTGAAAAATCTGAAGAATCATATCAAGTGTGGGAGCAGTACTGGAAAGCTGCGATGGAGGGTAAAACTGAAAACATCTTGAATGCTGAGGGTAGGTCTCTTTGACATAAATATTTCATGCTTAATATATTTTTTAATTATTTTAATGAAAATCTCATTCGCAGCGTCGCCCGCTTGTACTGCAATAATACAATAAAGCATAGAATATTAAAAGAAAATGTAAATGTCCATCGATGAAAAACATGAGTATACTTTAGACTAAACAACTATATATTCTGTAGATAACACAAGGTCATTTCTGTTCATAAATGTAACATTTTATCAAAACATTCACTATGGAAAATTAGTAACTTTAGGTCCTTTCCTTTTGTACAAACCGTTTTTAAATAACATATGTTCAAGGTAACATTTTATCAGTACATATTTGGATTTTCTGTCATGTTAATCTTGACATATGTGTGTAATCAATTATTTTTTCTTGATAAACTGATTGATTACAAAATGTTGAATATTATTAATTAACGTCATATGAGCCCCAGCTTGCGAATCTCAACCGGTGCATATGTTGACAAAAAAACATATTTTTTTAAATGATTAAATGCAAAGCTAAATATACAAGTATTATTTAAGACATGCTTGCATGAAAGTTCCATATTTAAAAATTTCGCTTAAAATAAATGCGAAAGTTCTAAATATTTAAATTTTATATTTAGAATCATCATGATTTTTCAGCTTAACGCTTTATATGCAGGGTACCTAAAGCAGGAGAACCTAGTGTTAACACTCCGTTTCCCACTTTCAGCTGAATGCTCTTTAACAGCGTAAGTAAATAAATATAATAAATATTTAATCCGACGAACGTCATGGCTATGCGCCATAACAGAAAGTAAAGAAAGTATTAGGCTTTTATAGAGTAGTTAATACTGTGGTTTCATTTAAAGTGGTGCTGACGATCTGTATATGAATGTGATGACGATGAGCAGTATATTATTTTTAGCACGGTACACAAATACATGCTGTTTACTAATATTTTTTCTATTTACAGATTCTGAGGAAAAGGTCAATGAGAAAAATGGTGTAGTAAGAGTAAGCAATAAATAACTTTACTATTATAACATTATAAGCTGCTTAAATTATTATAATTTTTTATTTTATTTTTCTAGCTTCACGCTATAGTCCATGCATATATCAGGGTGAAGAGAGAACCTAGTGTCAAAAAACTTCGTTCCTTATTTTCCGTCGAGTTTATGAAATATTTTGTGTTGAGTGGTAGAGCTCACGCCGCGCCTTACTTCGTGATCAGAGCGAGAAAATGAACGAATTAGTGGGAATCGAACGCACAACCTTAGCGGTTGCAGTCGCATATTTGTGCATCTGCGCCACGGCGGTTTCAAATCCAGTATACAAATGGACATAAGAATTATCTGTTATAGAGACACATGACACATTCTAAGTGTGTGAGGTAAATGATGCCTTCTTCGATGAGGGAACACAAAAATAAACCATTCCTAAGATCTAAGGCCTTCCTCTAAGAATAAGAACGGCATTGATTGTAATGTATGAATGAAAACGGCATCTTAACCAAATAAACTTCGGCTTAATAATATTAAGGAAAGGATTTAAAAATATCACATTTACTTTAGCTGTAATCTATATTAAAAAGAGGAAAGATTTGTATTTTTGTATGTCTGTTTGTATTGTTTTCACACACAAACTGCTAGACCGACTTAAAAAATTTTTCACTATTAGCTATTGAACTACATCTTCAATTACACACATAATACTGCTATAAAAGTACATCTTCACTGGCCCACATAGATTGTATTACATTTAAAAAAAAATAATAAAAGAGGATATAGGTAAAATGTAACCCAAGGTTCACGTTGGGTTACATTTTGCGTTTGTACAAATTGGTCTTAAAAATTCTATCATCGCGTGCGCTGCGAAAACTATTGATGATAGAACAAAGCAATGGTAAGAAGATAAAGTGTTAATGTCACGTTCAGTTTGGCCACGCAACACGCATGCCTTAAAAATTGGGTAGTATGTGGGGATCGGAGTGTCTTAGGATTAGATCCCTTTCTATATATATATATATATGGGATCCTGTATCCGGTAAATCTAAAATGAAATATACATTCCAGACTAAAAACCACGGTGTGATAGATCCCCGGCACGCGGCGGACCGTCGTTGGATACTCACGATGCGGCACGGCGAGCGCGTGGACCTCACTTACGGCGCGTGGGTGCCCTTCTGCTTCGACGACAGTGGCACCTACACACGCAAGGACCTGAACATGCCTCTAGCCCTCGCTGAACGGTGAGTCTTGATTAGATTATACTGGTAAACTTAAAACTATGTAAGTAAACACATAAAGTAAACACAACATATTTATTTCTAAACAAAGATAAGTATGATTCAGAATTTTTTTTTATTTTCCAATTATATATTTTTTCTCGCACGGTTAGCAGAGAAAGCTTAGCATGAAAACACTTGGTTCCTACGCCCTGAGTTATTTCCAATACATTGCGTTTTAAGTGGCGGAACTCGGCATCGCGTTCAACAACCCACAATTGGAATGAATGAATTGTGCGGGATACACCGTGAATCTGATTTTGATTTACTGTGGTATTTCTGTACTAATATTTCTGCAGGTAATATGGATAATTATGTGGAGGTTCAGTTAGGTTAGATAGGGGTGCGAAGTCGGACCTCCTCGTGTGTGCGTTTGCTATTGAACCTTTTCAAATGCGTTGTCATTCGGAGGGATGAATAGTGTAGCGTACCGGTGCACCCTGCGCGACGGGTAATTAGTGCCCACAGGATTCGTCCTTGGGTAATTATTGCTTGTCGGCGAGTAATCTGACGCGACGGCGTTCTTCTGCGTGTTCCTCTGACAAGCAGAGGACACAGTGAGGGAGGGCGTGCGTGGTGTGTACTCTCCTTACCGCCACGCAGTTGCAGTCATATGTGCCAGCGCCGAGAATATCGAAACTCCACTCGTGGTTGCGGTCATGTCTCGTAATCATGAATGGAACTGAGAGTCTTGCGTATTGCCGCTCTAGATGGCGTGGGCTTAGTCCTCAAAGTTGTCAACAAATCTGGCAGCTTGAAGGGCACGTCTATCCGTGGCTTAAAGGAGGCTGCCACGGATATCAGGGACATGTTGCACGTCCACCGATGCCGCACCGCACGTAATGGCCCAGACTTTCGCACCGCGACCGGAAAGCCCTCGTACCAACGAAGAGGTCGAGGATCATCTAGTTTCTAATCTAACCTAATCGCTTAATCTATAGCTGCGATGGCATAAATGATATTTTATACTATTAACATATATTGAGCCCACTGTAGTAATGTTTTAATTCTATGGTAAATTTTTGCTATTGACAATGTCGGTTCACAATTTTTCGATAGTTTATAATTTCCCAAGTAAAATTATGAACAAAATGTTTTTATAATTTTACGGTGATATTAATTACAAGCAGTAACTACAAATACTCGTAGTAATTAAACAACACATTGTCAGCGCGGGCGGCGCAGCCTCGTACGCGAAGGATGCGCCGTTGACGCGCGTGGGGCAGATGCAGGCATACCTGGTGGGCGAGGGGCTGCGCGCCGCACACCTGCCCCTACATCATGTGTACGCCTCGCCATCGCTGCGTTGTGTCGAGACCGCGCACAACATGCTGCAAGGTATGGGGGCGTAGTGTAGTATAAAGGACAGACTTTACACTTAGTGTCAAGACACTACATTCTCCGCACGCCGCTCAATTTTGCTATGCAATGCCATACTACCAGAGCAAGGAAAAAAAAATAATTCTTTTTCCAGATTGGGAACCGAATCCACAGCTGTCGCGTTTTTATATCGATCTTTACTACTTTTAGTATCTGTATATGATTATTGTTAAAACAAGCAGAAAAATCAAGTAGTAAGAGACTAAATATAATCATACCTTCTTGTAATGATTGAACCCTCAATGAAATAATGCGATTACAACGAGCCTCAATGCTTCCAGGTCGTATTTCGTTATCTTCACATATCCTATACAATTAACTATGTAGCTATCTTTATGTAAAGATAATATATATTATCAGGTTTGAAGAACGATCCACCACTGAAGATCAGAATTGAACCAGGCCTTTTTGAGTACAAAATGTGGCATACGTCAAAGGGTGTGGGTCCATTCATGACTCCTATGGAATTGCACAAAGCTGGGTACAGTGTTGATCTCCAGTAAGTACTTATATGATTATTTTGTTATTCAATTTCAATTATGCATTACTAATTTAATTTAAAGCTTAAATAAAATTATTTTATATTGTAATATATAAAACACAATTTTTTTAACTTTTATTAGTTGTTAATTAAAAAATATTTACTATTATATGTTGTTTATTTTTAATAAAGTGTTAATTTTTTTCAGCTACAAGTCGTATGTAGAAATGGATGTTCATGCACCAGAAACAGTGGAAGAATTCTATAAAAGAAATGAATTCGCCATTCAATCAGCTGTGAAGGACACGGAAGCTGAAGGTATACCCAATTTTAAGTTCTAATATTTTTTATGCTATATAAAAATTACAGACTCAGATCCTAGTCAGGAGATAAAAGCTATTTATTTCATTACCCTGCTCTGGTAACGAGATAAAGGGCGCCTTTGAGTTACAACATTTAATACGCAACATTTTGAAAATTTGTCGGCGAATGAAGTAGCAAGACCAAAAATAACAAAAAATTAAAGTCAAATCAGCTTCACGCTGTATCCCGCGCACAAGCAGGGTAAGCAGAGAGAACCTAGTGTTAAGACACTCCGTTCCACACTGTCCGCTGAATTCTGAAGGCATTGCGTGTTGAATGGCAGAACAACGACGCGCTTTTGACCACTAGAGCGAAGTAATGGTATAAATAAAAATATATTTAAATAAACATTTAATCTCTTCGAGTGTGGATCGAACCCATAATCAGTCGGTTTTACATTCGCACTTTGTTCCCTTGCACCACGACTGTATATACAATATACAAAACATTTTTTCCAGGTGGTAACGTAATGTTTGTGGGGCACGCCACAACATTAGACATGGTGGTGACAGCTCTAAAGCGTATGCAAGAAGGCAAATCCGAGTATCCCGAGTACCAGATCGTCAAGTTCCTGAACCGCGTGCCGTACTGCGCACTCGGAGCAATGCGTGACAACCCCCTAGAGGTGGTGTCCCCGCCGTGCCCGCCCTCCATTAATTCAAGCTCGGGACGCTTCGACTGGAAATTATTGTTGGAAGTTAACAATGAATAATTGACATTCATGTATGAAGATGTAGATTTATTGACTGTAAACCTATCAGTGGGAAAATTTAATTATTAAAACTTTTCATTTTGACCAACTACTGAATGATTTTTCTAAGTTTAAGCAGCTATAGAAAATAATGTATATGATTTTAAAAATAATGTAATTTAATTTGAATATAATTAAATGACAAAGTTTTAAAAATAGATCTTTAACTTAACTGTAAGGTTTAGTGTTAATTTGTTCAAATGAAATTTTAATTAAATATATTTTAATGTATCATGTTGAGGCTAGCAGTGAATTGACATAACTAGGTGTAACATTTATGTAAATAAAATAAAAGCCCCATAAATAGTATTTAGGATCAGATATTTTTCATATTAATTATTATTATAAATTTTGCCAAAAGGTGTCTTGTATTGTATTTCGCAAAAAAATAAACAGTTATAATTAAAAAATACATATTATAATACTACATATTAAAATATATTTTTTTATATGAGAATGGTATTACATTTAATAAAATATTTTTTATGTATTCTTTTAATTAGATTTTCTATTATTTTTCGATGATTGCTGTTATATAAGTTTATGTTTGTTTTGTTATGAAACTATTTTGATTGTTTGAC
>JBAIZZ010000119.1:157063-168184 GCA_037355905.1 Heliconius aoede | reverse complement strand
CCATAAGAGTTTTCCCTTCTACACATTTCGAAGAATTCTGGAGTTATTGCGTGGTGAGTGACGAAATATTAAATGTTTAAGTTCCTTGAGTGTATATTGAACCCGCAACCTCGTGTCGTGCTTATAATCGCACGCTTGTGCCTCTTCCCCACGACTGACCTCGATATATTCTTACATATTAATAGAACATTTATTTTTAAGTGTTCTTTGTGTTACAGCTGCTGAACAAGATTGGATTCGCGATGGAGAAGAATTAAATAAAAAAGAATGTACCACACTTAAATCCTGTCAAAAGTAAGTTTTCATTGTGGAAATTGTAATTTATTTTATGTAAGGTGCCTCGTTTTCTCAACGAAATCATTCAGTATTTTGTAATTAAAATACTAAATTCCTATGCATTGATAGTATTATATCCAAATACTAAATATATCGTTTACAATCTTCCGTGACCATATACAATGAATGAAAACCGAATGAATTTTTCGATTTAAAATTCTTTTTTGTTTATTACTATAAGATTTTTGAAAACAAAAGTCCGATAAAACTATTCAAAAAATAAAAAAATATTAGTATTAGTAACAAAGTTAATATTATGGAAACATGTTTATTTGTAAAAAAAAAATTAACTTTCTATTTAATCTATCCTTAGTGTCAAATTCTGTTATTTGATTCCCATGCGAATATGCCACAGCTTCACGCTGCTTTTTTCTAGCAGTTTACCAGAGCGAAATATTTATACCCCTGAGTGGGGAGCAAACCATCCCGATTACTAGGCTGTTGTAAAAAATAATACTTTTGTTATATTCGAAGGCGTAATAAGCGCGCAGGCAGCAGCGGTAGCGCAAGCAGCGGTGCGGAAGAGCTTCTACGTCCGCGCAAAAAGAAATTGTACAAGAAACGCCCCAAGCCCAACAAGACTAGGCATTTCCGTGAGTGCATGGTCCATACACATTTGAAAAACATTTAGATATTACTTTAAATATACACCATTTTTTTTTTAGCTTCACTCTATATGAAGAGGTAGGTAGGCGGTGGGAACTTAGTGTTACTTAGTAAGACATTCTGTCCACCAGTTTCCGTATTGAATGGTGGGACTTAACCCCGCGGTTTGTCTTAATATAAGAGCGAGGAATTGAAATTCTTTCATTTCTCTGAGTCGGGACAGAATCCACACCGGTCGCGTTTACAGGTCACTTTATAGACACCTTTCCAATGCATCGGCACGGCATGCAAAGATACTTAGGTTAAAAATTAAATGTTACTTTTTCTAACATAAAATACTCGGCTTTCATACTTAATAAGATAAATTAATATGTGTAAAATCCTAATGCTTTGAATTTGAAACATTTTGATTTGAATTTGTGTTGTTTTGATTTTACATGTATGAGCACATCTTGATTGTGCTTATTGATTAATATTGTACAAATATATAAACTATTAGTAAGATCTACAGAGTTTTTTTTAAAACATAATATGTATATGAGAACTTGATTATGTTGAACAGTAGCGACACAATTAAAGACGGCAGATTTGGCAGAGTCAGTTTCCGAAGTTGAGGAGGAGTCATCTGGCAGCGACACGGCACACTGCCAGCTATTGTGCGACAATGTTGATGCTAGGTTAGTTATTTGTTGTGTTTTGTTGTAATTGTATAAATAATTATGTATACAATATTTATAATATTAATACATTTAAAACAAAAGAATTCTGAAATTTATTAATCTTTATTTTATGGTAACAATATGTAAGTGTGTATGATAATAGACATAGATATTGATGAAACATAGTTGGCAAATATATAGGTAATATTGTAAATTAAATCAGCTTCACGCTGTATTCCGCACACGGCAGGGTAGGCCGAGTGAACCTGGTGTTGAGACACGCCGTGCAAGGCTAAAATGACATAATACATGAAAAACTTAAAAACTATATTTTAAATATGTACAATTTCATAGAAGGTTAATGGAACTCCGGCTAATGGAGAGTTACAAGCGGCGCGAGGAGGAGGAGGGCAGTGCGTCGTCAGCGCTGTCCGCCCACTCGCACTCGCACCGCCACTTGCCCGACTTGGACGAGGATGATTCTGCGTGTGAGGAGGAGCTTGCGAGGCTCGCTGCTCAGGTTATTATTTAGAGTTATTGTATGTATGATAATTTGGTCGTTTTATTCTACATATGGCAGGCAGGATAGATGGCGAGCGAATGTAAAGACGTTGCATAAACAACTTTCTGTCCAGTTTAGGGGTATTATGTGTTGAGTGGCGGGACTCAACGCCGCGCTTTGTGAGTAAAGAAGTAACTCAAAATCGATGCGATTACAGTTTAGATGCTGTGCCGTTTCGTCATGAAATTTAAATTACGCTTTATTTATATAACTTTGATCATCAGGCTCAATGTCTTACGGAGTATGGTACAGTGACCGTGGCCGTGGAGGCGCGCCCGCCTTCGCCAGCGCCCGCGCTGCCCTTCAACGTGGACGATGTGTGCCGGCCCGGCAACACGCTGCTATGGGATCTGCTGCAGGACGGCGCCATTGTGAGTCGTATGATGAACCACCTTATATATTACCTAATCAGTCTATTAATTATCTAAGAGTTTTGATATATTATATTATCGGTTCCTTACTGCTTATTAATATATTTGTAGTTTTTTTTTCGTATGCTATTGTAGTGCTGTAAACAAGCGTGGGCTTTAGATATAATACAATAAAATAAATATTAATATAAAGCTATACATAAGAAATAATATTTCACTTTTGTCACTCAAATTATCTTGTATTTAATATGATATATAATATGTTGTCCGTTTACGCAATGAAATTTGATTGTATTTTTAAAAATATATATATTTATTAAGATATTTACTTTTCCGCTTGTCATGCGTGTTAACTGACAGCTCGATGTTTTGTTTTACCCTAGAGGCAAATATATATATCATTTTTCTTCTGAGTGGAGGTCAAATATAAGACCATTGTATTTACATTTACCTACAATTTCATTGCACCATGGTTTACTATGATGAATTTCTCATAATTTTTTTAAATATTACAGGAACAACTCGGTGAAGGTCTTGCGCTGGAAGCCGAAAAGGCACTTTGCGCGTTACTGTGTTTCAGTACTGACAAATTTATCAGGATTAAATTTATTGAAGGCTGTCTGGATAATTTAGCTAACCACAGGTATGTTTTGTTGTTTTATTATTTCACTCTCTTAATTGACAGTTTATTATTATTTTAATTTTGGCATATAACTTTTTATAGATCGGTCGCTGTTTCTCTTCGATTATTGCCGAAGCTGTTTTCATCATTTCAACAATTACGAGGAATGGATATGCATCAGGTGATTCAAGAATTCAATTTGATTGTATCACTATTAGAAAGTTTTTATTATTAAATATAAAATCAAAATAATATTAGATTAGGTATGGACGGCCGTTCAAAAAAATTTATACGTTTTCTAAATAAAAGTGATAATTAAAATTCCTCATCAGGTCGTAATGTGGGCGGAGCGCGAGCGCGGCATGATGCGCCTGTTCTTGGAGGACCTCCGCCACTACGTGTCGCAGCGCGTCGCTTCCGTGTCCGATGCGCAGCACTACGCGCACATCACTGAACTGACAGTTCGACTGCATTTTCTTACTGCAATATTCTCGCCGTTGGGATCACCGCATAATTTTAGGTATTTTTAAATTATTATTGTTTGTGAAGTTGTTTAATATAGTTGTCTAATATAAAGAGAGTTAAATAGCTGAGTAAAGGTAAAAAATGTTAAACAATAATTGTTATCATTAAGCAAGATATCATGCGTTTAGAATTATGTGTTGGTCACTCTTCATATATTTGTATTATGTAGCTCTAATACTTTAGATGAATGAAAATCATTATAAGATAGTTTTAGGTACCGCCCGATTCGCTCCGTTCGCTAAAAATCCCAATATCTAATTTATTACGTTATCGGGTTTTAATGTGAATAAAATATCCAAAATAACCTATTAGATTCTGAATAAATTTGCCGCCAGCCGGTAAAATTGGTTCTAGTAAAGAAGCGAGTTTATGTATAATGTAATTAAAAAGTGTTATTTCAAACTAAATATGATAAACAAATTATATTTAAAAAAAACATTTAACATATTCTCTTACATATTTACCTTATACATTTGTTTATTAAATAAAACGACTGTTTTACAGATTAACCGTAGAACAAGTGGAAGAGCTATGGCAGTGTCTAGTAGCGCGCGGGTCGAGCGAGTGCGCGGACTGTCTGTACTCGTGGCTGCTTTCCCATACGAAGTCGCCGGACCAGCACGCGTTAGGCTTGGACGCGTTACGGTTCTTGTATGTGGAGAAAATGCCCACTTTGGACCCTGAGGTATGAATATCACAAATATTTTTATGTATCCGAACTCCTGGTGATAAAACGGTACAGCCTGATTTTATGTGCGAATGTTATGGGTTCGATTCTTACTCTATACTCCATCTATATTTCTCTGATAACAAAACAGCGCGGTGTTGAGTTGCACACTCCATTCTTAATGTCCCAATGAATGTTGAATAATAAAGAAATAAAACCGTACTATATATTTGATACAGATTGATCTCATTTTAAATCTTGATAAGACGTACGCAATAGGACGTTTCTTGATACTGTTCCGGTTTTGTAGAAGAAAATAACGAGTTTTTTAAATGATTAACTTTTAAATTGCTATAAACAATATAAATATTTTTAACAGACAATCAGCATAATGGGATTGAGTCTTTACCAGCAACTATGCAATCTAGCACGCATGCTGCTTGGCGCGGGGGACTCCAGAGACGCGGCTCATCTACACACTCTCGCTATGGATCATCTGTGGAAAATTGCGCTGAGAGCTAATAGCACAGGTGATTTCTTTGTTTTATATTATCCAGGATATTCCGTTTTTAAGCGTAAATGTAATTATTTGACCAGATAATGTTTATTTCGACGATTGATATTTTTTGTGAATGTAGAATAATCGATATTCTTTGTGGATAATTGATAAGATGATAAACATATTTCCAATCTCCTATATTGGAATTGTGTGGAACTGTGGATGTAAAAAAAGATTCACAGTGATTTGAAATGCAAACTGTTGTAATTGAAAGTGAAACTTGATAGTAAAATTATTTAAGGTGAAAACAAAATAATATTTTTATTGTATAATTAATTGTTTTAGATGTGTCCATGGGAGCAATACAGTATTTAAACAGCTACTATATGGGCCAGCAGCTTCAACAAGAAGATGACTTTGTATCCAAATGCATGTTTCACCTGTCGTCGGCAGCCGAAAGACTTAGATCTAAAAACGAGGATGATGACGGAGCTCCACTTTCACCCAGTATGACGATAGAAGGGGGCAAGGAATCTGAGAAAACTGCAGATAAACAAAATATTTATGAGCATATGACTGAAGAAGCGGCATTGCAATGTATACAAAGGGCACTTCTACTCTTAAAAACTCATTTGGACACATTTAAAAGAAGGTGATTCAGATAAAATTTATATTTGTTAATAAAAAATTGCATAAAAAGGGCGTCGTGGCGCATGGCACAATTTGTCTGGTATATTATGGTAAAGTATATAAAATGTATTAGTGAATGTAAACAGTTTTTGTGAATAGATTAATACAGATACAGATATACTTGTAATCTGCAGTGTGATGCAGCTATATTATATGTATTATGTATTAAAGTTGTGATTGGTCTGCTACTCATTACTCAGGTCACTTACTGTTCTGATTACCGCTAAATCCGCATATTTCAATTTCTTTCATTCCCATTCTAGACGATGTAATTCACTGGGATTAGTGTGATGTAGAGGACGATGGACGAGTCGTGGCCTCCCTTAAGTTAATTGTAGATGGCTACACAGATTTGATTTTAGAATTTTTCTTACCCTTAGTTTTTCCCCTCGTAAATAATTAACCACAACGCGTCAACTACTGTATCATCGTTATACATGTATAATATATGTGCTATAAATAATAACAGATACGCATACCACCTCCGCCGCTGGGCGCTGGCGGAGTCGGGGGCGTGGGAGGGCGGCGCAAGCGGCGCGGGCGGCGTGCGCGTAACACTGCAGCCGGCCGGCGCGGGCCCGCGCGCCTCGCTCGCTCTGCACCACTCCGACCTTGTGGCGCACCTGCGTGCGCACGTGCACGTCTGGTGGGAGCGGCAGGTTGGTGGATAATGTCTGCTTATGATTCGATTTCCTTTCAAGGAGTTCATTGTTTTTATGTCCCCGCTTTGTGGATGAGACAAAATGTGGCCTTGAAATACACGCCTCAAAATGGGTGTTATGGACAGCATATATGTGTATATTTAATGAGAGTGATATATTTATGGGCAACATTTTATAATTTAACAAATGTTTTTTTTTGTGCATGTTTGTTGTTATTCATCTAATAATTGTCAAAGCAACTGCTATCCAAATTTCATATTATCTGTCAGTACTTACTGGTATTGCCTGGTTTGGCTCTTGGGGTATAAGTTAAGCATAATATTCTTATTTTAATAGATTCAAGGAGAAGAGGGAGTTACGGCGTTATCAACTGATGGACCTCTAAGAATGATCACTCAAGGCCAAGAACTGACTATAGATTACGATGAAAGAACTCTCTATGATATGGGGTTTAAAGACAATCAGGTTAGTAATTTAACAAAACATAATTTATTATTGTTTTATATTTATGAAAAAATATATAAAATTTATTCCTTACATACTGCACATTACCTTACTAAATGCTACGTGGTAAAGATATTTTATAAATTACAAATATTTTTATTATTTTTACCAAACGAAAATCAATATTATGGTAAAATAATTATTTTACTGCGTACTAGTATTTTCCCCATTTTATTAATAAATTTAAATCATATAGCGTTATAACAAATTTGACATTAATATATTGTATGTCACACTTATTATAAAAATGAAATAATGATGAAGGGTTTATAATAATTATAAAATAAATCAAACTTTAAAACTGAACTACACTATAGACATTTGCATATTTTTATATATAGAAAAGGTTAAATGGTTAAGAACGAAGTGTCTTGACACTAGACACTAATTAAATAAATAAATTACATTTTTAAATTTCCATAATTCCATTCCAGCTAGTATTCGTATCGGTGGGTGTGGGCGGACGTGGCGCGTGGGCGGAGTGGCCTTCCGCACAACCAGCGCCGGCGCGCGCTCGCCTCCCCACACACCTCCTACTCGACCCTACGTACTTCCATCAACTGTTCACGCTCATGCAGGCGTTAGGACAGATGAAGGAACCTGGGACTGGAGTATGTCGTTTTGTTTGTTTTAGTGTTTTGTCTCTGTGTAATGTTTAAAAATTACGAAAAATTTGGTTATATTTGGTTGTGTTTCGATCTTAATGATTTCCTAAAAACAATGAAAAGATGTTTTATATTCCATTTCACTACCAAAAATGAAAAAAAAAAACCAAGATTGAAAAATCTTTATAGTTTAAATACAGCAGATTGCTTACAAATTGAGTTATAGTATGAACTTACCATAGCAAAATAAATAATAATTATTATATTTTCTTTATTTACAATAATAACCATAATTTATAATATAGGAGCCTGTGGCGCACACGAAAGCACAACTTTTGTCAAGACGTGTGTGGGACATTCTTCAGGCTGTGCCTCTTAATCCAGCTCTGTTAGAAGCATTTCAAAATCCCACCGAGAGCAAACTACCGGAATTGTTAGATCCAACGAGTCCACAAAAACTTATGTATTCTTTACATATAATAGATAAATTAAGTTCAAATAATAATGGTTCAAATGTAAAAGAAACCACGACGTTAGACAAAATTGAAGAAAAAGTAAACATTGAAAATTGGAATGAACTGTTCATTAAGAAGGGCGGATTGCGGTTACTCTACGATATTATGATGTCAGGTTAGTACATAACAAATTTTATCTGTAAATGAATGTCCATACTAATGTAATTCATAATATGTCGCTTATTTTTATTTATATAATTATTATTATATTATAGGTGTTTTACAAAGAAGCGACGACAGCGAGTGGCGTCAGGACTGCCTCGCGCTGTTGCTACAATTGCTCTGTCGTATTGGCACTCTACCTACTTCGGAAGCAGGACAAACTCCGAAATTACATCCGGTTAGTTTTGTTATTGGTATTAATTTATGATTATGGAGTTTTTCTTGTGTCAATCCTTCTTAGGTCTTACTAACTAGTGCGTTGCCGGTGTTTAAATTAAGCGTGTAACGATGTTTATTTATGAAAAACTATTTTATTCTACCTTTGTAAACACACACTTTGTAAAATAGATGAATCTGATTGTTACTCATTCACCATGTCTTATTGTTATATTATTACTCATTCACCTTGTCTGATTTTTATATTAATAACTTATGTACGGTTTTCGTTTATTACCTTCAAAACAATTCCAGGCGTTACTATCATTGATGAACGTAGAAGAAACCACCGAGAGGTTAATATCAATCCTGTGCGAGGCGGCCACAGTGAAAGAGCCCACCACATACAAGACGGGGTTCTGGGGCCGAGCGCAGGTAGTGCAGCACGCCATGCGACTGTGCGTGGTGTGGGCACGCGGCGGCGGCGACGCGGGCTCGCTGGCATGGTCGCTGCGCCGTGCTGCGCCGCGCTTGCTGCTGGAAGACGCCGACCCCGCCGTGAGTACAACTCGACAACCTGTGTATTATAAAGCATTTTTATGCTATGAAAAGACAATCTGCTGTTTTCCATAGACTATTATTTTCCATAGACTATAGATAGATTATTTTAGTACTAACGAAAATTAATGTTTTTGTAATACACACGAAGCAGCACACACTGTTAAAGTAATACGAGGATATCCCTAATTTTTACTATTTCTCACAAATAATGAATCCTAATGTTATATAGCCTATAGCACTCCTCGAGAAATATAACTTTCATGCAAAATAAAAAAAATGTAAATCTAACAAGCAGTTCTCAAGATGTTAGAGCTTATACAATCAAACAAACTTTTCCGCTTTATTATATTAGTATAGATTGATTTATGACAAATTTCACTTGTGTATTTTTAGCTTTAGGTTATTCAGTTGTTCACAATAACCTAAAGAAATATATTTACCATTGATACATTAGGTGCGGCGTGAAGCAGGCAGCGCTCTATACCGGCTGTGCGCGGGCGGCGAGGTGGGCGTGCTGGCGCCGCTGCTGCAACTGCTACTGCAGCACCTGCCGCGCGCCGCCGACATGAGACCACATAACCATCATCATCATCATGAGGTTATTGAGAAATACATTTATTTAATTTTGTCGTGGCGATGTCTTGAAGTGGGAAACAAAGTGTTTTAATACAAAGTTTGAGCCCTAAAAAGAATACTTGTTTACATTATCGCCAAGAAAGCTAATTAAAATCTTATTATTTATTCATTAAGACATTGGAGGAAAGAGTTTATATATTATTTGCGTTCCACTCACAATATTTTTATATTTACAGGTTGCTCATCATCATGCCGAGGAAGGGAAAGAACCTTACGGACCTGCATGTCGTGATTATTTTTGGCTTGTTTGTAGATTAATAGACGGGCTACCAGAAGATTTTTTCAAAGGTAAGCAAATTGTAAAAAATATATCGTAAGCAATTGTTGTCTACTGTATGTATGAATGAATTTGAAAGAAAAATATTTGACTAAAGGCAAGAACAACTTTTAAATATATATCTAATTGAGCTGAACGAAGCGAAGCTCTTTACTACTCAAATTTTCAACTTCTTTGTTAATCTACTCCTCCGTCTATTTTCGAGCTACATCTAAGAAATTTCGCACACATCAACAAGTTGACGTAAATTTATTCTGGATTGAAAATCAGCCAAATCGTGATTGTAATTTTTCCGATAATTCATAAAATGTGTCCCATAGACTTAACTATATAAAAAAATATAGAACGTTTTTCTATCGCGTGCGCTAACTTATGCTTCTTTACTAAACTTATCGAAAATCTTTGTTAGTCTACTCCTCCTTCAATTTGCGAGCTACATCCTTGAAATTTGCACAAATAAACAGACTGAGGAAATTTTTTTCTGGACTGGAAATCGGATTAATTGAGATTGTAGATTTCAAATAAATGCACAAAAACTTTCCCACGCAAAGTCTATGAGACATTTGATTTTCTTAGCACGCGCGCCCATTCTTACTACTTTACCCCAGAGGCGTCGCACATGCTTTTACCTCAGTCGGGTGTGAGACGTTAACTAGTAAACAGGTCTGCTCGTTTTTTTTATTTTTTGTAAATATCCACTAAGCTACTTTTTGCTTATTCTACTCAAAACCAGTGATGACATCTAATCATAATTTACATTCATAAATAAATATCGCTTTTTCACTCTGAACTTTAATACGCTCGACAGCGCGCGCGAGGCTAACTAGTATATATAAAGTGTTTTTGTAATATGTTCAAAGTATCATTTCACATTAAATGTTGAAAAATATCTTATAAATTATAACATTATTGAACTTAGCGGGATTAGTACCCGTAGCTATAGAAAATCGTCCAAGTTAACAATTTATGTTATGGCAATAATTTGGACATAATTTGATAAGAGAGATAATTCGATTTATAGGCTGTTTAAAAAGAGACACGACTTTGAGTCCCGCCAAGATCGTTATTTATATACGTTTTCTGCAACACTTTTATAAATAAATATCATTATTAGAAGGTGCAGTATCGGAAGACATTGGTGCTCCAGACTTAAACGAGCTTTGTGAGCAAGTAAGGTGTTCGTTGGAAAAACGTGAAAATATTGAGAAGCGTTCAGAGCCATGTACGCCAGATGACGGTTTATACGGACAATTGAGTCTCTTGACACATTTATTGAAACATCCGCTGAGATTTAAAAATTCTGAAGAAGGAACTAGAACTTTAGAAATGGTAAGAATATAACTATTAATTTATTTAATATTAATTTAATAAACGAAAACATAACTATTAATTTATTTAAAAAATAATTAATGCTTTAAAGTCATAATATAATTTCATATGTCATATGCTTTGTTGATATTTTTGTAAATATTTGGTAAGAAAATAATAATTATTCGTTTTTTTTTT
>JBAIZZ010000119.1:0-156963 GCA_037355905.1 Heliconius aoede | reverse complement strand
TTTTGTTCCAGAGTAAAACTTACGATTCAGTGACTGATAAATTTATGGACTTTTCCTATGAGAAGACTAATAGCGCTTATATGTTATTTTACGAACTATGCCCACCTCCCAGTCAGCGAGGGTCTGACAATGGTCAGCAAGAAGAAGCGCAGGTAATTTTAAAATACAGTGAATATAAGTGAATAAGTCTGAGTATAGATTGCGTCATTATTTTTAAGTTTATTAATAAAAGTCAAGTCAGACCAAGACAGGTCTGTTTTCAACTAGGTTAACATTGATTAATATTTTTTTAAATAACAGAGAGCTGAGTAATACTAACAATTATAAATTACAAGTAAAAACAAATATTGTTAATATATAGGAAAACAAATATAAAAAAAAGAATATTCCGACGTATACAGTTTAAAATATTGTACAATATTTTCTGTGGTTGTTGTTGTATATGTTAATCTAATATAATATAGGTTGATATTTCCAATTCTGAGAAGTTGGTTCTGTTTCTTTTAATACCTAAGGATGACAACAGCAGCATCTGAAAAAACATATTAGTAAAAATTGTATTTTCAAGGGCTTTAAATCTGATTAATCGCATAAATTTAGTCTTATACTTTTTAGGAACCCCTTATTTCAAATACTTTACAATAATTCATGTTCACGAGTAGACTGCAGTGATGACCTCCCTACAGTCTACGGCTTATGGATGTTTCACTTAAAATCTTATTAAATAAATGTAATTTATAACAATTAACATTTTATTCCACTTATTGCAGTCATCTCGAGCAGAAGAGAGTCCTACTGCAGTGGTTGAACGACGCGGGGAAACACCTCCCATTGTGGAATTACCACCTGAACTTTTGCGTTGGATTTGGGATGACAATATGCAGTTTTTGCATGATAAAAATATATTCCAGCACGCATATTTTACGTAAGTATTGTTGAACATATTAGAGACATTACGGTAAACATAATAACTCTTCTACGGTGGCGTTATAGTCAAAAATGAGAAAACATTGTAATTTTTTTTAAAAAAATTGTGCAAACGCGATTTCTTATTAACCATAGAAAATTTTGACAAAATTAATTTTGATTATTTACTGGAAACTATAAAACGGTGTTGCACCTTTTATATATTGTGTCTGAAAGCTGCTAACCATACATACATGACTTTAATTAAAGAACTTAATTCAAAATTTTGACGATTCAAAAGAACTTGTTAAATGCCTACTTGAATAAAGAAATTTTTGATTTTGATACATATATATATTTGCAGGTTTATGGGTCAAATGTGTAGCTCAGTCCCACAATCACTATTAACATTGCGGCCAGAGATAACTGAAGTCGCTGCTAGGCTTTCTACTTCTTTTTTTATTGAAACTTTTATACACGCCAAGGAAAAGGTGAGATCAACTATATACAAAATATTATACTGCTAAAAATGATAATTGTATTTTTCTATCTTTTTACTGTATAGGGCGAAGAAATTAAAGTAATTAACACCTTGGTCAGAGTATCGAACCCCTAATAGTCATATGTAGACGCTGCGCCATTGCTCTCCGACGGCGTCATTTTAATATGAAAAGAAAATGCACAGCCGAAGAAACGTTGAAATTTATTTCTACGTAGCATTGAGTCTTTAAGGGCCCTAGGGAAGAGGGGACTTTCAAAAATTCACTCATAAACATTCAGATTGTACATGATGTAGTCCACCTAATTAAATTTTTAGGTAATGCCAATAAATAGTCATCGTCGTTGTAGCGCAATGAGTGCATAACTGTAAAAACGATGATTGGTGTGATCTCACCGAGGTTAATCGCTTTATCTAGCTCGCGGTGGTAGATATAAAACGGTGTTGAGTTTCGCCAATCATCCCACAATGTCTCTAAATTTAAGAAAAAAAACGGGAACACAGGATTTTAACACTAGATCCTGACTCTTTAAAAGAAAATGCTAATAAAGTAGATAATATTTTATTTTATGTTTTCCAGCCAACTATGGTGTCATGGGTAGAGTTAGTGACGAAACAGTTTAACGCATCTGCTGCAGCTTCTGAATGGTTCCTCGGCCACATGGCTGACGACACATGGTGGCCTATGCAGGTATACTTAGTAAAATTAAAAGTTCTATATACTTATTCTAAAGTCAGCCAAATATTGTATATAATTTGTTTTTTTTTATTCCAGGTGCTCATAAAATGTCCGAACCAAATGGTCCGCCAAATGTTTCAGAGGCTATGCATGCATGTCATACAGAGGCTGAGGTATGAAATATTTTTATTATTTAGTTACTTCTCAATTCTTTAATAAAACATCGTTTCATTACATTATAAATAACAAAATATTTATGGTAAAATAATGATATTTTAAAATTAATAAATGGGTAAACAGATATTTTTTTTAATAAGTTTTTTTTATAAATTATCATTTTTATAGTGAAAGATATTGAGGTCGTCTTGGCTCAATTGCACATTCTTTGACTGTAAACTCGATGGATGTATAGTGCGCTCGAAGTTTCGTGATGTTAGGTTTTCGGGAATGTCGCGCATTATACATTCTGGAATAAATGAACGAAAATAAGATAAAGTTCTAATATCAACCGTGCAGCCTACTATAGTTAATTTTAGAGCGGCCAAAACTCGTCAACCTTACCGATGCAGTGAGTAGTAATAGGTAGTGCGTGGAAAACGGAATGTCTCAATGCAAGGGTCTCTCAACCTACCCATTGCGGGATATAACGTTATCATATGCGAGATGTAACGTTAAGTAAAAAATAAATAAATTGATTACAGGTCTAGTCATTCTGCTTTATACCTGCAAGATGTGGATGGAGAGGAAGAGAACAGTAAATTGGGCGAAGAGAGTTGTGTAACTAGGTTTATAAGAATGTTACTGTCGTTGGTAAGTGTATAAGTTTTATTTAGCATATCTATTTTAATAGCGTTATTAAATTATATATTAAATGTATTTTTTAATATTATCGAATAGAAAATTTTAAAAATATAATACTGCTTCAGAAAAAAAATATTTATTTAAAGAATGGGTCATTTGGTTAGACAAAATATACAGTTAATATTTCCTAGTATTCGCCATTCGTCTTGGTCTGATTCTAAGAGTTAAAAGATCAAATGATATTACATTTAGATCTTATATGTATCCATCATTCATATTTTTCTAATCCTGAACATCTACTGCCGTTGTCACAAGAATTAATTACTATTTCCATTTTTTTAGATGGAGAATGGTGCGCGGTCACATCTTCGTCACTTAACGGAGTACTTCAGTTTATTATATGAATTCAGCAAAATGGGTGAAGAGGAGGGCAAGTTTATGTTACGAGTTAATGCTATTTCTTCCATGGTCAACTTCTACCTTGGACAGAATTCTAATCTGGTAATATATAAAATTCTTTTTTTTTGTATACTTTTAATAATTTTATATAAAATGTATATGTACTCATTAACTCTGTGTGAACGTGTGGTTTTCATTCGGGTTGCAAGTCCTACAGTAATTACTCTGAACTTTTCACTCTGAAAACCAATCCATCACGCACCAGCACTACGAATAATCCTATGGATTACGTAGTAGTAGTAGTAGCAGCGTTTTCTCTATGTATCCAGGTGGAGTCACCGAGCGACGAGGCGAGCGGCAGCGGCACCGACAGCTGCGACAAGCTGCGGCCCGGCGCCCTGGACAAGATGGTGGCGCTCGTTAGCGGCCTCGTGGAGCGCTCGCGCGACGCCGCCGGCCAGCTTGCGCTCCCCGACCCCGACGCGCGCGCTCTTCTGCACGCCAAGGTATCAAACACACTTATATTTATAAACCATCGTTCGATCGTTCGATCTTGAAATGGTGTCACAATATCGGTCTGACTTGAAAGCGGTTTATTAAAATGAAAATGTGAAGTAAATTACAAAGCTTACTACTTAACACATACTCGTACATAAGTATGTAAAGTTACTAGTACTAGTAAAGTTACTAGTTTAACATATATTCTTCTTATTTACTTTATCTTGATATTATGATTAACGTTTTAGGGGTTTCCATTCATTTATCAACAAACCAGGGACTGCTTAAATCTCCAGCAGACAAGATCTCTAATATTCGCTTTATGCCGATGGAACGAGGCTCTAGCACAGAAAATCGTGAACATGATCTTCCAAGCGATAGCGAAGCACTCTGAAGTAAGGTTTGCCTCTAATATATAATTATTGTTATTATTTCCACGGTTCTTCACATAACTAGGCAGGATGGCGGAACCTAGAAGTAAGGTTCGGCGTTCTTCTCCGCAAGTAGCTCATTTTTCAAAACCTCAAGGGTTGAGTGACTGAAGATAACGCCGTGTTTGGTCTACCAGAGTAATACAAACAGAAATAATAAATGAAATATACTCATTCTCCTGAGAAGGGATCGCATTTCTCATTATAATGAGCATAATAAGCAATAATTTGTATATTAT
The DNA here is from genome assembly GCA_037355905.1 of Heliconius aoede. Lineage (NCBI taxonomy): Eukaryota > Metazoa > Arthropoda > Insecta > Lepidoptera > Nymphalidae > Heliconius > Heliconius aoede. Next base: position 152,511 of record JBAIZZ010000119.1, on the reverse strand, counting down.
AGATGTTTTGGTGCAGTGATACAGCGTCTGACTGTAAACATAACGCTGCTGTGGGTTCAATTCCCACTTGAAGAATAAATTATTTTCATTTCTTTGCTGTGATAACAAGACAAAACGTGACGCTGAATTTTGCTACTCATTACGGAATGTTTAAAACATAAAAAACAAAAAAAGGTGGGAGCAGAGAGCTTTAATATTGCCATATGCGGCAACGACGTGAAGACAATTTGTGTATTTTAATTGAAATGTATATTTTTGCAGAGCTGTGGAGCATTTTTTAAACTATTAACGCTGCTGGTGGAGGGCAGCGGTAGCGGCGCGGGCGGTGGGAGTGGGGGCCTGCCGTGCTTCACGCAGCTGGTGCTGGCACGGTTATGGGACGCGGGCGAGGTGTGCCCACACGCGGCGCTCGAGTGGCTAGCGATGCAGGTGCCGCGTAACAAGGCGGCGCACGCGTGGGCGCTGCGCACCGCCGACCGCTGGCTGGAAGCGCAGCTACTGGCGGCGGGCGCGGCGCGCGTGCGAGCGGCTGCCGCGCTGCTGCTGGTGGCGCTGGTCCCCTCGCAGCACTTCCGAGCGGGGTACGCGCGCGCCCGCCCACTTCCCGCGCCCTCCCCCGCTCCCGCGCCGCACCTTGCCAAGTTGCCGGACACAGCGCATCATACGTTGCACCAGGTGCGTGACTAACTATTACTGTTGTTGCATTTGAGTAGCGGTTCTCAACGCCGCACTATGTTTCTCAGAGCGAGGGAAGGATTGGGAATTGAAGCTTTCCTATAACATATGTATATGTATATATATATATATATATATATATATATATATATATATATATATATACATATATTTTCAGTTTCATGCTGAATTCCGCACACAGCAGAGTAGGTAGAGGGCACCTTGTGTTAAGACACCGTTTCCCACTTCCTGGCGAATTCTTGAGGCTACTTCTGTTAATTCGACGTTAATGTTTCTATATTATTTTAGGTATACACGATGTTGTTAGGAAAGTTGAAAGCAGCACGAAAATACACAGACATTGCAGTGCACGGAACGATGAAGCTGACGGCATATTTCGGAGTTATGTCGTATTGTGTCGTCAGCAGGGTGGAGAAATTGATGGTATAACAAATTAATATTCTTAAATTGATTGCAAACTAGCATTATATTTTTGATATTTAAAGTGATATTTAGTAAATCCTGTATCTAGCAAAAAAGGACTCAAATTTAGACTTTGCCATATAACACACATAATGTATTTTATTCTTGCAACATAATGGTGAAGAGAAAAAGATGTAAAGTATTAATTTCTTTCTTTGTATTGCCATAACATATTAATTATTTATGAAACAAGTTGTTAATTACTCAATAATTAAACTATAACAAATCTTTTTAGTTTGGTCAGTATTTCAACGATCTATGGGATTTGTATCATCCGGCCATCTCGGAGCCCTCGGTGGCTGTGCACCCTAACAAGCAGGCGTTGCTTACCTTCTGGCACGCGGTATCCGTTGACTGTCCGGAGAACGTTCAGCTCATGCTGGCCAACCAACGTCTTATCAAACATATAGCCTTCAATTACATACTGTAAGTTGTTATCTGGGACATTAATAATATATTATATGTATATTCTTTATATTATATCTGACGTTGTATATATAACGGAGAAGGCAGAGAGAACGTGAGAAGTATTAAGACACTTCGTTCGCTTTGCTTTGACACCAGTGCAAATAAATGAAAAAATAATTTAAATAATTTTTCGGGTTTCGTTTTCTCAAAACTTTTATGCCCAAATACTCACAAGCACCAAATATGTAATTTAGACTAGTATTAAATATATTAACTACCTATAGAGCTGACCATGAAGATGGCGAAGTCGTGGCGTACAACCGCGCAATGCTGCCCCCATACTACGCACTACTACGTCTGTGCTGTCGTCGCTCTGGTGCCTTCGCGCGATCCCTCGCCCAGCATCAAAACATACACTGGGCGTTCCGTAACATAGCGCCGCATGCGCATCTGTATCCTGGTGCTGCTGATGAATTGCTTAGGTGATTTTTTTTTAATTAATTTTTTTCAGTGCTCTGTATTCTGCATGTATTATAGGCAAAGGGAGCTTAATGCGAAGAGAATTCGCACTCTATTATACTTTCCGATGAAATTTAAAAGCATATGCGTTGAGTAGTGAAACACAACGCCGGGCTTTGCTTCGACATCAGAAGAAATGAAAATATCCTGAACAAAACAACATGCCTGTCGCGTTGCTTTGTCACTGATAAACAAAAAACAAATTAACATAATCCTGCCAAAATTCCTATGGGATAGCGGGATCCTAATACTACATTTTGTATTTTAGGCAATATATTATATATTTTATGCATACATTTTACAAAGGCTGCTATAATATAGGCTCGCACGGATATTAGCAGCGCGCGGTGGTTCTGGGAGCGCAGGCAGCACAGAGGGAGTGGACGCGCGCGAGGCCGCCGCCTTCAGGCGGAGCACGCTATCTGCTTATTTACAGGGTAAACTTTATATTGCTATATAATAAATCTGAACATTTCAAATGGATATTTTACAATCACCTTTTTTATCGCGTAAAAGAAATTCAAAGAGATTAAATATGTAATATATACTTCGATCTGGGGATCAGTAATGACCAAAACTTTTAAAAATGGGTGTGATCTTGTAAATTTATGTTTTATATAACATAATTAGTGGTTACATATTTATACCCAGGATTAAATGGACGTACGTGTTGGACAACGCTCATATCGGCATTCTGCACGCTAGTCGAAAATGAGGACGATAGACTGTATGTGGTTTATAATGGTGGACTTCAAATGACGTTTGAGGTAAGTCTATAAATGATTGCTGGCGAAATGGTTATGACGTGCAGCAACGTGGGCAGGCATTCCCTATACCTGTGTTAATACACTCGATTTCTATTGGATCCATTTTCGTTTCACACTTTCCGTGGTATTCTCAAAGCATTGCTTGTTGAGTAGCATAACTTTGTGTGTGTAACATTTTGTCTCGTCATCAGAGCGAGAAAATGAAGACATTAAATATTTCCTTCTCTCGAGTGGGAATAAAATACACAAACGTACGCTTGTAACGCCTGCGCCACGACTGCCTCTATGTTATGTTAAATTTTAAACCACAATTATTACTTTGACTGTGAAAAGATAAAGGACGTCATTAAGTTCGATGTCTCAACACGCAATGTTTCGGAAGCTTTGGGAAAAGGTATAATACAAGGTTTCAGTTAAATTGTAGAGCCAGATGTACACGGTAATAAAATGTAAATATGTTGATCGTGCAGGCACTACACAGTCTGCACGCAGTGTACGTGGAGGGAGGCGCGGGCGCAGGTGGTGCGCCGGCGGGAGCGGGTGCGGGCGGCGCCGTGCGCACAGAGCTAGGCGCGGCTCTGCGCTGGGCGCGTGCTCTGTGCCGCACTCTGCGCACGCGCCGCGACGCCAAGGAGGCGCGCGCATTGCTGCTCGCCTGCAAGGACTGGCCGGAGTGTGCGCGGCGCTTACTCACGTTGCTCAACCTGCATCAACGCACGCCGAGGTTGCCCCACGCCGCTCTTGGTGATTACTTATAATTATTTGTATTTATTTTATTTATGACTTTGTGACATAGTAGGACAGCTCCTGACTGTAATTGCAATGGTTGTGGTTCGATTACCAAACAACAATCCACAATGCTCAGTTCCGTAGGCGGCACGTGAGGAATGCAGTGTCTTAATACTGTTCCCTCTGTCGACCCTATTATGCTAGGTGCATAGACGGATAGACGGAGAGAATTAAAAAAAAGAGAACTTAGAAGCTACAATAAATATGTACTATTTTTTGTAACTTCTAAGTTGTCTTAAACGTTCCAAATAAAGTAAAACACTCAATGATTATTTCATATAATGTTACAATAAACATTAATGTTTTATTTACGCAACGCAGGTGTCCTCCGAGAGCTAGTCCTGATTGGCGGCGGCGCGGCGCTGGGCGCGCTGGTGCCGCTGGCGGCGGGCGCGCACGCAGCCGCACGCGCCTCCGCCCGCCCTCGCCTGCGCGCCGCGCACGGACACTCGCACGCGCACTCGCCGCCGCGACCCGCATTGTATAGACCATATCATAAGTTTATTGGTTAGCTACATTTTTTTTTACTGCATGCCGTATAACCAATCTCGAAAACTATTTAACAATTATCTACAAAGAATGTATATGCCAAGTTTCAGAACATGTTTCGAACACTTTGCAGTAGTCAGGTGGGCAGTTGCTGAACCTATACTGAAAAATGGAAAATCGGGTCCAAAATAATGTAATTCTAAATATATACGTCATTAATCCGGTTAAAGAGTTTAATTAATAAAATAGTATTTCTCTAGACACGTGCTGTCGCGTGGCGCGCTCGCAGCGTTGCATGTCGGAGCAGCTGGTGCTGCTGTCAGCGCTGTGCGCGCTGGAGGCGGTGCCGCTAAGGTTCAACTACTTCGCCGCCTTCTGGAGGGACGTGGCCGCTTCGCCGGTATTATACGTTGTTTTTGCTTTTTTTCTTGTATTTTTTTTAATATGTTAAAATAAGCGTGTTAGGAAGCCTCAAAGGAATGAGTCATTTTAATTTTTGTTCTGGTAACTGAGACGAGACATGTTATTGAATTTAGTCACTCAAAATCTTCGAAAATAACATATTTTTATTAGATTTAGAATTGAAAACCCATTTAATGTTTTATTTCATTTTATGATTGTATAATGTATGATGTAAAAATAATTTCTGATTTTTTATTGTTGTTTTAGGCGGACGCAAAATTAGAAGAAATGTTATTAGAATGTAGTGTAGTCGGGGAGTACGTGGATGCGGTACTGCTCGACGAGCGCGAGTCCCTTGCCGACACAGCTATTTATGATTTCATGCAGCATTACTATCCTAAGGTTAGTGTTACATTTTTAAGTCTATACTGAATATATAGTACGATTGTCATTTTGTAAGAAAGATCACCAATGGACGACGACAGTTCAAAATAATAGCACTTATACTATCAAATAACTTTGCAATACTGTGAATGTGAATGAATAAATGTTTCGCAGCAAAACTTATTTAGTGCTTTTGGTTTTAAAACGCATTATTTAGAAAGGTGGTCCCCACCACAGGTCGTGGCTTTTTTCCAAACTCGGATGTTTCGCGACGAATATAAATTGATTAATTACAGATGGGCGGGACAAACGCGGCGGGCGGCTCGGGCGGGGCAGGAGCCGGGGGCGCGGGCGGGTCGGGGCGCGCGGCGGAGGCTTTGGCGGAGGAGTTGGCGAGCGCAGCGGGACGAGCACCGCTGGCCGCGCTGGTGGGCAGCACGCGCGCGCTTCTGCTGCTGGCGGAGCGCGCACGACCTGCGCCCGCCTCGCCGCTCGCGCGTTCTCTGCACCGTGCCACTGCCGCGCTGCACCAACGACTGATCAGACCCGCCGGTTAGTGTTGTTTTATAATTTTTATATTAATTAATTTAATTATTTTGAGAATTTAATTATTTAATCATGTTGAGAAATATTGAATATCTTATTTATATTTTTTTTACAACGTATACGCAGAAGAAGAAAATGGGGAAGCAGAAGTGAGTGACGCAGCGGGTGAGACGCGCTGTCCTTCCGGCGAGGGCAGTGACGCGGAAGAGCCTCTCGAGGAGTCCGACGAATCGGAAGAAGCGGCGCCCTCCGCGCCCGACCTGCTGCCGCTGCTGTCGCACGCGCTGCGTCGTCTGCACCAGCTGCACCAGCAGCCGCCCGACGACTGAGACCACGTAGTGCTGCGACACGTATATATGAGACACTGTAGTGATGGTGAGGTAGTATGTCATGTCCACAAATCATTGTAATATATATTTTTATCTGTGGCCATGTGTAACATACACATAAAAATATTTTATATTCTATTTTTTTTTCATTTCTCTTTTTTTCTTTTTTCTCTAATTATACAGAATGAAAATGTCAGCGCTCCTTTTATGGGAACAGCATTTAGAGTAAAATATTTCGAACCCATACCTAAAGAAATTATTTTGAGAAATTATTATTAAGATACATCAACAGTTTAGACGTAGATCTTTTTTTTTCATTTTACGATCTTTATCCATGCCTGTATTTGGTGTGGGTTGTACACGAAATACATGCATGTATCCTACTAAAAAATACTACTAAAAGTTAAACAATTTGGTACTTTATCACTAATACCTAACATTTAATCGGTGTGCGTGCGTCGTCGATACTTTTATCATTTATTTTGTTTCAAAAAAAACTTTCATTTTTGGGAAAAAAAAGTTATTGTGTTAGGCTTATTAAAGAGTAGTTAAAACTGTGGTTTCATTTAAAGTGGTGCTGACAAAAACACTGTATATTGTTATTTTTTTTAATTATTGAAAATTCTTGCAATACTTCGATTCATGACGTATTACTCGTATATATATAGATATATACGTAGAAACCTGATATATCTGTAAACCATTTTATATACCCCACAAACAATTATAATAAGTTTTGATAAAACATTGATAATTTAGTTTGATGCTATATCTGTTTTACTATTATTTAACATTGTTCATAAAATTTTGAATGTACGAGTATGTAATTGCGACTAATGAACCAAAGGTACAGAACTAACACATTGATTTTTATTATTTTTACAAATTATATTATGAAATAGTAATTTCATAATGTGCTATTTATAATATTTTTAATTATATAAAAAGAATTTCAGATTATTTAAATTCATAAATAAACCGTGTTATACGGATAATAATTATTAAACGGAATTATTGTTTATGTTGAAAATCTCTCTATTTTGTTGGAAGTCTTCTTAATACAATAAATAATTTATCGCTGATTTAAATGAATGGGTCATTGAAATTACCGACTTATTATTTAGTTTTCACAGCATTTGCATATACTAAATCTTTCTCCTAAATTTTGTGAACAGTTTTATTGTTGTATAAAATTTACTAATTGTAACATTACATGCAATACCTTTAACTTACTTTAAAAAAAAAACAAGAAAATATCAATATCATCTGATTGAATGTGTTGCCAATTCTGGCATATTATTATTTTACGATAACGTTTGTTATTACTATATGTAAAATTAAAGTTATGCGGCTAGCTTGTTAAAATAGATGACTTTAAATAAATATCCCTTTTGAACATTCCAAATTCTCATCACAATTCTAGGTGTTTGTTACTCTCTATCTTACAGTTTGTAAGGTGCAGACTAACATAGACCGGGCTTACGTCTTCTTTGAAGACATCTTACATTATGATCATAAAAGTAGCATCCGAAATATCATTTGTGTTTTTGTTTTAAGTATTTCTTGCGTTTTAATGGGATAAAATGAAAATTTATACTGTAACATTTTAAATAACAATTTATGTTTTCGGCTGTTACCTTTCTTTATAAGTCAAAAAGATAATGTAACGATTTCTTCATAAGGATCTCGAAGGATCAACCAGATGTTATTTTTAGTTATTCCTTTGAGACGTGTAAGTGGCTCAATTTGTAATTTAAAAAATGTAGCTGTGTAATTCTTTTGTTCTGTGTATTATAGCCGTAAGCGTTTGTTAGCGACTAACTAAATGTGTATAGACTCTTAAATGTTTTGAAATGATAACATTTCAACATTGTTTAACAGTAGAGATCACACAAGTCGCATACTTGCTGTCAGATGGATAGTATAACTAAATATTTCTATTGTATATTTAATCTTACTATATAATTATTTAAGGAAATTTGATAGTGCTTAAAATTTAAAGAATTTTGTATAACCTTAGGATATTACTTGTTTAGATTTTTAATAAAAACTAATTGTTAATAAAAGAGTATGTTACTTAATTTTCGAAACGGATTACATACGTTTAGTTATTCAATAGATTAATCCTCTCACAAATGTTACGATTGTACTCACAAGTGTAACCATTTTTAATGACAAAAATATGTATCAAGTGTGAAAATAACACCCCATGTTAGATGTTTTAGATACATTGCTTAATAAAGATGGAATTCTCTTGGAATAAATGCAAATAATTCCCAGAAACAATCGGAACATACATGAATATTGTAAGGTTTTTAGATAAGGGATGGTTTACCGTGGTCCCTTTATATCTTTTAAAATTTTTTTAGTAAGTATATCTACATTTTAAAATAATGGTACGAGCGTACATGTAAACGTTTCATTAGAGTTCGTAATAGTTAACAAAGCATCAGGACGATGAATACACGAATGTCATTGACGAATGACATTTACAGTCTCCTCCGCTGCGCCTGCAGGGCCAGCAGGTCCGCTGGAGCAGCCAGGTGACATACTTGGGCGTCGTGATCTACCGGCGCCTAAATATGACAGGGCAAGTCTAGAAATTGTTGCGTCCCACCTAAAATACGCGGGGCCGGCGTGGTACGCATTCCTGAGCGTCAGGCAACGGCGAATCCAGCAGGTGGTCCAGAACCTTGCCTTACGGCGAGTAACTAACGGCCCCCCGCGTCATAAGGAACTCCACTCTCCACAGAGCCCTCAGGATGGAGAGCCTGGAGGTTCACATCGGCCGCCTGGCGACTAACGCCTTCCGCCGGGCCGCTGCATCGGATCACCTGCACTTGCAGAACATCGCGCCACAAAATTGCCGTCCGCTTGACGCCAGGAATCGCCTACCCAGGGACCTCCTCTCTCCTTCCGATCCCGATCCCGATTCCACCCCGGTCGCTGGTCACTTAAGCTGGGCCTCTCTCGGGTAACCGAGAGTCTCACCTGGCTGAGCTGACCGCCCGGGTGGCATATGCTCACTCTCTCCTCCCCGCCTCCAAATCCCTTCCCTGTGCCTGGCCTTATAAGGGCAGTCACACCACTATTGGGCCCTCGGGCCCGCCACAATGACGCAGCCATATTTATGGCTGCAGTTGATACCACGGCTTAGAGGGTGAAAGCCCTGAGGCCGTTTCCCAGCGCTTCGGCGCTGGAAGAAAGACACAACTGCGAATGACATTTCAAGGACAAGAAATAAGTTTTAATCAAAATTATAATTGTTTCGGCTGTGAAAATTTTGTTAGTATAGGGAGTAGTAAACAACTGGCTGCGTGATTTTTGCACTCGACCGTGAGCGCAATCCCAAATGAGTCTAAATTTGTATCATAATTTTATACCTACTCTAAGAAAATACCCGTCCATCACATCCATTTAATTTTTTTTTTGCGGATTTGTGAACAAAGGCCAGTACATCATTATTAGAATATATATTTTATATTAATAATTAATTATATAACATAATACGTTTTGTAAGTATATTAACAAACACAAAAACCTGTAAAGTTGTAAAAAGACACAACAAACAAAAAACGAAATAAATGAAATTTTCCTTTACACATCAACCTGCTCCTGTAGATAAAAGTTTTAAAACAGCTGGTTTAATTGAAGTTTTGTGTGTAAATGGGTTGTTTTATAGAATATTCTTTTTATGAAGCTTTTTATGAAGCTCTCGTTAGCTTTTTGGATATTAAGAATAATCTTATTTTGGTATAATCGCTAGCACATGTACTCTTTTATTGATTGATGGTAAGAAATAGCACACTGCCCAGTTATTTACACAAATAATATACTATGTAAGATGTTGTTTAGTCTTTTGTCGTAAGTAAGTCCATATTTGTTTCGGAAATGATGTTCATTGAAATTTTACAAAGCATTTTTGCTTAGAATTCATATACAGTTGCAAATATTGTAAAAATTGTTTTCTTCAAATGGTTATTCGCAGAAGAATAAATGATTTTTTTATTGCACACACGCCTAGGCCCATGTTTATAAGTTGCACTCCAGTCTGAGATTAACATTCAGAAGCTGTTCTCATTCCTAAATGATATACAATTTCAAACTTGAGAGTGATTTATTGATATGGTCGCTAGTTTTCATGATTAAGTAGATGCCACACTCAAATTTCTATCTTGAATAATTAATATTCAACAATAGTGACTTAGGGAACACACAAAGCAATAATATTTCTCTGTAATCTGTATACATATATATATTTAATATTTGCTGTTAACATATTTTGATAAATGTTTTTGATTGTGTTATGGATGTTTGTTGTTTGAACGGTCACTTCTAAAAGGATTATGATGTATTGTGGTGCTAACAATCTGAATCGAGTGACTGGTAATGGAGACAAAATATAGATATTTAATTTTGTCACTTTAGAGCTTATTAATATATGACATTTAAATATAATCTACGCTGTAATTATCTTTTTAATAAGTTTAAGATTATTTCATTTCAATAAAAAGTGTGACTGGCCGCTTTTATTAGTCTTGTGGTTGTCGGTTGCATCAACTACTCGCTTGTATTATTTATATGTATGTATAATAATTAAAGTGATTGAAAATAGAGTTTTGATCGAATATAACTGTGTTATTGACTTCATTTGTGAAAATTGAAAAAAAAAATACTGTAAATCGGGACTGGAAAGCCAAAGTAAACAGTATTTTATAATAATATGTTTTATTTATACCATCATATAATCATTTTTCTTTTATCAATAAAAGAATTAGTCATTCTATTTTTTAATTTTTTTTGTTAGTTCTATAGGAAATGTATCTATAGAGTGTTGTACACATTGTAGACAATACATTTTTAAATAAAAAATGCTACATTCCTTACTAATACACACAGTCCTTTCACAAATTGCACAATCAGCTCCCAAGATTAAGACTTCTCCTTTTCCAGGTGGGCTAAATGGATCTTTCATAACATAACTAGGGTATTTGAGTTCAATTTTACGAGAGAAGGATGGATCGGTTCCTTTGTAATGTGCTTGTTCAGATATTCCACATTGAGAACATTTAAAATCAAAGACAACATGTGTAATTTCTTTAGCCTCCATTTGTCTGAAACAAGTAAAATGAAATTAGCAACATTAACATACATCAGGCAAAATAGGTTTTGATACATTCTTTTCAATATTATATTAAACTATAAATACATACACATTATATTTTAAGGGTTTTTTAATAGTTCATTCACTTTTTAATATTTCTTTAGGAGCTTCAAATGGCCACCATGTTGGTTTTAATGCTTCAGCTGTATAGTTACCAATATTTAGTGTCTCAGCATCAAGAGCTTCCTTAATTCTAACAAGCCCTAGTCCATAATCATTTGTAACCCCTTTTAATTTTCCTAGCTTACTCTTTGGGTCTTTACTGGCAGATATCACACAATCTCTTTCAATGTTTTCATTAACAGCAGCAGTAAATCTTATTGGCATTATTCTTTTTCGTACCACTCCAGTATGATGAACTCTCGCCGTTACTTCTTGACCAATGTAACAACCTTTATGAAAGCTAACACCATGTAAGTAATCACAATTGGCTTCTAAAGGAAAACTGGTTCCTGGAGGTAAATCATCACATCCTTCACTAACACCTAATTTATAACGTAAATATTTATAATCACTTTCATCATTTTTCAGTACATCTATATCTAAATTTTCAGCTACCGTTGCAATATCAATGTCAGCTGATGAAATTATCCGAAATCCTAAATCAATTAAGCGTGGATCTTTAAATATTAACAAATTCTCTAACTTCGGTATATTGTCTTCTGACCCAGAAGTATATGCCCATATACTGAAATCTTTGTCAACATCTTCAATGTCAACCTTCCTTTTTAATTTGAATATTTTGAGATGTCTTTGTAACATGTCAGTAATGCTTTTATCACATTCTATCAAAAATGATTCTTCATTCTTCCAACTATAAATAAGAGTGTCATACAAAACTCTACCCTTATTATTAAGGAACATTGCATAGATAGATTTCGCACCTTCTTCAAAATGCCTCATATCATTCGTAATAAGTCCTTGTAAAAAGTTCAAAGCATCTTTTCCCGTTATTTTTATTAGCGATCGATTTTTTAAAGGATATAAGACTTTCGCCGGCGATACATTATTGTGATTGTTACGTAGAAAATTGTTTATTATGTAACGTTTACATAAAAGTTTATTTACCTGGTAAAAAAGCATTTTTTCCAAAACAAATGTCTAATAAGTAAATATTTTTATTCCATTTTAAGAAATTTTTACAATAACCATATATTTTTCTTCGCGAAAATAACAAGTTTCAAGATGACAACTCTGAATACTTAAACGTCACTGTCAATATGTAGCGACAAAATTTAGAAATATTTTGGTTTTCTGTGTTAATGGTAGATTGTGGGAGCTATAAAAATTAAGTTATAAAAATATCGTTGTATCTAATAATTATATTTCTACCTACTTAGGTGGTAAATATTTATATGTATAAAAGCGTTAAAATCAAAAATGTTTAATTTTTTTTTAACTGAACCCGCAATTCATTTTCAGTAACTAGTGAATTCATTCACACGGTACGTTTTGTTAACAGTATATAATACCTACGTAATGGAATAGATTAGAAAAATAAGTAAATAATTTTATTACAATATAATTATAGTTTACTGCTTTCTTATAAATAATTGTAGTAAATGCAGTTTTACTACAATTATTTATAAGTATTAAAGTACTAAAAAAAATTACTAGTATTAAAAATTTAAAACAAAAAACGGATATATCCGAGTTTGACTCGCTCACCGAGAGTTCCGTACAATTAGTTATAAAAAAAATATAAAATATGTATTGAATTATTTACAACAAGCCCTTAAATTTAATACTTCACTTAAATTAGTGGCTTTAATACTGAGTTTGACCCTATGTTTTAGAATTCAACCAAAAATGTATAGTTTTTAGATTTTTTCCAGAATTAGTACTGCGTGTAGATACTAGCTGCCAAATTTCATAATTCTAGATCAACTGGAAATACTCTATTAATTTTAATTTCCCTTGTAATGTCAAAATACCCGCTTTCGCTATATAAACGGATATTTTCTTTTTAAGTAAATGTAGAAATACGATTTTTTCAGGAAATCAAAGGACCGATACACAAACAGACTTACGGACACAGTGATTTTATGTGTTCATTTTTTCTTTAAAAGGTACGGAACTCTATAAACAGACCCCTCCTTTACGGCGCGCAGCAATGAATTAATGAGAATATTATTATTAAAATATAAGACTATTATATGATAATATATTTTGTAGATTTTTAAATAAAATAAGGTTCATAATATTAAAATATTTTTAATCAAGCACATAAGTTTTAACATTACTTAATATATCTAGCAATCAAAATCAACATTTCATAAAGTACCCACACACGAATACAATGTAAATGCGTTTTTTTATTTAAATCTTATAAAACGTTAGAACAAGCATATTGCACAATAATTTAACCCGCTATATTTCTTCATAAGCTTTGCTTTTAATATAAAATTGGGCAAATATAATTGGACATAATTATAATTATTGGTTCATCTTCACTCATGGACGTGTGAGTAGGGGCTCGGGCGGTGCCATGCCCATCCCAAAATCGTCATGTGCCCACCCTAGAAAATGTTCTTACAGAAAGTTAGCCCTGTAGAATGAAAAAAAACTATAAGAAACTATACGTTCAAAAGTATAGTCCAGACCACTTCCAGAAAAAAACTAAGATATATCCATGTCTTCACAGTGATCTAATTGACGTCCCTGTTATGGTCATTTCAATGTCATCAGCGTCGGTTTTCTTAATGGGAGTTATTTGGGGAGACGTCTCCGCAGACTCTTGACCTTGTTCTATAGATGCCGTGACAAGTTCGGTAGTGGCAGTAGGTTCAGATTTGATGGACATGTTATCACGTTTAGTGGGTGAATTATTAGATATACGCCGTTTCCCCGATTTTTTGAGGTAGGGTGTTATTTTCTGCAAAATAGTTGTAAAAATATAATTTTATCATTTCTGATTATATGATGAATTACTGCATACTATTAAATGACATGAAATTAATTGTAAAGGCTATATGAAAATACCTGCTGAGGATCTTTAAGGTATGCAGCAGTTTTTTTAACTTGGAAGTCTGGCGCAGTGAGACACCTCGCTAGGAACAGCGTGGCGGCGCAGGCCCAGCTCGCCCACACCCCTGCACTGGCTGCGCGCGTCGCCGCTGCTCTTCCACCGAAGCTCCAAGTAACATTCCAAGAGTGCTCCAAATAAGGGTTTACAGCAGAACATCTGCGTACAAATATATTTTAATAAAATTATAAATTTAATTAATAAAATTAGGTACGTAGGTACTTATTAGAAATATGCCAATACACATCAATCAAACTTACGTAGTAGAATTGGTGACGTTATAGAATGCTGAACAGAATGCATACAGCCCTCTGTTAGTACTTGTGAAGCTGTATCCGGTAAGTCCTACCATAAGGAGCGCGAAAAGCAAAGCCGGAGTCAAAATACGCCAAGGTTCTTGCAGCCTAGGATGAAAGAAAATATATGTATAGGGGAATCGTAAATCTACATCATTGAAAACAATATAATTAATATATTGTTGTTTATAAGCAGTAATATTTGATATTATTAAGTTAAAACACTTCGCTCATCACTTTCCGCCTAGAGGTATTACGAGCTCAGTTACAAGCGAATAAATGTAAATATGAAATATTTCATTTCCTCCAGTGGAAATCGAACCCACAATCTATCGCGTTTACAATCACACGCTTGTGCTTCTGCGCCACACCTGGCCTCATACTTACGGTAGATATGTACTGATGGTAAATAATCTTTACCCTGATCTAGAATATCCTCCTCCGGGACACATAGTAAAAAATGTTGCCCAAGCCGCCGCGAAGATCATGGACATTATGGGCATGTACTCGGCGAACTGGCAGTCATTGTCCCGACCAAACAATGTGCGGGACGTGTCCAAAACTAGTCGATGAGTTTCATTTACTGTAATTATTATTTTATAGTTTGATTAAAAATTACAATTAAAATAAACTTTAAAGGTTTTGTGTTCGATGCCCATTCAGTAGAATAAACTATTATTTACTAAAATTTTCATTTCGTTCTGACAAGAAATGAATGAGGCAAGCCCGGTGCTAGTTCCGCCACGCAATGCCTCGAATTAGGGGGGAAAGTGGGGAACGGAATGTCGTATCACTATGTTCTATCTGAAAATATTCAAAATAATTTTCATTAAAACATGAAATTGTGAACAAATGAAATTACTGAAAATATTTCTATATTTGTTGATTGACATCACACTATAAACACATCTATAGTGTGTAGTGTGCGTGCGACCTACCCTACATACATATGCTATATTTAAACGTCTTAGTAGTAATGAAAATGTATTTTCGTATATTGAATGAAGCGGTCATCGTGGTACATGTGTGTGACTGTAACGCTACAATTGTGGGTTCGATTCCCACTCGGGGGAATGAATTATTATTTATTAATATTTTCATTTATTTGAAACACGCGGCGTTAAGTTCCATCTGCCTACCCTGCTATGTACGGAATACACGGAGAATATGAAAATTAAAAACGTTACACATTAAAATTAAAATTTTTTAACCTAGGTTTAGGTTTTCTAATCTGGACTTTTCATGATAATTTTAACTCATTGACATGATGAAACATGAAGATATAAAATAAATAATTGGACTTACTAGTTAATACATCATCTTCGTTCGGTCCACTGTTAGTATTGTTCTGTGAAGTGTTGTTCACGGCACTTAACTCTCTTATCACTTTTTCTTTCTCAACTTCATCAGCTAATTTGTTGATTTGGACGGAAGAGTTCTGAACATTAGATTTCATCACATGTTCAGATTTTGTAAAATCCTGAGTTAAATTTGCTGTACTATATTCAGGAATATCTCGCAAGTCTATCATATGGAACTCCAGCTCCCGTGGGTATAAAACGCAATTATCACCTATTAAGTGCATAGTATTTTGAAGGAACACATAGTTAAGTATGCCAAATATTCCCGCCAGAGCATACAGTATTAAATGCCATGCTGCAAACAGACAAAAATGTTTAAAGAAACATAAATAAATACATAAAACATTAGAGGCCGTCGTGGCGCAGGGACACATACTCGTACGTGGGACAGTAAAGACAATAAAAAAAGAATATAATAAAACAACTGGTGTCGAGGCAAAGCACGAGGTTGAGGTACACCACTCAACACACTATGTCTCCAGAATTCGGCACGGAACAAAAGTGTCATTATGGGAACCCACGCTCATCCTGTTATCACGCGTTACTTGCATGAAGCTAAAAAAAAACAAAATAATTAGAGTAAATTACACTATAGTACGTACCTTTCCAAGCATTAAGATGTCTTGATGCTCTTTCTTCCAGATCACGATAGTCATATAGAAGTATTGTCATTTTCACAGGTGTCTGTTTATCTTACGTTCATTCTAAAATAACAAATAAATATAATTTTAAAATGTACTCAAACGTAAGCAATGCAAATAATTAAGTATGTGAATCATAATTAGTGGCCCGCGAGTGGCTTCGACGGCTTGTACAACAAAATTATATATTTTCTCATCTCAATTACTTTTGTGATTTAATAATATTATTAATTTAATGACAATATCCACACACTGATAGTTAAAGTTTTAACTTATTCAATAAAACACTTAGTTTTAAGCTGTGTTGTCGCACGTAACCGATTGAAATAAAACAAGAAAAATATGTTAAACGAAGCTTGTTAGAAAACAATAGAGCAAACTGCATTTAATTCGGCTAAGCCATTTCTGAGACTTACGTTAACAGACAGAGACAAAAATTAAAAAATAAAAAGTTTACATAAAGGCTGCCCAATTACATTTTTTCTTGCTTATCTTCCATGTACAGACGTAGATCCGTTATGATTTTATTATAAGATAGATTTATAAGATATTTATGAAGTTATAATAACGAATTAATGGCAAATAAAAGAAGCGACGATTCAAATACATTTATGGGGAATGGGTGATGTTTATTTGACCCAGTCATGCCCATTGGACATTAATTAACGAAACGGCATTCGTTTTAATGTCCTCATTTCACTTGGGACTTACTTGGTCTGCTAGTTTATTGCTAGTAGAAAATTATTTATTAATGTCTAGTTCTCTCTTTAAATGAACATTTAATATATCAAATATTTTTATAATATATTTGATATTTAGATATTGCGTCAGTAATAAACAAGTACCCAATAAGTGGGTCTATTGTCATACTCTACCATACAAATACACATGGACATATAATTTGAAAGAAAATTTCATAGTATAAGTGGATCACAGTAGAATACATATTAAAATTAAATCAACTACACGTTGTATCTCATAGCAAAGAAGGCAGAGGGTTACGATACTCCGATCCAAACTGGTGGGTGATTTTTTCGAGGCATTCGAGGCAGTGGCGGAAGTCCACGGAAGTCTAGAAATGAAAATATTGATGAATAATATAATTATAAATTTAACTCAATATTGTTTTTAGGGTTTATATAGAAGAGTTTTTTGAGAATATGGCTAATATTTGCTATAGAGTACAATAAGAGGCAGAAAAAATAATATTATGTAATAAGCCTTTATATATATATATCGTCTCGTAAAAGAATGAAGAAATCTAAATTTTGAATATTTTATTTCCACAAGTGGGAATGGAACCCACAACTTGCCTCTTGCGCCCACGACTCGCCTCACAGAATTAAAATACTTTACATTTCATATATAGTAATTTATGTGCGGACTATATAAAACATGGATGTAAGTTCTAAATTTAGTTCAAATAGCGCTGATTGTGTTTCATCATGAATAACGGTCTTATTTCAGGAGTTCGTTGAGGTCATCAGCTCAGAGATGAAATAATCGGCTATTACCCAAATATGTCGTAAAAAGATAGATAGATCATGTGAAGATAGGTATATCTATAGACTTTTTTTTCTATAGATAAAAAATACCACTTAAGAAAACTAAATTATTAGGGGTAGGTACATATGTCTTTAAAGCTAGTTTAAGCTAGGCAAAATAAAATCAATATTAAGCCACACACAGCAAAGTAGACGTACGGAACCTAACGTTAAGACAGTCCGTTCCCTACTATCCGCCGCATTCTGTAGGCATTACGTATTGAGGGTACAGCTCAACGCCGCCGAGAAATGGAAATATATTTTTGTAAAACATTGTTTTTTATTTTTCTCATAAGGTTGAGTCAGAGAACGCCATGTATACGTTATAAGCGTTAAGGAAGCTTTATTTTTTGGCAACCTTTTCTAAAACAACAAAATTTCCTGTTGCTTAGCAACGGTTGTAATTAAAATGGCAGAATAAATTGCACGTCAAATCCAAATGGATTTTAGTATGATAGTATGTTGAGTGTGAGTTCGCCGTATTATATAGAAAAACCAATCTCTATACTTATTATAATAAATCTGTAACTGATCGCTGTCTGCAAATGGAAGTTATTATTAATGTTATTATTAATTTTAACTTTTTTTTCATTTATTGATGTAACAGAACCCAAAAATCGCTTACCTTCTATTATTGTACCACGGATTGTTTTATTTGAATCGGTTCATAAATTTAAAAAATCATCGTCAATATAAAAAGTATTTTGTTGTTTTTTTTTGACGAAATTGATATAGTACCTATTAAAAAAACTGTATAGCTTTAAGCGGGCGAATCCGCGAGCGAGTAAGGAAAAAGTCAATGAATAAATTCCTACGGAATTATTCGTGGGAATAAAAGAAATAAAAATTGACCTCAGACCTGACTTGAGATTTACCAAGGTTGAAAGTCATATTATTTCAAGCAAATAAAAATATGAAACGCAATAAATAATGTGGAAAATAAAACAACTTTACAAAAACCTCATGATCAGATACCGATATATTAAATTTTTGTACATATTTTTACCATTTTAATAATTCTAAATATGTAAAACAGTTAACCAGTAAAGTATAAAAGTTATGTACATCTTTTATATACAAGGTTGGTGGGTACGGATCTGTGGCTGCTGACCGTACATAATTATATTCACAGCGTCTCGAAATCTCGTCAACTGCATGACGTAACTACTTTATATTCGACTTAGTACGGTTTCACATTCGGCTGCACGATATTGGATCGCCTGATGGACGATATTGGATCATTTATTGTTCACAGATTTATTTCTAAATCGGATGACTGATTATTTGTAAATATTGAGGCTTTAGTTTACAACGATATGTTCGTATAAAGGTTCTTATAAAAGTTAATCTTCAACACTAAAATTGTGGGCACAGGACTTTTCGGGGGTGTGCCCGGACCTCCTCATCCACCTATTTCTACGCCCATGACTAGAACACCTACCGGACTAGAAAAGAAAAAATCCGAAAACTATAAATTTCAATGAACTGTTCCGTATTTATTGGACATTATCGAGAATACTATCTGATAAAACTTCCTGATTGTAAACGCAAATATTGAGCGCTATAATAATGAATATTTTTTGGGATATCTAATTTTTCAATATCGTACTTGATAACGCGTGTACTAATATATGTAAGTTACTATATAGAAGTAAGAGAGCTTGTTATATGAGCGTATAACAAGCTCGTTTATCTCGTATGTGTAACTAAATTGTGATGAATTTGTAACTTTTCAGGTTTACATTTACATTTTATAGTAGTTCATTCACAGGAAAAACACAGAAATTAGCGCAGAAACTAACGAATAAGTACAAAATATTTTTTTAAATGTTTATATACATTGTTACTTATGCTCGTCATTGTTTCCTGCCTGTGACTGTAGAGTTAATTAATCAACATCCATTCACACGCGTGTAGGTATTTATATTTTTGTATAATGTAATAAATCAACTTATCATAATGTATATAGTATCCCGCACACAGCACGGTAGGCAGAGTGTTAAGACACTCCGTTTCCCAATTTCCGCCGAATTCTGGAAGTATAGCGCAGACAGACAGACAGGCAGAACTCAACGCCGCCCTTTGCCTCGACACGAGAGCGAAGAAATGAAAATATAAATTTCAGTAAATATGATGTATAATATTTCCTTTCCTCGAGCGGGGATCGAACCCAGTATCACTCGGTTTTGCAGCACACTGTACTCTGTAACGTATAACTACAAATAGGTATAAATTATTATTATTGTCTAATTGTGTATTGTATTTTATGTAACAGCTGGTCAAGGCGAGGATCATTACAGGTCTATATCATTTAACAGGATTATCAGGTATATAGTTTTTTTTTTTAAATTATTTAACCGGCCTTTTAAGAAAAACAATATTCACTTATTAGAATAGTAAAATTCAAAATTAATATTATAAATAAGCAAAGTAAACTTTTAGGAACTGGTGTAGTCATTGCAGATACTATAATTGGAATGATATCCAAAGAAATTTTTTGAAACTATCCCACAGTGAATAATGTTGATAGGCACCTGTATCTTTGCTCTGGAGAAAATTACAAGTGTTTTTCTTCATTTTTCGGTCCATTCAGTAGGATATTGCAATGAAGTCATTTATTGAAATATTCAATTAATTTACTATTAAGAAATGTGGCAGCGTGCAAAAGGACTGGATGAAGTTTGAATTTATTTATTTTTGTGTTTTTTTTATATTTAAAAATAATTTATATTAAAAAAAACATACATCTTAGGTTCAAATACATTGATAAAAAAATTGAAGATTACAAAAAAAACAATAGAGCTTTGAATTGTTGTAAATTGAGGCCAGTCTTAGTGTAGAGGCACAAGCGTCTGTCTGTATATGCGACATTTTGTGGGTTCGATTCCTACTCCAGGAAATGAAATATTTTCATTTCTTCTTCTCGTGGCAAAGCGCGACATTGAGTTCCGGCTAACTAAATTGACATCCAAAAGCACTTAGAGGCCTCTTTTGTAACTTGTAATCTCTATGACGTAAGCTTTTACGCGTTGGGGATTATAAATTTGTAATTTATAAGGTATAAATTATAGCCACATATAGCCACAATAGTATAAATATAAAATTATGGTATATAAAAGTATGTTACATATACATTGTATGATGGAAAAATATTTTTTAGTCCTGATTAGCAGCCCGCGCGCGGCTTCGCCCGCTTGTTCTATACAATTATTTATTTTATTGATTGGCTATTTTTGTATTATTATTATTATATATATTGTTATACACAAAATTAATTATTATTTAAGCCTTTTGAGATTTCTCTTTCAGATTCAGGCAGTGGGTATGTTCGCAATGCATAAAAATACTCACTTATTTTACAATCACAGAAAGACAATTTTAATATTAATGTATATGAAATAAAATTATTACGTATTACAGGATTACAATTGGAAATTTTTATTTTTTCGAAAAGTAAAACAAAGTCACTTTCTTACAAAGTCATGTTTCATTTTTCAAAAATATCCACTTTTGTTATTATCATATTAAATTTTAAAAATAAATAAATATCATAAATAAATTTTATATTTAACCAGTGTACCTAAAACTATTTTATGATGTTTAAAAAACTAAAGTTTTGTTTGGAAATAATTATTTATACATATATAAATAAGCATACTAAATGAATATTACATAAGGTAAATAAAAAAGAAAACTGCAGACAATTTATAGTATAGACACCAACATGGACAACAAACAGTTAATATAATAAAAAATATGCACTTTAATCTTGCATAGAATGTTACACACATGAAACAAAATATACTCTTATCAAAGAACTCGATAACTATAGTATACTAATAGCGTATACTTATTACAGTACAAACCTTTATCAACAACAAAAAATAATATCCGTTTTTCACACTATTGTACACACATTTTTGTTATTATTTCCAGAATATTGTAACACAATTATCGGACAGTATTTAGAAGCTCGATGGTTACCACCGCGACCGCAGTACAAACCGCGACGACTGACTTGGAAGATCAGACGACGGATCTCAATTCGTCACATACGACGTTTTTCTTCTGGCCAGCCTCGCCACAGCCAGCGCGTGCGTCGTAAATGAAAGAGACAGAACGAAAATAACTATAATTATTTGCTTTTCTTGTTATTCATTATATAGTATACATATGTTGCAGTGAGTACGATAAAGATGGCGAATGGCGATATAACTAACAATCGCCCGCAATGTTTACGTGACGTAACCATGTGATCTCATACCAATCGTTTTAAATTTTTACTTATGATTTTACTTCTTTGAATTTTACTTGATATTTCACTCTTATTAGAGTATATAATTATTCGTTATATTATAAATAATATAAATATTAACGTATAAAATAATTTCGCTTACTTAGAATTATTCAAAGAAACAATGTAAATAGATTTATGTGAGCGCTTCATTTAGCTTTACCAGCGAATGGTATTTCAAGGAAAAAAATGTGTCATATATTTATACTGTATATATTGGACGATGAATTTAAACAAACACGTTTTCCCTTAAAGTGTATAATATAATATTACATTATTTAAAGTTTCAACACATTCTTTCTTATCTGTATCCACTTTAATTAATTATTATTAACTATACTTTAGAAATTTTTGTAAATATGATAATATTCGATCAATGCTGTAGCCGTAGATGGGATGCTGTATTCTTTCATTGGATCGGGCATGCGCAAAACGACAAAAGAGTTTTCCATATATTCTCTTAAGTATCTTTAATTTATAATATATTAATAATGTATCAGATTTATTAATAAAATATTATATTGTTAGATATTTTCATTTCTAATAAAATTAATTTCCCATTTAATTGGTTGAGCTGTAATACAACAATGAAATTGTATTCACGTCATCCATATGAATCGTATATTGAAAATATCTGCTTTTTATTTTATGGACCTACTAGCAACCTGCTCGCGGTTTTGCCCGTTTAAGCAACGCAAGTATTTATCTAATAACCTGCCCATAAATTCACATTCACATAAAAATCATAAATTCACATATATATATATCTGTAACATATTTATAGATACTTTTAGGGACTAATAATACTTAGAATTTTCTTTCACACATGTGATCTCATTCACTTCCCCACATGTGATTTCTCATCCAGACATGTGATCTCCCGTCCACACATTGTCTCACATGCGCTCTTGGACTCGCAATCTCACAGTGGTTTTTAATACGATTGGTGATAAAAATAAAACAGTAAAAAATATAATGAATATATATGTATATTTAATAATATTTTATATGTGTTTAACAAATTGTTTAAACATATCACTATTTGGTTAATCCATTATTTTTGAAAATACTGTTTCAAATATATTATATGTTCAATATAAATAATAGCAAGGTTTTATTTTATCATAATAAACTTCTAACAGCTGTTCTAAACATTACAAACATTTAATTAGCGAAAGTACAACACAGAACTTCCATATAAAATTACTATGTAGAAGTCAAACTATTTATTATATTGCAGAATACACTATCAACAATACAAATAATTACATATAATACATATTAATTGTTATATTAAAGATTTTTCAAAATCGACGTATAATAAAAATAAAATATATTTATAAATTGATGTTAAATAATTATTAGACACCAATATATCAATACAGATATTATATCAATTTCAAAATTCAAAAATATTCACACTTTTGCCAGAAAAAGCTCAACTAATTATTATACAAACATTTTACACCTTTATGGGTGCGTTTTCAGCTTATCACATAAAGTATGTCAGTCGATGTCACACGTTACGCTTGAATGTTGTACCATGTTAAATAATAAAACGAAGGAACCAATCACAGATTTTTAGCAGAACACGTATTCTCTGACGCAGATGGGACATCTGTCTGATGCTGCGAGGCACCTTCTCAAGCAGTCTGCATGAAAGAAGTGGGCACAAGGGGTCACTCGAGCTGACTTCATTGCACCAAGGCACACTGCACACACATCTTCTAAAGTTGACAACTCTTCAGGTGTCGCACGCCTAAATCTGGCGAGCGAGCCCTGAGCCTCATTGAATTTCCCAAGTGCTTCACCTAATCTGTGACGTCCATGTACTATAATACAAATGTAAAAAACTAATACAGCCAATCGCCATCGCTCGTTCCAAGCGAGTGCTGGAACAAGTGGAACTGCTATAGCTGTTGTGATCGCTCTCGACCATGCGCCGCAATAAAGCGCCTCCATACCCTCCAATCTCTCCAACTTAAGTGTAGATAAACCAATTGGCCACAACTCGAGGAATGTCTTTTCTGATAAAAGATAATAGGTGCCAGTTATAGCTGTGTATAATGCTGTTGGTCGAAAGTGTTCTAAGCCTTGCTCTAATCCCAGGGTTAGTAAGATGAAGGTCATTGTCACTATGAAGGTAACAGCTTTGGTCCACTCCAATACAATTTTTGTGGCTGACATGGCGAGGTGTTTCACTTGGGAGTGTCTGGTCACGTTCACGTACGGCGACCAGTCCTCCTTTGTGCAAATTTCACGCACATAACTCACAGAATATGTTATAACGTTATAGAACATTAAGGAGTACAGACACGTCAAACGTCCTCGATATACTAGAAGGCGGTCACAAGCGGTAAATATGAGTAACTGAAATAAATCAAAGATAAAGATAAATCACCAAAAATGTAGTTATATTAAAAAAAAAAAATCAAATTGAGTCCAGTCGTGGCGCAATGGTAAACGTTACGGGTCCTACTCTAGGAAATTAAATTTTAATTAATTTTTTTTATTTCCTTGCTTTGGGAAACGAGGCAAAAGCACCTGGTTGATCTGCCTCTTATCACGCAATGATATCAGAATTCGGCAGAAAGTGGGGAACGGAAGATTCTTAATGAGAACAGAGACTAGGTTCCCAGGTTACCTCTGCATACTCTGCTATGTGTAGGACTCAGCGTGAAGCTAAAAAAATACAAATTAAATTAACACATATATTATATAGAAAATTAGTTTTCCTTAGTTAAAAAAATATTTTAACTTAATTTCTGAAATTAAAAAATATTTAGAGATTCTTAAACTGTAGGTAATTTCTTTTGTATTATCTTTACTACACTTTTTATATGATCTTAATTAACTTAATATTTACTTAGTTAACATGATCCATTATATTTTCTTTTCTTTTTAAACTTCACGCATATAGAGTCTAAATGGCAGTGTAGCCTAGGGAATGGAGTATTAAATTGCTCACTTTCTACTTAATTTTTGAGACGGAATGGAGGGACTCAGCACCACATTTTTCCTTCTAAAGCAGGGAAATAAAAGTCATCAATACTTATTCCCCAAGATGGAAATCGAATTCAAATGCACCACGACGGTCGTGAATATAAAAATTTCTATTAAACTCGACTGCTTATTAAGTCATAGTATTATGTTTAAATATAACAATAACTCTTATCACGTACCTGACTGATCATTGTGGAAAGATTATTCATTTGCAAAAATAAGCGTTCTGCTCTATCTATAGGTGTATACGCTGTTTTCAGAACACGTAGAAACCGGGTAAATGGCGTGTTAAGACGACGAGCTACCTCTGAAACAATAGAATTTAATTTATTATCACCTTCACCCTGTGTCCCTCATATACCAGGGTAGGCAGGGAGTGGAACCTAGTGTTAAGATCGAACTTAACGCCGCGCTTTGCCTTGTTGATAGCGAAAAAATTTAAATATTAATAAATAATAATTCATTAGTCCGAGTGGGAAAGTGGGGGGCGGAGTGCACTGGCTCCCTCTGCCTACCCTGTTACTGCAGCTGATAAAAGAAAAGAGTTTTATACGTATATCGAGAAGAATAGGTTGCTATAGAGCTGCCGAAATATATTGAAGTTTCTATATTTTAATACACTTAGTGTTACCAACGTGATTTCAAGGTGAAACTCGGCATGAAGCTGTCACAACGCGTTGACCACTGGTTACTTTCCTATACAAGTGACTTATTATAATTTACATAATTAATTTTTTTACTATGAAGAAAAGCATAAGAATAGGATGGGCAAATACGAAAAGTTACCAAGAATTTATATAACTTTATTTATTTTTATTTATAATTTTGACTAAAGATATTGAAATATCTTATTTTTTACTTTTAAAATAAATATATTTATGTCTCGAGTCACATGAGCGCTGGTCTCTCTTCAGGACTTTGCTTTATACCTTATATACCCTAATTGTGTATGTATATATATGAATGTATGTATAAGTAACTCTCTTCTTCTTTTCTTTATATATTACTTCTCTTTTTTTTGTATTTTCGTTCTTTCTTACTATGGATGAAAACTTAAGATTCGCCATTTGTTTTCGTTAATCGTTTAGTAGTATTAAGATAGGATAATTGTATGATAATAATTTCAAACATATTATGTGATGAGACTCTTACATAGCACTGGCCGTAATATTTTCAGGAGTCTGTTTTTTCATAGAATAATGGGGTATAAAAGATCAACCCTTGCCTCAATGAAAACAGTTCAGAGCAGCCCTCCATTGGATAGAACCACAAACACCCTCTTCATCACGTCTCTGGTGAGTTTTAAGTTTTTCATTTTGAGTTCTAAAATCTGAGTATTTATTACTTTCTTTGTACTTTTGAATATCGCACGAATAAGGTATACACGAGTAACTAAAAAATTGTTTACCTTAAGATAAGAAGTCATACGCTAAATCAAAAAACCTTAGTAAGCCCGATTGACGCACTTGTGCTGGCTGCCCGCCAGTTTCCGTTGCTCCATTCAGAATCTCGACAATGACCTGACTCTCCCCACACAACCGCGCGCAAACAATGCCAAATCGTAGATAATATGTTTATTTTTACTAGTATATAGATAAACTAAACATAACAATTATTATTTACATTCTCAAAAATTATTTTAGAAAAATTTTATAAAATTAATTAAACAGAAAATGCTTGTCTTGTGCAATTTTATGTCGTATTTTAATTCTGTCATTCCATTTTTATTCTTTTTAACTTTTTATTCGTGATCATGGTAATGTAGCGATGACATATTCACAAATTTGTTCCATTTATTAAAACAAGCGTGTCCCAGTTCTTAAAATACAGGCAGCCTCGATTTATCTAATTCGATCCATAACATTCTTGATTACCAGAATTTAGTACCTCTTCGAGTTTTTGGCCAATAAAATAACATCAGCAGAGAAAAAAAATGATTAATTTAATAAACGTTTTAAAGTAATAACTTAATTGTAATATGCTCTCATCTGGTACTTGTAACTCATCCACTTCCACGGATTGGCTGGAAGAGATCTCTCATAGAGATAAGTCCCTTTACCTTTGTGAACTAAATATTTTTATATGTTATATTCTTATGTAAGTTTAGTACAATAAAGAATATATAAAAAATAAACGGTACGATTGTTTTGATGTCGTTGATGTTCATAAACATCGGGGGCGGGCGGATTGGACGGAAGCTCACAGGTTAGGTTGGCACACCCCTTGTTTGTTTACAGATACATTGCGGCGTATTGAATTAAATTGCGATGCAATAAATAATCGTTAATATTATAAAGACAAAACTTTAATTAAATATATACAACGTAAAATGTAAACTTACTAATATGTTGTGAAAATTAGAGATTTTTTTCGCTTCGCATCATATCTGCGCATATTTTGCAAAGCTCGAGCGTACACAGACGCGTCACAATGTACGTCTCGTGTTTAATTCACATTACACTGACATTAATAAATTTATTAGTGCTGTATACATTAATGATTTATATCAATTAATTTTTAAGGGTTGTCCAACATACTAAATGAATCAAATATTAACTATTCATAATGAAATAGAAAATTGAAAAACAAACATTACTTACTTCGTGCCAATTTCACAACTGCCGGATACCACCTGGCTGGATATCGATAGTTGGCGGAGATCAGCAATGGTATCACCAAACACGTATATGCAGCCATGAGCCACGCTCCACCCAGAGCCACAAGCAGCCCTCGAGGCGCCCAATAGGGTAAAAGGAATACCAAAGAGATCAGCCATACTGAAAACAAACAAATAAAATATTCACAAAGTTTACTTTTGATTGTAAATTATGATGTAAATATACGTAAACCATTGTTTAAAATGGTAATAAAAATTTATTATAGCATTATCTATTTAAAATAATTAAAATACATATGAACATTGCGTGGCACACGTCCCCCAATATAGAATAAAACATATAGAAGAATAATGAATCTTTAAAAATTCTAGATGTCTTTTTATTAGTATAATAATTGCACCTACCAATATTTGCAATTTTATCCTCTGATTTGATCGTATGAAACTTCGAGAAAGAATCACTTCTGATACGACCACGCACTCGCGAAATCATTCCCATGTTTTTCAGAGAACAGTACTTCGGTCACTTGAAATATTAACTAATGAAATTTTTAAGCTTAATTAAAAAAATAAATACAAAAAATATTGTTAATATAAGTCAGAATCAGCTTCAACACCCGTTTTGCACGAATTTGATGTAGCGAATGCGCATTTCGCGGGCGGACTGTAGGGCGGGCGGCGCTTGCGCAAGCACTCGTCGTGCCGTACTTTCGCCAGCGTGCCAATTTATTTAAAATATATTTGATTCCAAAGCTTTTTATTTATAAACAATAACAGAACCGTAGCTAACGTACGCAGCAAGTCTCAGAGATTTAGGAGATACGTCCGCATCCAATACTGACGATATCTTTGGAATGACGCATAATTTTAAATTTAATGTCGAGTCAGTGACTTTTGAAACGAACTCACTTATTTTCATATCCGGTTTAAAATATGCACAAAATTCTCTTTTACAATGATAAAATTAATAATAAATATTTCATTATAGTTTAGCTTCATGTATGTTAGTTTTATTAAATTAATATTTGTAACAATATACATATACTTATTCAATTTTGTGGGAGATTTATATTTTACTTATTTTTTTTACATTTTTATCATATTTTAAATATATTATGAAAGTGAATTTAAAAATAAATTAAGTTAAGGTCATACAAACAATTCTCAATAATGTGCAATGGTAATAAACAACATGCAAACAAAATAATATTTGTGTTATTATTATTCGTAAATACATTGCTTTGCTAAAAACAGTAAGTTAAAAATCTTTTAAATACAAACAAGAGATGAAACTGAAATTCTCAGATGTACACAAAACGGTTTTGAAAATCAGAGAGCTCTTCTTATTATGATTTTTTTTTTATTTTTACTATCTAGTAATGTTGGACACTCCGCTACTCGCTCTTACGATAGACAAGTAAATTATGAATGAAAACGACATCTCGAGATCAATCTCAGACTTGAGAGCATTTTGTAAATACTAAAGTCTAAGTCTGCGAAAAGTGTTATAGGTTATTGTTGAATGAGGGAGTCAGTCACAAAAAAGCCGGTTTTTAAACATCAATGTATCAATGACCTCTAAGTCTAATTGATAAAATATTATATATAAATATGTATATCTAATTATGTATATATGTACATCAAAAATAAGGAGGTCTTAAAAAATGTGCTAAATTTCAAGCATTGCAAGCAGCCGTGTGGTCCCGGCTTAGAATAGGATCACCCTGGTACTGTCGGTGTCGTAAGAGGCGACTAAAGTACGTGTGGTAGAGTCACGTCGCCAGTAATGGCAACACACATGGGCAGACTCGACCGGATTTAATACCACCCCCGACATTTAAAACCGGCGTGAAGTAGTGGCCCATGCCACTGCGTTTCGCATTAGGTAATGCCGGGCCCCGGTGCCCTTCATCTCCACCTTAAAGGCTGGCAACGCACCTGTAGCTCCTCTGGTGTTGCATGGGGTCGTGGGCGGCGATGATCACTTACCATCAGGTGACCCGAACGCTCGTTTGCCTTGTCCTCTCACATAAAAAAAAAAAATTTAGACTGATTAACTATGGAGGGCCCAAAAGTATCTAAAATGCTTTGTGTAAAATAACACAATGTGGAAATACATTAGATAACTAGATACAATGTTATCAGAATAACCTATTACATAACATATTTCTCGATTTTGTATAGAACTCTTCATAACATGGATCTCGTAATCTGCCTCCTGCTCCTGGTCGGATCCAGTGCGACCCACTACCACGGCTATCAGTCCAGGAACCTTATTGAAAGAGAAGAACCTAACACTGATATGGATAGGTAATTGTGTCTCTATGTGGTCAGCTTTTGGTGAGTTTTGTTACATATTTATATTTTATTTTTTATTGTTAATAGTTGATCAATATATGTTATATGTTATATTTTAATATACTAACTCTATTCTTTATTTTTATTACGTCTGTTTTTCCACAAAATTATGTATTTTTGATGTTTTCGATATGTTTTAAGCTTGGCTTTTTTTCTTTTTAAGTATGTTAAAATTGATTTGTATAAATGTATACGTGAGAATTTTTTCTCGTATCGTTTTCAGTCTCGTAGAATGTCCTGTTTGCGAAACGTCACAAGATCACAACGAATGCAACATCGATCGGGGAAACAAAAGATTTAAGAGATGCCATTGGGATACTTACTTCAACGAGAAATGCGGCAATCGCCTGGACTGCTACAGAGTAATAAATTAAATATTTTATACAGCGTCAGTATTTGCATATTTTTTTTATAAAATTATAACAATAACGTCAGTCGTGACGTTCCACGCTTAAATACATTTTGACTGAACCGATTTTGATTAAAATTAAATCAACTAAACGTGTACATGTTATACCAGGGCCCCGGTGAAACGTGCACAGAAAAAATGGAAAACGACATCTACGGACAGAAGTGTGCCCACGGGTGCTACTGTGACAAGGCTGTGCACCAGTGCGTCTGTGTTGGTTACAAACTCGACCAATATTTGCGTTTGGCCCTCGATAACCCACTCTACCGCTACCCAATTCCGAAATCACAATTCGAAAAATCTGTATTCTTAGAAAATTTACCAAATCCTGTTATGGTTCTTGCTTAGTACGATGTTATAAAATCTGTTTAATACATCCGACTGCTTCATTAATAAATAATAATTGAATATAACACATTGTATTTTAAATTACATCCATCGCTTTAATCGACTTTTCCTTCTCATTTCGATTTTACTAACCGTCGCGGTCGGCGTCTAACCTCACATAAGTAACCTGAACAGAAAATAATGTATCTTGAAATTACATTAGATGTTTTATATTTTCTCTGTCTCAAGAGATAATAGAATTGTGTATTTAATAATAATTTTATCATTTTATCTGCACAAAAAGACAGACGAACGACCAATTGGTATTATAATAATGACACTCTTATACGATCTTTTTGTTGTTCGGCTGTCTTCTTCTTTCTTTTGAGGTATGTAACTTTAAAGAAATCTTTGTAGTGATAAAATTGAATAAATATAGGCATTATAAATATTTTGAACAAAAAAATCGCCTTCAAACAGTAAGGTAAAAAATTAATTAGAGTTATTTCTCAGTTTGTCATTCTCATATCTAAAACAAATTTATATGATTTTCTCATAGATGGAGATCATTATTAGAACTCGACCACAAGTACCGTTTAAGTACGGTTTTTTTGTTAGTAAAATTTCTGGGGTAGGCATAAGACTATTCTGGGGTGGGCACGGCCCACCTGACCCCATCTCTTCTTACGTCCATGTAGGCTTAGAAGTATTTTTTTTAATATTCTTATTTTTTCTTTGAAGTAATTAATTTCTATAATTATATTTTTGTTTAAATTTGTGCATATAAGTATATTTTTTTTTTTTATGGGAGAGGACAAGGCAAACGAGCGTTCGGGTCACCTGATGGTAAGCGATCACCGCCGCCCACGACCCCATGCAACACCAGAGGAGCTACAGGTGCGTTGCCAGCCTTTAAGGTGGAGATGAAGGGCACCGGGGCCCGGCATTACCTAATGCGAAATGCAGTGGCAAGGGCCACTACTTCACGCTGGTTTAAAATGCCGGGGGTGGTATTAAATCCGGTCGAGTCTGCCCATGCGTGCTGCCATTACTGGCGACGTGACTCTACCACACGTACTTTAGTCGCCTCTTACGACACCGACAGTACCAGGGTGATCCTATTCTAAGCCGGGACCACACGGCTGACTTTCACCAGAGCGAAGAAATGAAAATATAAATAAATATTTTCTTTCCTCGAGTGGGAATCGAACCCGCAACCAGTCGATTGTGCAGCACAATTTGTACCACTGCGCCACGACCAGCCTCAGAAGTTTTTTTGAAGTCGTTACTTTTTTTAAATTATTGTCTTATCATGAAAGAGAAATATCGTTAATATATATAAAGTCTCCAAAATCTATCCTTGTTATTCACTCATCCGTACAAAACAACCGGAAGGCATTATTTACAATAACGTGACGAATTCTTTTACTAAGGCGTCAACGTTTCCTCGGACGTTCGTCTTTCTTCAAAAACAAACATTTTTCAAAAACTAAATATTATTACGACTAAAATAAGCAGATAATTGATTAAAACATTTGTCTCAGAATAAATTACTCTGTTATGCCATCTTTTTAAATTTACCGGGGTTTGTCTATGATTTTAATTAAGCGGGCAACACACTGCCCAAGGAACGAAAACATTACCTTTAGAAGAACTTTAATCAATAAAGAAATGTTCAATAATAAATAAATGTTTACATTTTATAAGCTTTCATTCAATAAATATAAATTGTACTGAAATCAAAATAATAATTTTATGAAATTGCAAAACGAAGGCAAGAAATTTATCAAGTTTTCATCCTCTGTTTTTTACATGCAGTACAAGTTATTAGATATTTTTTTAGTTTTGTTATTATTATTATGCCTTAAACTTGCCTTAAGCTTATAATAAATCTAATCACTGTAACACTTTTTATAAAGCATTGAATAAAGAGCAAAAAAGTTTATATTTTCCAGCTCTATCTCATCTAATTCTAACTGACATTTAACTTTTTTTTTATTTGATTCAACAGCTCCTGAGGCAGCAATTTGTTCCTAGTGATTGTTCTCATTTGGTCAGATACTCTTTGCTCGGAAACATTGATGTAAGGATATTTTTCACTGAACATTTAGTGTAGACATTGTCTATATGTTGTGAAATCTGTTGTGTCTGTCAACACGCAAAGCCTGCAGAATTCGGCAGAAAGTGGGGAAAAATGAACACGAGGTTCCCTCAGCCTACCCTGCTGTGTGCGGGATACAGCGTGTGACTCTCTGTTTCCTTAGTGCTAAGGTTCTCCGTTTTCGTAGTGACGAGACTCTCCGTTTCATTGTGATAATACTCCGGTTCCGTAGTGACAACTCTCCGGTTCCGTAGTAACACTACTCCCTGTTACGTAGTGACACTACTCTCCGTCATCGTGATGATGCTACTCTCCGTTTCGTAGTTATACTATTCTCCTTTTAATAGTGACACTACTCTCCGTTATCGTGATGATGCTACTCTCCGTTTCGTAGTGATACGACTCTCCGTTTCGTAGTGCCACGACTCTCCGTTTCCAAAGAGGACAGAGCTCGTCTGACAGCTCATCCATTTTTTTTTCGAATGGACTTAATTGCTGTTGTAACCTGGACTGGTCTTAAAGCGTCACCGGGTGGGGAAGGGCGAACGTAGCCCACCCCTGAAGATCAGAGGGGGGTTCCGACCATTTGGCCCCGTCGCGCCGAGGCGCACCCTAAAAGCGACGGTGGCCCGCAACAGGCAGGCCTTTCACCGAGGCGTCGTAGTAGTGTGCGCGAGCGATCCTGCGGCGTCTCATTTTGGTGGAGAGAGTTTCCGCTGAGTTTTAGTGGGTAGGATCGGATTCACCGGTGAGACCTACAGTACCACCCATCCGTAAGGCACTTCCTTATGGGCGGTCTTTGTAAGTGCATTTACCAGCGATATTAAAAAAAAATAATAATAAATAAGGGGAATTTAAAAAAATGCTATAGTTAATAAATTAAATAGATACTCATGATATTTAATACAAATTTATTTTTTTATGTATTAACATGGCAATAACTTTACTAGCACTCGAGATCAAGAGCCTATAGAGTATTTAGTATCTCTATGCTCGGGGGCTCCTAATCATTTAAAATCGGCTGACTTAACTTTTTTAATATAATGTAAATTGCTAGTTCACAAGAATTCTGACATTTGTGTAGATGTAACGTTTTTGGATGAAATTATGTGCATATTATAATTAAAGAAAAAAAATCGGTAAGTTACAAGTATCACTACAATAAACAATCTATTACAATGATTGATAATAATAATGTGACATCAAGTGCATAAAGTTGTTTCAAATTTTACTCTTTGGTCAAATCACCGGTGTTAAGTTGAAAATTGAAATGTTTTAAAAATACATTTTATAATTCTGAATTTAGCATTGAATTAGTTTATTTAATAGTATTATTAATGTCGTTGTAGGATTTTTAAACATGTACTGTGACGTATGTGGAAATGTGGATGAAGATTATGATGAAAATGCCATTGTGGATCATGAGGATACTCCAAAACATATGTGCAACCTTATTTTATATAATTATAAATTAAATAAGTAAGTATATATCCCATTTTTATATTTAAACATTATTTAGATCATCCGAGTTATATGTAAATAAGCTTTCCTTTGTTCTTTTCTACACTTATTTATATGATTAATTTGTTGTTTTCTACAATTCAAAGAATTACATTAAATTGTTCTGTGACTGCACAACATAAATATTTGTTTTCATATTTTTTCAAAGTGTTATTCTTCATTAAGTTAAGAATAATTATGTATAACCAGTATTTATTGGACTTTTAAACAAAGAAAATTTAAAAAATAGTATTCCTGAAAGTCTTAAACTATTAAGGATTGAATTGTTAGCATTGTTTTATACATCCTTACAAAATAAAATATAAAGATAAGGATTCTTATATATGCTTTTACTTTGGAGAATATCTTATGACATTTTAACATTTGATGTTGCTGCAGTAGTATTTTTCCCTTTACAACCTATATTTATTATTAAAAGTACTTAAGTTATATTTTTTCATTTAATATTTTAACATATTTTTAGAAAATATTTCACAAAAAATCGAAATGGGGTAATTATACTAGGAGCGGCAGCCGTGCAAGGAGATACAAGTGCAGAAACCGTTCAAAATACTGACCACCACAAAATTAGAATTTATGTAAGACTGATTTGTTATGCAAGTACTTTTAATGCTGTCTATGAATGCAGTGTCTGTTTGTAACATTATTAGTAAAGTTTAAAGTTGTCATTAAATATGTTAAAAACTAAATATATTAAAACAATCATATTTAATTCGATCTAAGAGTGGTTTATCAAGTAAGTATTATCTTATCTTTAACTCAGTTTGATATATATCTATCAATTGTTATGAATTTTATTCCTTTTACTGACTTTATAATAAATATCTACATTGAAAATAAAATAAACATATCTCATACAAATTCTATGTACTATATGGTATAGCAAGAATAATTAAATGCATTTGAAGATTTTAATTCGAGTTGAGCTTAACCCACAGCTCATTGCTAAACAATTTTGCATGAAAATTTTTGTATTTATATAACACCACATATTTTTTATTTATTTATTTTATTAACAGAAACTACATCCACTGGCTCGTCATTGCCCGTACCATTTTGTAATATTATTTCTGTTTATAAGGTGCGTCAACATTTCGGGATAAGCTTATAATACCATATATTAATACTATACGAAATGTTTATACAATATAAGATATTTGGGTTAAAATTAAGATACAACTATATGAGCTGTTCTGTATGTGGATAGCAAATAATTCAATTATTATTTTCTTTTTAGGTGAAACCATGCCAGGTGGTTAAGTTTACCTTTACCATAAGTAATAATTTGAGGAATGAAGAATTATTAGTTGTTGGCTTTCAACTGAGTCATCCCCAACCTCAGTTTCAAATGAATGATCATCCATATATTTATGGCGAAACACCAAAGATTATAGATAAAAGTAAGTTACTACTTCATTACTGAAATCCAACCTCAGGTTGGAAAAATATGTGAATTTGTCTTTATATGTTGATATATTACTGGTTTCTTATCACTTTACATTATAAGTGACTGTGTTCTGATACTCACCTGTAAGACAGGAGTTAGATTGAGTGGATCTTGATCTAATTATTATTTATAAATTTTAAAGAAATTAAAAAAAATACAAATATTTAATAAAACGGCTAAAAACGGCCTGTTAATAGATATTTATGAATTACAATTTATAAGGTTACTATGATAGAAAACAAATTCTAATAACATTTAATGGCATTTATTTACTCAACGTATAATTTTACAGAATCTACAATAAAAGAAGAAATCAGTGTAACATTTCAATCTCCAGACATTGGCCAATTTGAAATGCCCATAATGTTTACATTTTACAAGAAGAGTAGTGACGAAAATATTATAATCATACGTGAAATGGTAAATTCTGAATTATTTTCATATTGAACATATATTTAGTGCATAAATTTTATATTAAGTTTTTCAATTTATTTAAAATTTTTGTGTATGAGAATTTACTAAAGTAAAGTATAGTTTATACATGTGTTATGTTTTACTTCAAGCAGTAGCATACTCAATTGTAATGGTCTTATAAATTATATATAGTTATTTTTTAAAGCATCTCATTGTATCCTGCACATAGCGCGGTAGGCTGAGGGATCTTGGGAACCTAGTGTTAAGAACCGTCATTACCAGAGCAGAGAAATATTTCATTTCTCCGAACTTGTGCCCCTGCGCTAAGACTGACCTGATATAATAATGTTTATAATTATGTTCTATTACGGCACCCTTGTGCCACTGCGCCACGAGACCGTCGTGGCGCTGTGGCACAAGGGTGCCGACCGCAAACGCGACGGTTGTGGGTTCGATTTACGTTTACGTTTATATGTCAATTTTTCTTTGTTCAGCACAAGTGCTGCCATATAAATTGAATTTATATATGCAGCAATTTTTTTTAGTTTTTCAAGTTGCTTATTGTCATATAACAATAAAATGTGTATTTCAGGTAGTTATAGTACAGAGAGAACATACCGAAATAGTTAGCAATAAAAGCCCGTACAATAATGAGAAGTGGGAAAAGGCAGAACATTTTATTGAGTGTACCAGTTGTGTGTAAGTATATAAATGAATGTACATATTATAAATAATATATTTATGTACATATGTACAGCATTTTGTTCTATGTACCTGGATAGAAATATACATCTATTTTATGAATAATGAAAAAATGTACTTTCAAATGAATATTGAATCCACCTTTGGTAGAAGGTGATAAATAGTAGCAAATGAGCCATAATAAGTTGGTAGCTTGTTTTTATCTGTTTTTTGGTTTTAAAAGAATATAAACCCTAATATTTTTTTTAGTACTTTAAATACATATGATGCCAATAGCAGAGCAATTATTTATTTTTAACGAAAGTAATGGTACAGAGTATAAATTAACTTTATAATTTAACTAATAGAAATCAGTATAATTATAAAAATATGCGTGTTAAATAATCTGTTACCGTATATTTATTTTTAATAAATATTTAACATCAACTAGGATTAATTTTGTATTTTACAAAATTCATATTTTTAGGCCATACGAAACTGTCTTCAAAGTCCCGAAACTGTTAAAGATACTACTTCCACGTGGGCTTGAAGAGAGTGCATTGGAAAATTTGGCACTTCCCACCGAAATGTTGCTAAAGCTTCGAGAACTTTTGATATCTACCAGGTACCTATACTTATATTATGTATATGGTTTGTCTTTTTGAACTACGCTCTGTATCGCTAGGTTTTTTTAAAATATGTTTTATTTTTCATTTTTAAATCCTAAGGTAACAAGACAATCTCTCTCCATTTGACATGCAATATTTCAAATACTAGACGGAATGTAGGGAACGGAGTGTCTCTAGACTGGGTTGGTTTCGTGACCCTGCTATTTGCGGGGTACAGCGTGAAATAAATATAAACTTTTTTTTTTGAAAATATTTTTTTTGTGAAAATGTCTTTCTATTCTTTCTTAAGTGTGGAATACCACACTTAAGAAAGAAAAATACTTATTAAGAAAACGTATAAAAAGCTTGAACGTACCAACATACTTGGACGGTTTCCAAAAGGCGCGGATTCATATCCTGCTGCATTATAATTTTTATACGTTTTAATAAAAAATAATAATAAAATGTTTTCGTTTTAATACCAGGTCAATATTCGATGAGGGGCCAACCAAAGAGAATTATATGATGTATTTTCACTACTTGCTTTGGTGGGAAGAGAGTATCGCGAGAATTAATTTAAGGGTTTGTTTCTTTTATATTATTTTACAAAACTATTAATGTAAAAATCATTGTTTAATTTATAAAGCTGATGGAATATTTTTAACTATATTTTGTTATGAAATAATCAAATGGATGGATAATCAAATGGTTTGTCAATTAAAGAACACGATCGCACTTTTCTAAAATAATTTTGTAAAATTTGCCCTACTTAGTGTGACATTATACGAGTATATATTTCAAGTTTGTTGTTATTTAATGTAATGTTATTAAATTAAAAGAACAGATTTAAAATTATGTTTTTTTTGTGTCTTATATATAGAAATATGTTCTCATACCTTATCAAACAATTTCACATTTTGTTCGACACCAGATAATTTTTAAAAAGTTTTTTTTTAAATATAAATAAAATAAATTTTGTTTATATTATTTTTTTCAGAAATTCAACATGTCAAACGTCAAAATACAACGACGACAGAATATGTTCGTTTTAGAGGTGCCTGGTTTAGCGGAAAAACGACCATCTGTACTACGCGGTATTCATGTTTAAGTTATTATACATATCGAATATAATAGGATAATGGATAACTTGTCGTGTTATTCTTTCACAAAATGAAAGCTGTATTTGAAATATAATACTTAAAAGTATTGCGTAATTCCAATTTTAAATTAATTCCGCATTGAAAGAATAATACTTCTTTTGAGGCAATTTAAGAATCGATCCGTTTTTCAATTTTCTCGAAAGAATGTAAATGTTGCGAAGGAATGTGCAATGGATCAAACAAAGTGACAGACGTAAGGTTAATACAGCGTTTGGGTTAAAGGTTCCACTTTAGGTGGATTTAGATTATATCGGTCTTGGACAACTGGCCTTAACTACATAAATAAAACCCAATAGTATCGTATTCAATTACATGCAAACTCGGCTGCGATACCGCTAAAAACATTATTATATCCTTTTTCATAATAAATTATATTCTTAATACTATTATTTTTAAATTCAGTCAGTACATGAAGTGTTATTTAAGTGAAATAGTACAAATACAAATATGACTTTAGGAGATCGAGTGTATATTCGTCCCAAGGAAGATCCAAATGTTCCCGGCGAATAT
Organism: Heliconius aoede; assembly: GCA_037355905.1. NCBI lineage: Eukaryota > Metazoa > Arthropoda > Insecta > Lepidoptera > Nymphalidae > Heliconius > Heliconius aoede. The sequence goes on along the minus strand of JBAIZZ010000119.1, from coordinate 113,239 downwards.
ATATATGCAAGTGTCGTGAAGGACATTGAGGACACTCAAGTTATTTTGGCTGAAATGGACGACTCGTAAGTATACATTAAATATATATATTTTTTGCTACACGCTGTATAAAGCAGGCTAGTGTTAAGTTTATTATTTTTCATTACATTATACCATTGTGAAACTTAACGTCGCGCTTTGTCTCTTTGCCAGAGCGTCAAAAAAATGGCATATAATTCATTCTCTCCAGTGGAAGTCCAATCCACAACTGTTGCGCTTATAGTCAAACCTTAACCATCTTCCCAGGTTCCCTCCGCCTAACCTTACCTTTTATATGCAGCATGAAGTTGAAAAAAAAAACACCTATAGTGAAACATAATTTCCGTTGTTTTTTCCAGATTTAATCACCTGTACAGCCCAGACAAATTATTTGATGTCCGTTTCCTTCTTTGTCGGGTTCCTTATGAGCGCACTCACGACGCCGTACACAAACTGTTTCGATCTAAACAAGAATGCCGCGTTTTTCCTCAAGCACCCAGAAAGAAAGTGCCCATTAAAGCTATCAACAAGTTAGTGTGGATTTTTCTTTCAGTTATAACTTCTTCAATAAGTACAAGCAATGGTGGCAGGTTTGATGTTCAGTAAATGAAAAGATTATATAATTTCATTGTTTTTTCATCATCATAAGTTGTAGAGGCCTCTATGGGCCCTAGTGTCCCACAACGCTCTACTCCATTCCTCCCTATTTAGTGCAGTTGTTTTCTAATTTTTATAAACCTAGATCCTAGTTTGAAGTTTTGGGATCCGACAGGATAGGACCCATTTTGTTAAGTCAAAGTATGGTGGTACACTCTGTTCTACCATCAAAAGCATATGTCAACTTATGGGGTGAAAAAAATCATAAAAAATTATATAAATTGTATGAATAAAAGAAATAATTGTATAATCTCATTCTAGATTCTACAACCCGCTAATAGGTAAAAATGAAGAACAAATGTCAGCAGTAGAGCGTATAGTATCCGGTACTTCTGGACTTGCTCCATTCATAGTGTTCGGTCCACCCGGCACCGGCAAAACTATGACTATAGTCGAAGCTATTGTGCAGGTTAATAATATATTGATTTTTTTTATTATATTAATTATTTTTAGTTTCACGCTTTACCCTTCATATGGTAGGGTAGGCAGAGAGACTTCCCTACATATTGCTTAATTTTCAAGACATTGATATTGACTGACGCCGCATTTTGTTCTGTCACTAGAGCAAGGAATTCAAAATATTTTTAATACATCATGTACCTTGTTAGAATGGTACTTTATTTAATAGTAATAACAATATAAATATTGAGATAAGTTTAATTACTTTAAATGATATATTTTATTTTTATCGTAACACTAAATCTCGCTAGCAGGGTAGGCATAGGAAGCCTAGTGCTATGATAGTCCATTCTCTAGTCGGTGCATAAATATATTTTTTCCTTTCAGCTTGTAGTTCGGAGTCATAAACATCGTATACTCGTGTGCACGGATTCCAACATGGCTGCCGACCACGTGGCGCTCGCCTTGCTGGAATACAACAAGAAACTGAACATACCTCACTTCTTGTTACGAGCAAATTCCCAGACTAGGGAGTGGTGAGTTGTTTTTTTTTATTATTTTTTTTTTATTTGTATTCTTAATATAAGGGGACATTAAATTATCCAATAAGATTCTTTTACTGTTATCTATAATGTAACAGTAACAGACGAGAAAATCTACACACTACCATGTAAAGTATTTATTGTATTGTACTAAAAAAAAAGAAAAGCTTGTATATACTCAGGGAAGTTGTCATTTCTACGCCCTAGTAACGAGATAAAGCACGTCGTAGAGTTCCACTACTCAACACACAATGGCTCAAATTTTCAGCAGAAAGTGGGGAATAAAAGTGTCTTAATGTGAAATCGAGTGTCAGAACACTCGATTCTCTCTGCCTATCCTGTTAAATTCGGATTCAAAAACTACGTATTTGTTAAATAGGTCCCTAATGCCCGCGGAGCTTGCAGCCGTTTCCAACGGCTCCAGCTTCGACAACCACTATCCAGTGAGCAATGTCCATGTTTCAGCGTACCGTATTCTTGTTACTACACTCTTGCATGCCGCTAAATATGGATCGTAAGTTCAATTTTATTTAATATCTTACATTTTCTTATTAATGACATTGTCGTTGTCATCATACCATCTGACTGTAAACATGGGCATCTTTTCGTAGCAATTTATATCACAATAAAATTAAAGTTTTTTTAAAAATGTATATAGTACATTGACTTCCACAAGTACTTAAGTTATATAAGTAATTAATAATAATGTGCTTTAATAATATATTTTCCAGAGCAAAACAACAATCGTTACACAAATTTAATGTAACACATGTCTTCATAGACGAAGCGGCTCAAGCCTCCGAGCCGTCTGCACTAGTGCCTATAGCAGGTTTATTGGCGCCCAACGGCCAACTTATATTGGCGGGGGACCCCCAACAGTTGGGCCCAGTTTGCATATCTAAAGAGGCTAAGGAAAGAGGATTGGGTAATTATAAATGAGCTCGATCCCCACTCGAGAAAATGAAATATTTATTTGTGTCTTGACACAAACAATATATCGTACTATATTTTTAACATGTGGTATTATTTCATATTAGGTTAAAATTAATTGCAAGATTTTTATATCTACGATTTTTTTTTTCAAAATTTATTTTTTCTATTTTTAAATGTCTTTTTTTACAAGAATTTACATTTAAAAGTGTAAATTTATTTAAACTATGTAATAATAGTATGGAAATACACAATATTAACAGTAAAAATCAAATGACACGCTTAATCATCAAATAATCTGAATTTTAGAAATGATACAATATTTTGTTAGCAATAGTTAATTGACAATCAATGATATAACATAATAATCCCTATGGCTCTTAGAACATTGCCACATTAATTTTATTATAATTTTTTAAATATGTTGTTTATTTATATTTTTTTACATTTTTTAAATGTTGAAAATATAATCGTAAACGTAATAATGTAATATATGACATTATTACGATTATGATTATATTAAACAATTAATTATTCTAAGTGAAAATCGATCATATTAGTCACACACATATGCCACTGAGCCACGAAGGCCTGTGATGAAAAAATAATTAAATATCGATATTATATATTTTTGTTTATAACATTTTATATATTCTTTTGTAGGTGAATCTTTACTGGAGCGCTTGATGCAGACTTACAAAAACCTTTACAAGGATCCGAACTTTATAGTAATGTTGGTCAAGAACTTCCGCTCGGACCCACAGATATTGTCGCTTCCCAATGAAATATTTTACAAGAATCTCCTTCAAGTAATATATATATATATATTTATTATTATACATTTTCAATATCAGCTATTAGCCGAAAAATTTAATTTATGAATTTTTTTTTTGTAATGTAATTTCAACTTTTTTTTTCAAGTAGTTAAATCTATTGTATATACAGGATAAAATACCTCAACAGTTTAGACAAAGGATTTTTTTTTCATTTCACGATTTTTATCCTTTATTTCGTGTGAAATAAAGGTATGGATTGGACGTTTTATTTTAAAGTGATAATTTTATTATTTGTTTTGTTTAAAAAAATCACCTTTTTGTTTATATCCCATAAAAATTTTTCATTCTTAAAGGCTTTTATAGTAGTTAAAAGTATGGTTTCATTTAAAGTGTTGCTTACACTTCCACCCTGTATATTTGTAGCATATTTTAGTTTTTTACAATAATTACAGCAAGGGAAACGAGCAGGGCACGAAATTTCCTGTGTCTACCATGCTATATGCAGAATACAAGTGAAACTAAAAAGTCTGTCGCTACCTTAGAGACAGTCAACGCGCCTGTAGCTCCTCAGTCTTTAGTTTGTTCCATCAAAAAGCTAAAATATATGTTTTCAGCCAATGGCGCTTCCAGACTCATTGTCCAAAGTCAACATATTGGGTGGTAAGGACGGTGCGGGCGAAAGCGCCGTCGTGTTCCATGCGGTACACTCCCGCGAACAGCGTATGGGAGATGCACCTAGGTTAGACTCGTGTTTTTAATATATCTTATTTTTGAAAGTATTATTCATACTAAGGAAAGAAAAAATAAACTCTAAGTCAAATAATTGTATTCATAATAAGAAGTTGCTTCATTTTTTAAACGTCAAGTAATTTACCACCAGTTCACTAAAGTTAATGCTTCTGACCTGAGAAGAACCGGCGCAAGAAACTCAGCAAGACTTTTTTTAAATCAATATTTTTTCATTGAAAAATGGTCGATAATGTAACGTACTGGAATCCGCGCATCTTAGAACTAGACAGTTAAAGAACTAAAAAAGTAACAGAACGTTTGGCTTTTGTATGGACATCCCATCGTGGTGCAGCGTTTGATTGTAAACGTAATCAAACGATAGCGGGTTCTTTCCTAACTCTGGGGAATTACCTAGTAACCTAATGCGATGTCAAATGGAAAGTCAGTTGAAGTTTCTTGACACACAAACAATATATCATAGTGCATTATCTCTGTATCCAAAACTACCAAGAGAAAACAACGCTATTTAATCCATATTATTTGTAATTGCAAAACATACATTTTATTACGATTTAATGTATATAATTACGATTCATTTGATTTTTCCTTTCAGTTTTTTTAACGAAGGAGAACTGGAGATGGTCAAAATATACACAAAAGCACTGATTGAAAAACATGAAGTGAAACCGTCAGACATAGGCATCATTGCTCCTTACATAAGACAGGTTTATAAAAATTTATATTTAATCAATTAGATGAAGATTCAAGATTATTTTGCAATATGGGAGTAGACAGAAGAAGCATATATATACATAGATTATTTATATTCTTGTTTCTGCATTATTTTTTTTTATTTTTTAGGTATATAAGGTGAAAGGTTGGCTTATGAATGAGAAATATGATGATGTTACTGTGGGTACAGTGGAATCTTGCCAGGGGAGAGAGAAAAGAGTCATTATAGTGTCTACAGTTCGAGCAAACTGCAGACTATTGGACTATGATGCTAAATATGGACTAGGATTCTTAGTGGATGACAAGGTAAGACTTATTTTATATACTGGATTTGAACTATTTCCCAGTGCATAAATCAAATATATTCCTGTCGTAAGCTTTCTGAACCTAAAGGAATAAAAAATAGTTCATGGTATAAACTTTCTTAAAAAATAGTAAATAATATTGAATGTATTCTCCCCTGAGTTTATTAAATTGTTAAAAATTATATGTTACAACATTTAATCAAAACAACATTTAATCTTAAATAATTTTAACACATAATTATATTATTAATAGCTTATGCTGATATTTATTTATTAATTTTGCAGAGATTTAATGTGACATTAACAAGAGCTAAAGCCAAGCTTGTTATTATTGGTAACGCCACGTGTCTCACTAGGGACAAAAAATGGCGTAGGTATATGGATTTATGCAAGAGTTTAAATTGTTATTTTGGCGCAGAAACAGAACAAATACCAAGAACTTCCACCCTTCTCGTTGAAGTGGCTAGAAATGGCTTCGATAGATCCCGCCTATCCCAATTTTTAAAACCAGAGACCGATAAAACTAAAAAGAGAAACAAAAAGAAAAAGTAATATATATAATTAAAAAAACATTTTATGCTACAATAATATCAAGGGAATTTAAAAAATTGATGTTTCTATTACATATGAGTATTAAATAAATATATAATCAGCTTATTGACAATTAGGATTTTATACATGCTATGCAATTTATACTGTGACTTGAATTGGTTTAAAACACTTTTTTTTTTAATATGTTTATATACATATTTTTATATGTGCTTAATTACAAATACTATACAACAAAAGTTGACTTATTTTGGAGACAGAAATATTCTTTTACTAATATAACATCTCTATTCAATTTACATAGCATGTGTACCATTTTTTATTCACTATGTAATATATTAATGACTTGTTTCTTGAATGATTTAATATATACATTTTAAATTAAACATTACACGACAGGTATGAGTTCGATTCCCACTGGTGAAAATAAAATATCTTACAGTCTCGAGGCAAAGCGCGGCGTTGCGTTCCACTCGTCACTCATTGCCTACAGAATTCGGTCGAAATTATGGAACGGAGATTCTTCACACTTGGTTTCTCCTATAAAGTTTGTTTAAAACATGGTTCTGCTATATGCACGTTAGAAAGCGGATAGTAAAAAAATGTCCTTATGTATGTCTCTTGTTTTTTTTAAATAGTTTCTATTATTTTTTGTTTTCTCCACATTCTTATATTTTCATTCTTAAATGGTATTTTTTGGTAATCACAATCTTTACAATAGTGGAATTGTAAATGATTAAAATACTTTTTACTTTGGTCTTCTTTCTATAAATGATGCGTCATATATTTATATAACTGCTCGAAGCAAATCTTTTTTTAATAACTTCACACCGTATTCTGTATATAGACTAGGACGGAATAGGATAGAGTAGGACGGAATAGACGGAATATAGTGTTATGACACTTCCCCACTTTCCACCTAATTTTTGTCACATTGCGTATTGAGAGTCGGAACTTAACCCCGCGCTTTATCATCTTACTAGAACCAAGAAATGAAAACATCACGGAACTAGCGGGGGTCGATCCCATATCGTCATGCTTACAGCCATATACTGTACCGCTCCACTTCGTTCGTTCTACAACTTCGTTTTACAAATAGAAATTTTTTTACAATCAACTTTTGAATATAAACTACTAATTTCGGAAACAAATCATAAATATTTACTAAGCTTGCTGCTTTCAAAAATAATTAATTTTTTTTGAAAATGAAGAGTAACAATGTCTCAAAATTACCTATAAAACTTTTTAGAATTTAAACAAGTCCCTGTGATATTGTTAGCTTTAATACCATTTAAAATTTACATTTTGCGGGGAGATGGCGTAGGGATATGTTGACACAGTTTTTTTTATTTCAATAAAAAAAATTGAGATTAGAATCTCAATTTTTTTTTTCATCATCATTCATTTCCAAAATCATCAAGAACATTTGGACTCGCCTTAATAAATATACGAAATGTGTATTTTAGGATGTTGAGTTTAACAGATGTCTTAATTGTTAGACTTCAGCTAAAAAAAAAGAATTTTAAAAGCAATCGTAGTAAAAAGTCTTAAAAACAAATAAAAAGACGTATACAGAATGTTTATGGCTTTAACTTCCATAAATGATTTTTTTTATTATATTCTATATTAGTTATTTGATAATCAATGAATGAAAGAATTTGATAAACGTTACATTTTAGGTATTTTAGATATTATTTTAGTTTGTTCCGAGTAAACGGTTTTATGTATTGACACAGGAGAGATGATGTTAAAGTGCTATACTATATGTTAAACTGGAGAAAAATTAAGATGAATATTATTAATTTTGTAAGGAGAAAAACATTTTTGTAATGTCTTTTAAAGTTATTATAGGGCTTAGGATTAAAAAAAGACTAAGTCCATGCTTGAAATATTTTCCTTACAGAGTTAATACAATTTGTACTTAATTTAAACCAGTAGTTTTTTAACTTTAAACAAACGGATAAAGTTTGTGCTAGAGTAAAATATTTTTATGTAAGGAGAAATATAATTTTAATATTTTTTACCATATACATATTAGTGTAATGTAACTTTTGAGACATTTTAGACCAGACTATTGCTTTACGAGCACTAACGACGTATTTGCTTTAATATAAAATGTTAATTTGTATTAAATCTACGCACATTTTAAAAAAAAGTACAAATCGCATCATGAGAATGAAAGTGATTGAATGAAGTATATTTTTAGACATTTTTAGTGAACTCTTTCATTCTCAATGTGATAATACAGCGCGTATCGCGTAAGACTAGGGGAATTGGTTATCAGACTATGTTACATTGTACAATTCTGTATTTGGCAAAGTTCTTAGTTAAATAGTAAATCATTTAAGTTTTTAATGTTAAGGACTGTTGTAAGCACTTTGTGTGATAAAGATGGCTGTCAATGAAAATGTCATTTTATAGGGATAATTTTATAAGTACTACAATTGGATATGGTATTTTAAATGCATCTATCTCATAAATTTGTTGTTTATTTAATAGATGCTTAATAAAGTCTGAAAAGGAAGTTAGATTATGTGTGTGTTAATAAGACTGTATGAAAAAATACAGTGTAATTATTGCATATATTTAACTTTTTTTTTTATGAGAGAGGATAAGGCAAACGAACGTTCGGGTCACCTGATGGTAAGTGATCACCGCCGCCCACGACCCCATGCAACACCAGAGGAGGCACAGGTGCGTTGCCAGCCTTTAAGGTGGAGATGAAGGGCACCGGGGCCCGGCATTAACCTAATGCGAAACGCAGTGGCAAGGTCCACTACTTCACGCCGGTTTTAAATGTCGGGGGTGGTATTAAATCCTGTCGAGTCTGCCCTCGCGTGTTGCCATTATTGGCGACGCGACTCTACCACACGTACTTTAGTCGCCTCTTACGACACCGACAGTACCAGGGTGATCCTATTCTAAGCCGGGACGACACGGCTGACTTCACCAGAGCGAAGAAATGAAAACATAAATAAATATTTTCTTTCCTCGAGTGGGAATCGAACCCGCAACCAGTCGATTGTGCAGCACAATTTGTACCACTGCGCCACGACTTGTTCCAATTACAATGTGGACACAGGCCAATATGTCATTTTTTTCATCACTATGACCAATTGTACTTATAAAAGTATCTAAATGTTAAAAAAATATAGACATGTTTTCTTGTGACAAGGAACTCTTAAGTTTTAATGGTAGTGTAGTTGTACAGTGTACTAGTACATTCAGTAACTACTTTTTTTATTCAATTATTATTTTCTTTCTATTTCATATATTCTATACATGTTTTGTTATCAATCATTTATTTTTTTTATTTGTGTTTCGTTTTATGTATAATAATATACTTAAGTTATAAGCAGCTGCTCTATCTTAAGTTTATACTATTCAAATTTTTTATGACATTTGATTTTAAATTATGATTATGATTTAATAAAATAAATATTTATTTTAATATAAAAGTTTTGATATTTTATCGATTTCTATACCTACCTTAAATTAGCGACCCGCTTGCCGCATCGCACGCTCAAATATACAATGGGTCACGCCAACATAGTACGCATAGGAAATGAATGAATAATATTCATTAAACGATAACGTATGATTTAACGGCCAGAGCGCTTGAACGGTTTCCAAGAGAGGTGGGTTCAAATTTTTATACATTTTCTTAAAAGTAATATTCATATTATTTCATACATTACCTGACCGCCCCGGATATTCTATACATTGTATTATACAAAATACCAAAGTTAAACTGGACTGGATTGTCGATAACAGATATACATCTGAATGTATAAAAATGAAAATGAGTTTATATTTCCTTCCTGTTTGCAATCTACCTATAACTAATATATATTTGATATCTACTGATACTAATAAGCTTATATACGCATAAATTATTTATTTTATTGTTAATTAAAACTAATGAGTATAATAATGATAATCATTTATTGAAAGACAACACAACACCAGAGTGTGACAGTAACACGACTGTTGTGGGTTCGATCCCCACTCGAGGAAGTGATATATTTATTTACGTTTATATTTCTGTTTTCATCGCTCTGGTGTCGAGGCAAAGCGCGGCGTTGATTTCTCCCACTCAACACGCAATGCCTCGAGAATTCGGCAGAAAGTGGAGAACGGAGTGTCTTAATACCCAAGCTTCCTCTGCCTACCCTGCTGTGTGCGGGATACAGCGTGAAGCTGAAAAAAAAAAGAAAATTGATTTAATTATTAACTTTTTTGTTAAGAAATTATTAAAAATTAAAGACTTATTATATGGACCGTACTCCCAGAATAAGATCCATATAATAAGTAATTAATAACAGCAGGACTGTTATAATATACTTATTATACCGTACCGTACATGATGATAAATCAAATCAATAGTTAACCTTTTAGATTTAAGTGCGCATTGTATTTATATATATGGCAATTTTGATGTACACCTGTGAAAATGACAGTTTATGACTTATGTATCAGTCAGTCAAATTGACACTTTATAAGAGCGTTGTAGTCGGTTCGGTGAAATAGAAAAATAATAATAAAATAGTTAAATCATAATATCGTTCACTTGAAATAAAATATATAAGAAATTATTATTATTTTTAATGAAATAAACCTTAAAAAAAATTATCATTTCATTCTATTAACAAGTGGTTATGTAAATACGAAGAATACTATTTGAATAAAGGATCAATTATTACAAAATGAGTGGAAGTGTGACTTTTGTCGATATTATAAAACCTAGAAATACACAGTGCGGAATTTTTAAATTTATGACACGATCATGGGACCCAAAGAAAACGGTGATTTTAGAAAAACAATATTCGCCGCAAGATTTAAAAACAATTGTCGCTGAATCTGTGTACATTGATGCCTATTTAGAGGCTGTAAGTAAAAAAATACTTAAAATAAAAAAAATCAAAATATTAATATTACTTTTAAACTACAACTTATTATTTAGGAAAGTGCCCGAAGTGGTATCCATAAAGAGAAATTGCGAAAACAAGTGTTTGAATATTTAGAAGAAATTGGAATGGATAACAAAATAACTACAATTCGCTGGATGGGTGTTGTATTTCTGAAGATATGTTTCATGATGAAAATAGGGGTGTTTGTAAATGAGCCAGCAGTACTTAAGGTAAGAAAATTTAATGCCTTTATATTTAAATATACTTTTATAAACAAATTGACTTTAACAAATATTTATCGCGCATTTTGTACACAATGATAACTTTCTATGTATATATTTTTATATTTTTTGCAGTTAAAATCTTCCATGGGTAAAAATCCGGTTTTATTTTTGCCCACGCATAGAAGCTATGCTGATTTCTGTCTCATGACATATCTTTGTTATCATTATGATATTGGTTTACCTGCCGTAGCTGCAGGAATGGGTGTGTATACATTCAATATCATCTTTTTACCTAATTTAAGCTTTATGGCAATACAATTTGACAGGCTCTTACTTAAAAGCAGAAAGAAAAATGAATAAAAAAAATAATAAGTATTAGTATATAGAGTAAGCAGTGTCTATTTATAATTTTATTTAATTTTTTTTATGAGGAATCTTTATTCAATAATGATACAACTCTGACTGTAAATATGACAAGTGCGGTTTTGATTCCTACTCAAATGAACTACTTCTATTTCTATGGAAAGAAGACAAAATGTTGCATTGAGTTCTGCCACTCTTAAAGAAATAAGCAGAAAGTCAAAAACGGAATGTCTTGACATAAGGTTTTTCTTTCTCCCCCCAATGCGGGATACACAGAGTGAACATAACGAAAATCTTTTTAACTGTTTTTATGAAATAATATTGACTATTAAATGTAACAACTATTGTATTATCTTCGATTCATTGAAGACCTTGGTTGAATATGTATTAATAGCTTTTTTTTTCAAAGCAATTTTCAATTAAAATACTTATAGTACAACATTGTTGCATAATCTTATAACGTTATCATAAGTTGTTAAACAATAAAGTAATAGATAAAGAAGTAGAGATTTCATTATAATCTTTTAATTTGGCAAATATATCTATATTATAAATAAATAAGTTTATTTAATTATTTTTTTCTATTTTCTGTAGACTTTTATTCAATGGCAGTTGTGGGTCAAAGTATGCGGGATACGGGAGCTTTTTACATTCGTCGTACATTAGTAGGGTCACCGTTGTACGCGGCTACCTTGCGTCACTATGTACGGTCCTTGGTAGCCAAACATAGCGTGCCTGTCGAGTTCTTTCTAGAAGGCACGAGAAGTAGAAGTAATATGAGCTTATCACCGAAGTATGGTAAGATATTTACCTCCTTTTTAGAAATATTAGAGATATGATATAGTAATAGAGACCACTAAATTAAAGAGAAATACAACTAAATAGGTCATAGTGGCGTAATGCGACAATGTCTGGCTGTTAGTGCGATGACCCATTGCCCTGTTCTGGTAACACAAAACGCGAAGGATAGTTCAACCACACAACGCGCTACGTCCCGAATTCGGACGAGTAGCAGAGTGTTCTCAATAGATCTCTCCGCCTAGCTATTATAATATTAATATAATATTTAATATTTTGAAAAGGCATGCTATCAATGACCCTGGTGCCATATTTCTCTCGTGAAGTGAGGGACATCACTATAGTACCAGTGAACATAAGCTACGACCGCCTCATGGAGCAAAGTTTATTCGCCTACGAGCATATTGGTGTTCCTAAACCCAAGGAAACCACTGGGGTAAGTGCCAGAAGCTGATATTTTTATAGTTTCCAGAGTGTAAGCACAGCGATTGTTTGTACGATTTCCTATTGAGGGGTTGTTGAATTAAAAGTATATTTACATTTCCCCGTTCTGATGATACAGAAGCGCCGTTAGTTTTCGCCGTATATTTCCTCAGTTCTCTTTTCCTATAATATATATATATATATATATAATCATGAACGTATGTACAGATAATTTATAAATTATTTAAAAACATTAATATGGTAAATTTAAAAAACAAATGATTAATATAAATTGTTTTAGGGATTATTAAAAGCGATACACAGACTGAACGACCACTACGGCAACATATATATAAACTTAGGCGACCCGATCTCCCTGAGAGAGTATTTGGGTGAAAAGATACCTCTCTCCGAAGAAACGCTACAACCGTTGGACTTACAACAGATAACGACAGAACAATTTAAACAAGTCCAAGATGTGGCTAATTATGCAGTTTCGATGCAACAAGAATGTACTGCAGTGACGATTTCCAATTTAATTTCCATTATAATGATGGGTAGTCTTGTAAGAAATGAATTGATGAGTTTAGAACAAGTTCTGGATAGAATTGAGTGGGTCATACAAATTTTGAGGTCTCTTGGAGCGTCTGTATTTGAAAATGATGTGAAAGACAGTGTCGAAAGAATATTAGTGGTACATAAGGGTATTATGAAGTTAGATAGTGAGAACAATCTCCGTCTTCTGTCCGTTCCAATGATGGAGGTTAGTCCCGACGTGCAAAGGAAAATGAAAGGTATTTATATGTTTAATAATATTTCTTTAAAAATAGTGATATTTTATCTACATTACATTGACTGGCGAAAACCGCGCTTTGGCTCGACATCAGAACGAACAAATAATAATAAAATGAATTTAGTTACTCAAGTGGAGACCGAACCTACAACCAGTCACCTTTAAAGTACCACACTTATGCCCCTATATATTTATTAGCCGATAGTCTTGAAATATTACATTATACAAATATTGATCCACATTCAGAAAAACAAATTACATGCGCAGACTAAATTTCTTCTATATTTGCCAATCTTCTTCAAAAAAATCACAAATTCTCAAATATCTGCAGAACCACTGAAAATCGACAAACATACATGGGTAGGGTTGAAATGGGGATCTTCCACCCACAGAAAACCGTTCAATCCGTCGATCGCGTTACACCTGTATATGTATACTATATAAGCTAGGTTCAATAGACCATCGAGATTCAATTGTTATCTTTGTGATATATTAAATAATGGTGCCAGAACAATAACGTGTCATGAGTAATGACTAATTCAAATATAATTAATATATATACAACAGTAGGTAGCGTTCTAATGTTTTTTTAGTTTTAATTGATTGTTCTATTTAGATCTATTGTGTGATAATATTTATTGTAACTTGATAATGATAGTCTTAGTCGATATATTTTATTTCGAGAAGTCACTGAAAACATTTTTTTTGTAATTTTTAAAGACACTGCACGATAGACAATGCCACGCTTTGATTTACTAATCAAATGTTAGATAGACATCATAAAAATATGACGAGTTCGCCTGTGAACCAAGGCGATGTCTTGAAAATTGATCTGAAGTTATGGAAGGGAGTGTCTTCAGACTTAGTGCCACCACGTGCCTGTCATATAGCGTTAAACTAGAAAAAAAGTTTTGTAACAGATTAAAATTTTAGTATTTATTTTTATATTTAATTTGAATATCTATTATATTACTTGGTAATGACAAGAAACGTGAGAACATGTTGTCTTATCGTCAATTGATCGTTGATATTGAAATAATTCACAGCACGTCGTGAATCATTAGACATGGTCTGAGCGATAAATATTTTTGTATCACGCTACGCCCATTTTTTTCTTTATAGCTTCGTACACCAAGAAAAAGGAACCCTCATATTAACGCTTTGTCGTCCGTCTGGTTATGTCTGTCTGTATGTTGGTCCATTTACAGTTAAAAAACTTTAGCTCGAGTCAAATCAGTCTCAAGATAACATCGTTTATTTTTATAAACCTACTTCTTCCCTCTTTCTTTTCATGGAGCCACATATCAAATTTTACAAAAAATGAAAACTTTTTGGCAAAATAAAGGAAAGTATTCTCGGTGCCTACATAATCCGAAAAAATCGGTCGGTCGGTCTTTTTTAATTTTTTAGTTGTAGGTACATTGTACGATTAAATATATTCAATTAAATGTAAAATTTTAGGTCACACATTAAAAGCGGAAACGGTAGTAAATGCTATACCAGTAATACAACTCCAATTGTATGTGAACCCCGTCCTACACTACTTAGTGCCACCTGCCATCGTGTACCTCACAGCGCTCAAGGGAGCTAGTACGAAAGGTAGGTATTTAGCTTCACGTTGTATCCCGCTCACAGCAGGGAGGGCAGAGGGAACCTCGTTTTAAGACACTACTCCGTCCCCACTTTCTGCCGAATTAAAAGGTGAGTATTACTACACTATCTTTATATCAAAAAGTAGAGAAAAATTGATAATTTTCACCACTACCATTTGTGAATCAATAAGACACGTTTTGTCGTTCCAAACGGTTTTTAAATAATAATAAAAATACATAATATAATGATCGTAAAATTAAATAATATATATTTTTCTAACAATTTCTTGTAGAGGCCATATCTGCTGATTACCACTGTCTAAGAAAATTATTACGACATGAATTCTTTTATTTGGATAAGACCGAAGGAGAGGTGAGCTTATATAATAATTATGATTGTGCTAAAATATATAAATATAATTTAATTGTATTGTCCAACCGAAAACAAATCTTCGGCGGCTTAATATTACAATATACTAAAAATCACACGATTGTGTCTCATAATTACTTTTACTCAAGAATAATATATATAATATACTTAATATAGTTTCTAATTCTAGTTATACATGTAATTTATATCAAATGTTTTTTTAAATTTAGAAATTCAATAAGACATTAGATTATTGTATAAAAAACAACGTGTTAACGGAGACATACGAGCCGGGCTCTGATCAGGGACTGCAGTGCCTGTTGCGATGTGCGGTGACGCCCGCCCTCACTACGATGGCCACGTGTATTGAGATTATGGCTGAGGTATGATTAAATATATATTTTTTTCTATTTTTGTTTGTATGTTTCCTATTTAACAGGTTAAGTAGATAAAATATAAGTCACTGCTTCCGATGTTGTAAAGATATTTCGCCTTGCAACATTACCAGATCCAGCCAATTTTCGAGACGTAGTGTGTTTAGTGGCGAAAAATATTAAATATTTTATTCCCCTGCAGGAGTCGAACCCACAACCGCCGCGTTTACAGTCGCACGCTTGTGCGCCACGAGGGCCTCAAATCTCTATTACCTTTTCAGCACAAGAAATGTGAACACAAACAGTTGTTACGGCTAACACAGGAACGTGCGGAAATATATCGTCAACACCCCTACTGCCTCAGTCTGCAGGCCATTTCGAACTGTGCACATGGACTCGTGCTCTGCGGGGCGCTTGTTAAACGGAATAAGTATGTTGGTTTACTAGTGTACTAATGTTTCTGTCGCAGGTTCAAAGCCGAAGTCGGGCTATTAAAAAAAATGGAAACACGATCATCTAATACTTTACCAATATTCATATATTTTATGTATTAATATATTCAAAAACCCTCATAACTCCTTTTTAATATTATAAAAGTGTTTTTCCACACGTAGGAATGTAAAATACTTTTTTTAGAAAAGACATAAAAATCCTGCTACGTTCAAATTTTTATATATTTTCTAAAAATGTATTCATCTTTATGACTTACTAGTAATGAACACGTTGAAGGACATTTTTTTACGTCATACATCATTATACAATTATGAATAACAATTTAATGAAGCCGGTCGTAGCGCAGGGGCACAAAGTGTGAAAAATCGACTGATTGTGGATTCGATCCCCACTCGAGAAAATGAAATATTTATTAACTTTTAAATTGCCATTTCCTTGCTCCGGTGCCCGGTGTTAAGGCACGCGGCGTTGAGTTCCGCCACTCAAAACGCAATTCCTCCAGAACCTGGTGGAAAGTGAGCTAAGGAGTGTCCTTAACACTAAGTTCCCTCTGTCTACCGTGCTGTGTGCGGGAAACAGCGTGAAGCTGACTTGATTTTTTAATGAATTATAATGTAAGTACTTGGTTTTACAGAAAACAAGTAACATACGAGGTGGTGTGGGGAAAACTGGAGAGCTACCGTCAGTTATTGAATTCTATCTTACCAAAAATAACCAGTCAATTTCCAAATGAAAACGCAGTTATCATAAGTCAAGAGGTTAAAGCGAAATTGTAAAAAAAAAATGCTCAAAAGAATATAACAATTTATTCCTGACTCGATTTTAATTCGTATTAACAAATGATAAATAATCCGATAAACCATAATTGAT
Source organism: Heliconius aoede (assembly GCA_037355905.1). NCBI lineage: Eukaryota > Metazoa > Arthropoda > Insecta > Lepidoptera > Nymphalidae > Heliconius > Heliconius aoede. The sequence continues at coordinate 96,432 of JBAIZZ010000119.1, read as the reverse complement.
TTAATGTTTAATTTTTTGTTAATTCAATATATTAATTGAATGTATTTAATTACTATTAAATATAACTAAAACCGAATTCAAACGTAGATAATAATGTGTACATTGATTTTGCATTTATTCATTTTGTCTCGATATACATAACTAACTTATTTCTATGTTGATAGTACAAAATGTATAGCCAATCTGTAATATGTAAGGATTGAGATGAAATGAATTATGTTTTTAGTTTTACCATTTCAACACAAATATGAATTATTATATTATTAATAATTTAAGTTAAATAAAATAAATACAATAAGTGCCAGTTAATATTGTGCATATAAACTTGAGCCATCCATAAATTATGTTAATTTAATTTCAATATTTTTTTAGGAGACCATCTAATGTACTAACGGTTTGTAATAAAAAAAATAAAATATATTGTTACAAATGGCGTGCGTAAATATTATAATTTAGTTCCTATTTATTCATTTAATGCAAATTCATCCAAATTAAGTATCCAAATGTGTTAACTATTAATTTATTCATTCCGCCATAAGCGTATTTAATTAGTTTGTAAAATTATAAATTAACTGTTCTAATGCAAACAAAATGTAAATCTAAACCAAATTGTGCTAGTATTAAATAATACAGCTGTGATAATTCAGTTAAAATTTTTGTAATAAAGACAATATTGTTTTAAATGCTATTATTATGTAAGGTTTAATTAATAAATTCAATTAGATGAAATAAGTGTTTTTAATATATTCCTTTCTATTTTGTTCATAGTGACATTTAATTTGAAATATAGATGTTATCTAGTAAGCTCGCTAATCAAACTTTATAAGTTTGATTTTGGTGGAAGCATTTATTTTACTCTGTTACTGATAAGGATAAGTGATAATACAATAAAATGCCAATAGTTTTGGAATTAAATATATCTTGAAAATGAGATTTTTCATCGTTTATCTCTTTAGTTTTCCTTGCTCTGTAGCTAAATAGCAGTCTATTATTTATGAGTGAGAAAACTAATTCTATAGTAGTTATTACGATGAGGTTGTACAAACAACTTGACATATTTTTTTATTAATTTATAATTCTATAGTTATTAGATGAACGACATAGATAAAAGGATAATTAAAAAAAAAAACAAAATCCTTATTGTTCAAACGTTTATATTTACAAAGTATATATTTAAAAATTGAAAGTACACAGTATTAGGTATATATGTACATAACGTAACAAACTTAAAATGGTAATTCCACAATTTTTATGATGAATACGTAAGATAAAATTTTACATGTATAAAGGCGTATTAATGATATAAAAAGATAATAAACAAAGAAATAAAAAACACATCTCGACATCGCGTATTATGCAATTAACTATAGGATTAAATATTAATTTACTTGGTATTATGAATTGCTTATGACATTGAAAAAGGAATTTTGATATATAAGAATTTAAAAGCTTTTCCGTATCCACATAAATGTGATATATTTGAGAAATACGGCTCGTTTATTAAAATATATTAAATTGACAAATCGAAACACCAAATATACTAAAATATCAAGTTTATTAGTTTATAGTCGTGTAAAGGCGATGGGTCGCGAATTCAATTCCGACTCGAGGGTATGACATATTTGACATGTTCATTTTTGGCTCTGGCGTCGAAGCAATCCATTCAACACAACATATCCACAACCGAGATCTAGACATGTATTCACTAAATTGTGCGTTTATATGAAATGTATTTACTATGATGTCATCTAATGAATTAAATATGTGTAATTCAACATTTAAATGAATAAGCCTGCTTATTCCTATATCCTATTTGATTTGGATTAAAGTTCTACTTTTATTCATTATATTTCCATTTAAGAAGCATTCATAAAATTAAAAACAAAACAAAAAAAAAGTAAAAATGGACGTATTTTCTATTCTAAATAAATTATCTAAAAGTCATAGCTTAATCAAAATATTCTAAATATATTTGTAAGTTGGAAAAAAATTTACAATATTTCATTAATATCAACGATTTCTTAATATACATATACATACATGCAATATATGCACTTCGCATAGCATAAATAAATAAGTACTCGCGTGATGTTTAACACTAACATATGAATTTTAAACTATTTATTAAAATACCAGCGGACATTATAGAAAACATTAATTTTATGGAAAATTATTAGTTAAATTTTGAATTTCAATCTACTTCCATATTGAAACTTGAAGACATACAATAATGAATATAGGAAATGTTGAATATCACAAAAATTATAATAATAAAAAATCTTAGTGAAAAAGTTTATGTATGTTTAAGTGTATGATTGATAAACAAAGAGCGTATTTCCAAAGGGCAGAGCGCCACGAGGTTGGAGCCCTGCGAGTGGACGTGCGCGAACGTTAATGAACTCTCGAACGATTGACCTTCCTTCACGTCTATCATGTCGGACAGGGCGAGCTGGAAATAAATATATTATTTACTCGATTCTACCACACGGAACTAATGAACCATTACAAAAAGAAAAATAAGTGGTGAAAACTTTGGATGCAGAAAATGTAAGTACAAGACCGTATGACGACGTTAGACGTTTAGGTGGCTGCTGGTTTGGACTAAAACTAACATTTTCTGTTGAACCAATCCTTTTAAGAGACTGCGTGAATTATATAAAATAATAATAATGATCTTTAAACGTGGGGCCGTTGTGTAAACTAGGCGGATTGTGGGGTCGATTCCTATTTACTCATCCATCACTCAACAAAAGGTATCTTTAAAATAAGGAAAAGAAATAACTTAACACTGACATTTTTGTTTTGTATGTAACTTTACAATGTGATACTGCTATATGTATAACACTGTGAAGTTAAAAAACAAATAGTATGTGTATATGTATTAGAGAATAATGGCTGAAAATACTTATATTGATTGGCATGACGTTACTCATATAATATGGTGGGTAGTTCACTGACGCACAACATATTATTGAGAGACAGTATAAATAAGGTGCTTCAGTAGTGTGGGTTCACTTCCGAGTGAGTACACTGATCATATCGAGCACGAACGACGATTACGCTCCGACATATAATGAAACATGCCATACCCGTCCTTCAACCAGCGAGTACCACACGGGCACGGTCTTGTCCCCGAAGCACGTGTCGAAGTGCGCGCGTGACAGCGACACGCCCATGCCGTGCACCAGCGTGCCGTCTTTGGTCTGAAAATTATTTAGAAAACATATGGTATAGAGAAAAAAACGCTGTTTCAATAGATTAGACTTCATGACTAGAAGTGTGGAGGGTTGTGAGTTCGATTGTTGTAACCTGTAACTGCAGGACACTAGGAATATATCCATATATTACAATATTTGTTTTCTTTTAGTTACACAGGCGAAGATGCCGAGGTAGCAAGTACTATATAAAATGGATCATTTCATTAAAAGAAAATAATATTTTATTGCGTATATACACGCTTTCATTGTAACATATGCTACTATAAATTAAAATTGGGGCATGCCTAATGCTTCCTTTATTGTAAAACATGTGGAAATTTTACATACATATCTTTGCGAACTTCAAATCCAGCACGCCCCCCCACTAATATCTCTAGATGCGCCCACAAATAATTCAAGTATTCCCTTACCTTCCCAGTAACATGAGATCTGAACGCCACCAACAACAAATCAGGGGCACTGACTAAGGACCGCGAATAAAATGGCCGCGGGAAGTTCTCATTAGCTGTGTAATGCATTACAACTAGGGGTTGTAGCAACATCTGTTGTGTGACGTGAGCTCCTATGGAGAGCTGCCCGCTGCCATCTGTGTGTGCGTCTTCTGTGCGAGGCTGTGGGATTATTATTATTATTTATTTATTTTTTTCAGTTTCACGCTGTGGTCTACACGTAGGCAGAGGGATCCTAGTGAAAAGACATTCCACTCTCACTTTTCACTGAATTCTAGAGGCATTGCATTTGAGTGGCGGAAGTTAATGCCGCCGTTTGTCTTGACACTAGCGAATAAATGAAAATAATAAATATTTTAATTTCCTCGAGTAGGAATCGAACCCGCAAATTGTCGCGTTTACGGTCACATGCTTGTGCTCCTGCGTCACTTTCGACGCGATGTGACACGACTTCGAATGGTATTACATATTTTTATAATTTTACACCATAGTACTGTATATCATTCTGTTATACAGCAGGGTTCGCAAAAAAAACCTAGTTTTCAGACATAGTCAATTCAATCTTCACTGTAGAGAATGGATAAATTTTATTTCCCTGGTTTTGTTTTCCAAGAAACCCGAAAAGTACAGGAGAGGGGTCAAAATAGTATTAAATGTGGATGATATAATTTCAACAAAAACCCTTACAGTCTCAAATACATACTAATTATTAACTATAATTATTAACATACCGCACAAGGATGATTGGCGTGTTCTACTATGAGCCTGAAGGTATGCCGGACGCGTGGGTTTTGCAAAATGCCCTGGTTGAGGCCGCGGTTGTCATCTCTACTGAGACGGCGATCTTGCATTATCTGGAAATTAAGTTCCAAATTAACTAATTTCGTGCGCATATTCTACTATAATATTATCCCATCCTACTATAATATTACAATAATATGTTTGTAAAGGTAAGTACTTATCGATATTTGGTTCATTTTCACACAAAAACTACTGAACAAAATGAGATGAATGTAGGCTAAAAAAATTGTAATATAAAATGTAAAGCCTTTGCATTACATATTAGCATGTAATATATAATAAGAAGTTTAGGGGGGCGTTTAAGCTGCAGTAGGGTCGCTAGAGTTTTATAAAATATGCTTATAGAAACTTTTCTTAATCTTTTAGAACTTCTTTTTAAATTTATTACTAATATACATATATTTTCAGCTTCACGCCGTATCCCACACACAGCAGGCTAGGCAGAGGGAACCTCGGTGTTAAGGCACTCCGTTCCCCACTTTCTGCAGAATTCTGGAGGCATTGCGTGTTGAGTGGCAGAACTCAACGCCGCGCTTTGCCTCGACATCAGAGCGAAGAAAAAGGTTACTCCAGGTTCCCTCTGCCTACCCTATATGTGAGACTTAGCGAGAAAGCGGAGAGAAGCTAAAACAAAAATTAGGAAAACTTTTTCCTTTAATACCTCAATCTGTCCAGGCTGTAAGGCGGCTACCCCTAGCGGGGTAGATGTGAGTATTGTGAGGCGGGTGTTGTCGTCTTGGAGGTAGGCGACCGCGGGTAGCGGGTAGTAGTTGGCTTGTAGCGGCAGCTTCTCGAAGTAGCGGCGTTTTATAAACTTTAACATAATAAATTATGTGTTAATAAGTATTCATTGTATACAGTAGACTCGATAATTCGGCCGTTAGTTAAACGGATTCACGATTATCCGGACTATCAATTGCGATTATTATTTTATATAACCAACTACTTGTAATTGACGTATAACTATTTCTTTTTTTATTGAAACGACAAACATTTATCCGTTTAATCGAGTTTCTACTGTACACTTGAAATTATTAAAAAAAAAATACAAGAATTTTAATGTTGGAGACAGCATTGGGGAATGAAATCAATTACACTTATCAAATTTAAATTGGTAATTTAAAAGTACATGTTGAGTATTAAGATATTGTAAAACATAGTCAACAATTGCTTGTAAGTAAATAACATAAGCATCTAATAAATGTAAAAATAAATTATTATATTCAAAATCACCTGCATCCCATTAACATCTGTATAAAACACATCGCCATTTTTAATTCCAGTTGAGAATCTCATAGCTAATTCTATGTCGTCCACTTGTGGGTCTATTCGTAGAGTGTTGCTTATTTCCACTTCCGTGTGGGGTAGCGTTGGATTATTGTATACTGAGATCTGGAAATAAAATGTAACATTAATAAGAATGAATTCTACTATTAATAGTATAAATATTATAAATTGTTTACTTCAATTTTATATATTAATTACTGAACGGATTTAGACGAATTTTATAGTAGTCTTTTTTAAGGTTCTGTACCTCAGAAGGTAAAAACAGAACCCTTATAGGATCACTTCTTTTAGTTTCACTCTATATCCCCCATAACAAAGTAGGCAGAGTAAACTTAGCGTATAGGCAAAGCGCGGCGTTGAGTTCCGCTACTCAACACACAATGCCTCCAGAATTCAGCGGATAATGGACAGCAGAGACTAGATGAAGACTAAACTACTTAATTCTACTTACCTTGCTACATGCAAGATACAGTATGAAGGTGAAAAAAAATATTGATGGCCTCTTACCGCTAGCACAATCTCAGCAGTTTTAGCACCAATCAAACCAGAATACAAGGAAGCTTTGAAAGGCCCCTCTATAATGACCATTTCCGGGAAGGCATCGGTTTTGAAGGGTGTTGCGGGTCCGTCCGGGATGAAGAGGTACGCCCCACTGTTATTGTCTTGAGCTTTCTGTGTGTCATATCTATATAGATAGAAATTTATTGTTTTATTGCTTTTTTTTTTAGTTTCGCGCTATATCCCACATGTAGCGGGGTAGGCAGAGAAAACTTAGGTGTTAAAACTTCAACCACAACTTCTATATTTTTTGGTCGAATTGTGTGGCAGTATTCACCGCGCTCTTATATTTGGCTAGTATGGGGAAATAAACTAATTGATGATGTCCAGACGAATCAGATTCAGACGAATTCAGACGAATGCTGTGCTATTGCACCGCGACGGCGTCATAATTGACATCTTTTGATATTTTCAATTTTTGTTCATAAATTTCTAGCTACTAGTACTAACTACTATTAAATTTCTTTATTTAGGAAACGCTTAATTTCAAAATGTGTTTATTAAGAAAAATAAGAATAAAAAAGAATTTACAAAACAAAAATTAATTAAGATTTTGCTTTTTAACTTCTGTCCTTATATAAATGTAAAAATATTTAATTAAATTAAATAAAATTGTGCGTTCGATAAGTCGTGTACCTCCTGAAGTTAGGCTTACTGACCTTTTACGCAGTGTAATTTGGGACGAAAATAATAAAAAAATTAGAAAAATAAAATATGTACACCCGTCGACAGCTAACTTCAGAGCGGCACACTCTTTGACCACATAGCAACAACTTACTGAACAAAATCCATATGAACCGGCATGGTCCTCCCATCGGGTGCCACCAGCGCCTTCAGCAGGCCAGCGCTGGTCGCCAGCACGCGAGTGCCGTTGCCCGCCTGTAGCGTGACGTCATCGGAGAGGCGTGACGTCATCTGCTGGAGGGCGAATACCTTGGGCAGGTCTACGGACCAGTAGTCCGCGTTGTAGATGCGTATGCGGGAGTACGATGTGTATCTGGAAGTTTTTGTTCTGTATATATTTTATGGCTATAAAGCCATACAGCATGAGCTGTATGCCTTATATGACATGTAGCAGGGTAGGCAGAGGACTGAGGACTCTAGCGCAAGCTAGAGGTTTCGCGGAGCGAGTTACTTAAATTTGCTCAAGTGGATATCGAACCTACGGCCATTTCGATTAGAGTGAGATGCCGTGGCACTACACCTCGACCACCTTATATGAGGATATATAGAAAGAGTTAGAATCTACAAAAAAATCTAACATAAAAAATTATATAAATTATAGCGTATATGTGGTAAATACATCTTAATAATATATACCTTTGTTTGGTGTTGATGTTTAACGATTACATACCAAAACCAAATAGTGGTCTATGCATATTTATATTATTGTATAGTGATCAAAACAACCTTCTCATTCACTTTTATTAAGCGAACACAAAATATAGTACTCATATAAGAATTAAACTGACGCTACTATCAGTACATGACATTATGTTAAGGCCGGTTGTAAGATAGAAGACTTACTTAGTCACTGACTTTAAAATGCACTATAAAAAAGAAGATAAAACCAAAAGATGGGACTCACTTATTAATAGACATGCTGTCTCTCAGAGACACGGTGTATATGGTGATGGCGAGCGTTTCCACAGTGACAGGGAACGACAGTTGGAATTTATTGCCGGCGAAGCCTAGACGTTTTTCACCACTAACCACGGGGGAAATTTGGGCCATAATTGGATTACCATCTGGATCGAACACCTGAAAGTTATATTTGAATTTTTTTAAATCAAATTTTAATTAAAGAATTTAAATTAAACTAGTAATTATAAATCAAACCCCCATCGACACATACATTTATGAAAAACAACAGCAATAAACTAATTAATCCGTGTCGATTAAAAATACTTATATATACCTTAAGTCTAAAGGCCTTCAATATTAAAACATTACTTATTTGAATGTTATGTAAGACATGTATCACGGACATGGATTGCTACGGTTCTGGACAATCTGAATCGAACCCACTTATACAATTATCGCATCTCAGTCGCGAGCTTGTGTATAAGCACACACGACTAGCCTCAAAGTAGTAATTTTATATTTGATAAGGGTTATATTATTAAGCTAATAATACAAATTATTTTTCTTCTTCATTGTAGTAATTTTAACATACTATTCTACGCATTCAATATGCCAAATATTTGGCAGATAATAACAAACAGAGTATCTTTACACTATGTATATGCGGCATACACCGTGAAATTAAAAAATAAATAAAAGAAATACCTCAACATGCGGCGTCGAAACGTGAACAGTCAAAACCTCGTATCTATTGAACGTCAGCGCATTGTATAGGACTATCCTTCTAGACGGCGACATGACGTCCAAAGTAATTGTTATCCTGGCGGGTATCTCATCGTGTTTCCGCCAGATGTCATCCACGTCGAAGTAAACGTCCTCTTGCGTCTGATCCTGTATAGTTGGCTGTTTCAAAAGGTGATATGCTGCTTGTTGAATCGTTGATTGGCTGTATTTAATTGCTTGTAGCATTCTGTAAAATTTAATTATTATTCAACTTTTCTTTAAATGAATTCAGAAACAATATTGACTAAGAAAAGCATAAATAATATATTTAGAGAACTGCATATAAGGACTTAAAAAATGCAAAAAACTAATTCCTTAACTTACCTCTCAGCATAATCATCGTGGACCTCATCCCGGCCGGTGCCCGTGATGCCATCGTGGTGCTGGAACAGCGCCAGCGCCCGCCGAGCTGCCTCCACGCGGTCGCGCAGCTGCAGCGCCGTGATGTGGCTGACCGACTGCGACGATACTGCCTGGCCCGTGATTATCTCCGCCGCCCTGAATGTATCACTACTGTGCTAACTAAACTCTTTATATATAGACATTCCCAATAACATAGACCGATTCCACAGCATCGCATGCATTGTGGAATCAATCCATGCTATTATGAATGTTTATTTTTAACTAACTGTTATTTAAGAGGTCCACCGATTCTACGAAATAAATAATACAGAATGAGATGAGTGGAGACCAATTTATCTCTATACCAGTTTACATGTTTATGTAATAAAGGTAATAACACTAATGACTATTCCAAATAATTTACGATGTTTGGGTTATTAGAATTTAATATTGTATTCACAAGAAATATATATATATAGACATAACACCATTGTCAATTTCCACCATTGTAAGCTGTCAGTTAATAAAATAATTATTTTTAATTTTTGTAGATTATCACAAATTAATGAATATATTCAGACATAAAAAATATCTAAGCCAAGATCAAAATAAATACAAAACAATATATATATATATATTTAGAAACATAATTTATTTCCACTTACCTCAAATACGCCAGAAGCACTCTATCCATGCTCTTGTAGAATGGTCTCGAAGTGAAATACCCGCTCCAATAGTGCTGGTTTCTATCCGCGTATGTAAAGAAATCGCCTGAGAGTACCGGGAAATCGGTAATTTTGGTCTCTTCGTGTAAAGCTTTGAAATAATCTTGGAGTGTACCGAATTGAACCTAAATGAAATTGTTTAATTAGTTTTAAGTGTTGAAAGTATACATCTGTTTACAAAAAATGTAAGTTTACGAGAACTTAGAACAATTTATATCAAATCAAGAAAATGTAAACAATTTAAATACAGGTTTATATTATGGCACAAATCACATAAAGTAGTTTGAATAAAAAAGTGCAGACACGAAATAGGTAAATTGTCAATAAATGTATGCTAATAACAAACATAACATATGTTATGTTTTCATTCATTATTATTGTATAATGTGAAATAGTATACATAAGTAAAATAACCTTACCTCAGCATTCCACCCATCATTGCCATTTATATAATCAATGATCATCTCATAGTTTTGGTACTGGTTGTCCCATTCATTCGCACGATCGTACCGGAAGTCATCACCGAGAGGCACTAGGACAACGTTACTACGGTAGAGTTGAGCTTTCTTCCGCCATTGATCCAGTATCATGAATGATCTGTTGTGGAATGAAAAAATAAATTCAAATCAATCAGCTTCGAATGCATTATCATCATGCTTACTGTCAAACGCTCTGCCGCTATTATTGAATCAATATTAGAAAAAAAAATTCATAAATATTTTTTTGTCTAATTGAAAAAAAAAGAAACGCTTCATAGTACATAAATATTATTTGAGATCATTGTAGTCATCCCCGCTTTTGGGAAATTAATAATTATTATTTTCCATTGTCTAGGAAGGCAAGGCGTGGCAATGAATGCAGATTCGATTCAGCAGTATTAAACCCATACTGTAGGTAAAGCCTGCTTTACCTTTAGTGACGCAAATGACAATCGTTGCTAGTAAGTATAGTATAGTTGCCATACGCATACTATCTTAACTGTCGGCTCTGGAATCTCAACTTTTAAGGAACCGATATCAAATAAAATGTTTCAAATGTGTTGATTTTATCAAAAATCCAACTGTAATGAAAATTGAGTTTGAGAATTTTAAATTGTTAAATTTTACCTTTCATCTACATTCTTCTGAGTTACTTTCCTAGGTGGAATACCCCACGGGCAAGTAATTCCATTACCTGGCAACCTTTTAAAATCAAACTGGCAACAGACCTGTAATATAAAATTTGACAAATATTGAAAGATACATACACATGTACATAAGTTGTAAAACAGACTCAAATAAAACTTTAAAAATACTTAACATTAGACGATAGTTTAATATAATGAAATTAAAATAATATTACTATAGCCTACTCAACATCTTGCTTATGCAAGAAAACTATGAATATCAATAAAATATTAAATTTTACAGAGCAACGTATTTATTATAAAGTAGGTCTAATGATGGGTAGAAATAAATTATATCTGATATAATTAAGTTAAATAAAATTTATTATTAACTTAAAAAATTGTTAAAATACCTTTGGGTCCGGACCGCAAGTATGAGGAACGTCATACGAATAGAAAGGCATCATATGTGTAAACATATCAGTGTGTCCAATACCATCTACAAAAAAAATTAATATTAACATTATTAATAACTTTACTCAGTGCCACTTTACTTTTCACATTCCATCATAATTTGAAACATTCTAGGTTAAACGACTAACCTGAACGCAGCGCTTTATCATACAAGAATGGGGAAATAAAATAAATTTAAACTTAAACATTCCATAGACAAGTCGGGATTTAATCAAGGACCATTGCGTGCGCAGTTTCAATACACCACGTCCTCATACTTAAACACAAATATCATAATTTATATAATATACCTACACTTCACACTGTATCTTACAAATAGAGGAGGACCCAGTGATAAGACACTCGTTCTCCATATTCCGTCTGAATTTGAGACATTTCAGACATTGCGAGTTGAATAGCGGAACTCAAGAGTTAATTTTTTCTTATCGCAGTGAGGAAATGAAAACAATTCATGGCCTCGAGTTGGAATCGAACCAACAACCATCACGATTACATTCCGTCCCTCTACACCAGAATGGAATCATTTAATTCAAGTACACATTGGATGCACTTAAAGTGTTATCTTTGTAACTAAGTACGCAAATTAGAAAACGATTGTCTACTTATGTTAAGTAAATTGTTATTGTTATATAAAAATCATTATGAAGGGCTTTTGTTGTTATTTTAAATTAAATTATTACTCTGTACTTATAGGATTCATTCACAAGTAACACGAACTGAGAACTCTAAGCTACTGGTGATTATTTTTCTATGTAACGCATTTCTTTTGCAATATAAATTATATTGTATTCGAACTTGTCGCTCTTGAAACTGTAAAGGAAAGAGAGCTACCAACTTAAAAAGGTTTGTAGTATAATGTGTATAAGTAAGATGTAGCAGGATAAGAATGTATGGCTCAGATTAAGCCTGCTACATTGTATATCTTTGAATTTGTTTTTGCTCCAATAAATTTTCTATAAATTAGAATTAATTAAATCTCACCCCACAATTGCCTCCACTTAAACTCCAACTGTCTATTCGCAGCGAGTTCCTTCTTTACTCTATAATGTATTCTTTGTACAACTGAATTTTCAATGCCAGATAGCTTCAATAAATATGGCTGAGTGCTAGAATGGCCAAAAGGATCTATGGCCCAGCCATTTTTAGGTATATAACCTAAATTATCTAGAAGCCATTGATGTCCTGTTGTTAGTTGCTGTATAATAGAGAGCCAATGTGAGTTGGCTTCATCATTCATAACCCATCCACCCGTCACTATTTCAATTTGGCCTGATTTTAGCAAACTGAAAAAAACAGTCAGTTGAACATTTAATAATTTTTATTTTGTCATTCTGGTAACAAGGGAAACTGCCACTCAACATGCAATGCCTCGAGAGTCCATTAGAAACTGAGAAGCTGAAATATGTTAATCAGAACGGAGTGACTTAACACTAGGTTCCCAGGATCTCTCTGACTACCCTGATATGCCAGTATGCGAGTTCCAGTGTGAAGTCAAAAGTAAAAAAATATATAGTTTTATATGAATTCTGGTAATAAATCCTAAGGTATAGAAGCTATATATAAAATATATGGCTACTATACCTTTGGAATGCTGCTTTTTCCTTTTCAGTTGCGTCTGTGGTCCACCAAAGTGATAGATAACTAATTTCAGCCCAAATAAACTTCCTGCCAACACCTTCTTTTAATTTTTCAACCATATTTGTAAATATTGCCTTTGTTTGGGTCTTGTAGTAATTCTCGAAAGTCTTTATCCATCCTGTTTATGAAGATAAGATACAAAATTATAAAATGTACATTTTAAAGTCTATATTTAACACTGTACCTTAAGAGAAAAACTGAAATACAATACATATAATTGTCAAATATTTGATTTCTCTACTAAGTAGAAGTAGATCAACTATTAATATATATTCTAATTATAATTTTTTAGCTAGTTCTTATTTTCCTATAAAAAATGAATAGCTGTGGGTAGTATATACAAATTATAACATTTACCTGGATCATTATGAGAATGGGGTACTATAAATACTTTCAATTTGTTTTTGCTACTCCATTGATCTTCTTTATACTCTATGTTCCAGCCTTGCTTCCAAACTCCGCCATCTACATCTTCAAACATGATCCTCTCATACATTGATAGCATCTAATGATGAAAATGAATGCATGCACAATTTTAAAAAATGTTTAACATTGGGTGCATTATTGTTAAATAGATAATTGCATACCTCCATACCATCCAACACAAAAAGAATATTTATTGAGAACCAGTAGTTCCAGTAACCATGTAAATATACAAGCTTTATATAAATAATAATGATTATTACCTGCACATCAGTTTTAGATGATTTATGCCATATAGGGCAATAAGACATGTTCATTTTCTTGAACATTCTTGGAGGTTCATCACCAACTACTTTGAATTCTCTTATCTTGTTCTGTTCTTTGTAGACGGGCTTAGGTCTCTTTTGTGGAGGATGAAATTCAACAGAATGCTCTACAATCTGGTTCATTGCACTCTTAATTTCTCCTACCACAGCATGATGTTGATTCAATTCATTTTCAATGTTACGAAGCTTTGATTCAAATGATGACCATTTATTCTGAAATTCATTTTATATTTAAAATTTGTAACTTTCGTACTAGAATAGTACTAATATTGTAATAGTATAAAAGATTATACAATTGTATTGTCATTACAATTACAATATATTATGGTGATGGAACTACTTTTAAGTACTAATTATTTAAAATTAAGTAAAATATTGTTGTATATTACTTAGATTGTATTTTGGATACTAAGTATATAAATAGTGGTTCTTTGTACAATGTACTGAACATACTTGAAGTGAATACTTACATCATCTGGCTCCACCATAGCAGGCTTAATACTAGGAAGCTTAAAACTGAGATCCGTAACAACATATAAAATAAAAATAAACGCAATTATGCATGTAGCCCAAAAAAAGGCTGACAATCTTCTCAGTCTCATCTTGTCAAGAATCTATTTAGGTTTAACTATTAAATAATATAATTAGTTGTTAGCCGGCCACATCATGACGATATTATAATAATGTTGTTTTTTAAAATTATTATGATTTTCTTGATTCCGGTTAATCAGGTCCAGATTGTTAGTTGGCCATTATCTATAACAATTAATCACCAGTTAACACAACACCACAATACTATCGATAAAAATTTATAATTGTTATCTTATTTTATTACTGTCATAGCGTAATTTAATGTACTTTTCAATATTTTTATGAAATTCTTACGCGTCGAACTATTTTTCTTTCATTTAAAGTATATGTCAAAATTGTTTTGATTGTAAATAATTGACATTTAGAAAATCAGTATTAACTTATAACAAACAAAGCAAGAAAATCTAAAAATATCTCTCACATTTATAACACTTCGTAAGTCTTTTATTATTTGTATAAGTATTTAAAAATATTTATATATTTATCTATCTTTGGAATATCTAGTAAGTGATTTGACTAGTATCCGAACATTTCATCCTATTGATCCTGCAAAACTTTTAATAAATGTCAACAACAAATTAAACGTCAAATTGTTTGTGCGTGAAAATGGCGTCGAAGGAATCTCTCGATGTAAGTATTATAAATTTAGATTTGCACTGAGCATTTGGTATTTTTTTCGTAGAACTGATCGACGATAGAATATGGCTGGTGCTTATATTAAATATATATGTAAATAAATTATACCGCCTGAGAAAATCGATTAAGACCACGCCCAACATATACGTTACGGTTTTTCAATATTTTTGCGGCTTTTTATACATATTCTGAATTAACACGATACAGTAACAAAATCTTATAAGAAATATACGTTATATTATTGTATTTTTTCAAATTTTTACATGTATATCTTCTATGAAGAAGTAATAAATTTAAAACAATGCTAGAATTTTAACGTATTTATATTTCATCTATAATTTATATTATCATTTAGTATCCTTAATTTAAAATGTATTATATTATAATTTTATTTGTATCTTATAGGAAATATATGTCATATCGTAAAATTACTACTTTAACTAAGGACCATTGTGAAACAAAAAGATATGTTAAACATCTTTTCTTCATGTACTTGAAATTTTAATTTTCTTAGCACTCATTTTATTTTACAATTAACATTTATTTTTTCCTTTAGTTTTACTATTATTATTTGTTTTAGCATTATGTCTTGTATATAGCAAAGTTGGCAGAGAGAATCTGTTAAGAAACTCAAAATTCCAGATTCAGATGCCTTAATTTGAAATATTGTGTGGTAAGTGGAGCTCAGCGGTAGGGAATATAACTCACAACCATTAAGTTTAAAGTTAGCAGCTGTCTCACAGCGGCACAATGGCTTTAGCTTAATTATATTTAAATTCATAATTAATTTTATGCATATAAATTACTGCATAACTTTTTAAAAAATATACAGTAAACCATAATATAGTGTCAGCTACACTACACTACATAGTGATAGAAAAAAATGCAAGTTGGTAATTATTTTAGTTTGATTACAATTTACCTGATGGTGCTGTGATTTAAATATAGCAAATTTATATAGCAAAGTTTATATTATAACAAATGGGGCCTATGTGCTGCGGCACAACTAGGAACCGTAAACATGACGCAGACAGCATGTGACCATAACTTACTTGCAGTGTGCGATACAGCTATTTATTTATTATTGGGATTAAAAATAAGAATTTTAATTTATACTTAATTGTTTTTATATTAAATATTGCTCAATTAAAACGGATTCTTTAAATAGTGAGATTTTTAATCCTAAGTACTAATATACTTAGTGTGATTTGGTCTTTTACTGTTTTTAAAGTTTTTATTTTGTTTTTACATAATTTTTTAAAAAATATGGAATACTTTACTCATATAACATGAATATTTTGCAAGTTGCTTATGTAAATTTTTTTGCTATGTATTTGAAATCTTAAGTGAGCACTATACTTACTATATGAACAATATCATAAGAAATATAAATATTTAATAAAATTTTAGGCAATACATAAACCAAACATACTATTCTTTACTATCTAAGAGCATTCTTTAAGTTGTCAACAATGAATGAAGAGGAATATTACAAAATTCTTAACTAAAAATATATATTTTTTATCTTTTTAATATTGAAAGGCTTCTTTAAGCATAAATTACTTTTATTTTGAAAATCGTATTTTCATTTTTCAATTTCATATTGACCTGGCATTTCAATAGCATATATATAATTTACTATTACAATGCTGTCATCTGTTTAAAATAATTGTTTTCTTTATCTTTAATGAATAGAAATATTCCTATTGGACTATTGACAAGTTTCAAATATTTTTATAGTTTTTGAAATAAAATTTACTTTCTCATCTGATAATAACCATGCTTCTACTAATAAAGCAATATATATCTATGAATTTAATTTTAGTAATTTTACCAACTTAATAAGCCGCGCTTGCGCAGCCTTGCACGGTGTTTAGCGCAGTTCGATACGGACCACCGCCAATTGACCGCATCCGCATTTGTGTTAGAGTACACAAGCTTGCTCGAAGACGCGTTCATCTTCATCCAAGGTCGACATAGGAAAAATACTAACGTGAGCGAGTAGGTTGCGTTTTATTGCGGACGTATCGGTCTTAATGTAAATCTTCATAATGGTCTATATTTTAAACATTCTTGAATATTGTATTCTAACTTTATTATGTGAAACACTGACAATTTTTGTAACTAAGGGTTTTTTTTTTTTGCGTTAAATATATCCTTTTTTCATCGTCACGCTGTATGCCGCGTACAGCAAGGTGGGCAGAGGCAACCTAATGTTAAGATACTCCGTTCCCCATTTTCCGTCGAATTCTGGAGCCAGTGCATGTTGAGTGGCGAAACTCCACGCTTTTGTTTCGACACCAGCGCGAAGAAAATGGAAATATTAAATATTTCATTTCCTCGCGTCGGAATCAAACCCACAACCTGTCGCGTTTACAGTCGCACTTTGTGCGCCTGCGCCACGACTGGAATCTATATACACATGTATCATTGATGATGAGCAATCTTATAAAACAGTGGTAACTTTACTTGTGCATATTATCGAGCTTCAAATAGATGCGATTACTTGATTCAATATATATACACATTAGTGTCACGTGAATAAAGTGACCTTACCAGCCCATTTCAATATTGTATAATAGTCCATTATACATTGGTATATAAAATGAATGGGATGGATTCAGCTTTTTGCGTGTTATAGTAAAATCCTATATAGCTGTGTAAAGAATGGAATTCTACGCGCTTTTTCATTAGTATCGTAACGTAAATTTCAAGAATGACAGCCTCTACATTTGGTCGTTCTCTACTTTATTAATATTTATTGATCCGCTTGAACTACACGAATATTTATTAAATTAAATGTATTGCGGTCTAAAAATCTTTTTGAATAGAATAAATATAATATTCCATAGTTTCCACGGTGACAGCAAAATCATTGCTAATCAAGTTCAAAGAAAAGGCAGAGTGACGCTATAGTTTGAAAGTTGCGTACGCACATGATTTATGAAGTCCATATAAACTTAATACTAATATGTAAATTGAAACGTCTACGGCATTTAATAGCTCGATATCGCTTACCGCACTTGATAATAAGGGTCAACCCTTCCATAGGAGGAGAAGACTGAAATGATATATTCTATTATACATTAGACAGGAAAGACTTTTATGCCCTGCTAAGTTTTTGGATTTGAAAATCCTTTAAAATAAATATACATCATAGTCAGACACGTCTCGTCTCATAGGCTAAGGCCCTCTTTGCTGACGCAAGTGATGGCACTTCCCGTAGGATGTCGGGAATGAGAGCGTGTCCTTATAAAACTGTCGTGGGTAGACTGAATCCGGTCGACTGTAATCGTAACATTTAATATACAATTTAGGTTTTATTAGGAATATTAAATATACATGTCTTCACTAGGAATTGTCCCGTTCTAAACGAAATTACTTAAGGGTTTTTTTAGAATTGGCCTTAGTCAAAACCAAATTCACAAACAAATTCTCGGTTTTGGACTGAAGTTCTGACGTTTTAATCAAACGTGGAAATAAAAATAATCTGTTTTGGGCTTTGCCTAGTCGATCTTAGCAGGGACTGACAGACAGTCAAACGCCGTCTTCATTTCAAAGAAACGAATAAAATTATGTTAATAATGATTTCTTAATAAACCAAAATTTTTTAATTTAAAAAATATGTATGCGTTAAGAATGTCGACGGATTTACGAAACTTATAAAAACTGCCTTAAAAAAATGATTTGTTGTGCGATGTAATAGTTACTGGTGTTATATAGATAGATATACGATACAAGTACTCTTACTAATATTAATTAAAAAGTTCACAACATGACAACACCATAGAACAACAAACAAAGTACTATCGTACAATATATTAAAAAAAAACTTAATTATATATAACACAAAAACTACTGAGCCTACATTAGACAGTAATGTTAAAAGCTATATAATATATATTATATATTAAAATAGTTAAAGCGAGCAAAGCCGCGGGTCAGTAGCAACATATCTATATTTATGACGTTTCTTTGTTTAATATCGCACAATGCAAAATGGTAGACATAATGTTAGACGCTATGAACACACCAATACAAATGCGGTAGCTGATGACAAAATCGATGAAGTCTCATGCCGAATGTTCCTAATTTCGTATAATATTGAAGCCAAAGCAGGTCTCTACGATACCAAGGCCGATATCAATAGATCCTTTATCTATACTTATACTTTGTACACGCCAGACGCAGGTTTTATTACGTAATGCGGTTTGAGTACCACAGGAACCCTGATGCTGTGCGGTTATATAACGTTGCGTATGCTATTCTTGCTGAGATAAGCTTTCAGACGGCAAGGGATGTGTGTGGGAGATAAAATTGAAGATTTGATTAAAGCCCATGCCTAGAGATGTGCTTTTAAATTTATAGCTACTAGTTTATATTTTTGATTTACGAATGCAAACTGAGTGGTTTCTTATTTTCACTCACGTGGACCAGAGACACGAGGGTAATAAAATTGTATTATCTATTTACGCTTTTTTTTTAAGAGATATTACGCAACCAATTGTGCCTTTGTCTTTGGTATTAAATTATTTATTGGAATTACGTTATGTTATTTTTTATTTAACCACGTTTATTACTGATCTTGTATTGGCCAAAATTTAACTTAAGTATTTATTGTTATGTTAAATATTATATAAATAAAGAGAAAAATCATATCTACTTCAACCGAACTTCACATAGTCTATAAAAAGCCCTGCAGCTATTGCCAACGAATTCATCACATTTATTGTCACTTGCAACATTAATTTAAATTTTACAAAAGTATCCTTTTTCTCGTGCATTAAAAAATTTAAACACTTTAAATGTACTAGATATTTAAAGTGAGTGTATGTTTTTTGATACACTTGTTATATAATGTAGTACAAAGTTGGTTTTCCCCGGGCAGTCGGTGCTCGGTGCATTGGTCGGTAAAGGGGTCGCCATCGATCGAGGCAGCTCGTCGCACGTCGCACGCTCATCGGCTAGATGCACTGGCGCCAGCACCAGGGGGCAGTTCTATTTTATGATATCGTGCACCCCCCGACAACCTACTGTACTGTCGAAGTTCTCATATATGTCACACGTTGATTGATAAAATTTAGATAATTTTTAAATTGGAATGATTCTATTTTAATACTTTAAGTTGTAGTTAAGCTATATTGGTCTTATTTATGTAATTAATGTATATTGATTCTTTATTTGGTTCTATAATTCTATGCTGCTTAAATAATTAATCAACAAAAAACCAGCTTCACGTTGTAGGGTAGGCAGAGGGAACTTAGTGTTACGACACATCGTTCTCCTCTTTCCGTCGAATTTTTCGAGTATTGCGAGTTGAGTGGCAGAGCTCAGCGCTGGGTTTTTTTGCCTTAGAGTGCCAGGGCGAAGAAATGAAAATATTATTAAATAATAATTAATTCACGCGACTGTAGGGATCTAACCCACAACGCTCACGTAATAGTCACACCATTGCCCCTGCGCCGCGACGGCCTCTTGAACAATGAATAAAATATAACAAAAAAATTATTCATTGTTATTGAAATTTAAATTAAATTAAATCAGCTTCACGCTGTATCCCTCACTCAGTCAGGTAGGCAGAGGGAACCTAGTGTTTAGACAATCCGTTCCCCACTTTCTGCCGAATTCTGGAGGTATTGCGTTTTGAGTGACAGAACTCAATGCCGCCCTTTGTATCTTCATCAGAGTGAAGAAATGGAAATATAAACGTCAATAAATATTTCACTTACGCCTACGACGGGTTCTTGAAATTATCTAATTGTTTTCAGCTCATACTGAAAATTTATACATAAATAACCTTAATTACTTCTTAATTATAGCACGTCAATGTTTGTTTGTTATTTGTAAGTTAGCTTTGGCCCTATGCATTAGAGAGATGGGACCAATTATACGTGGAAGGTCAACTCACTATTCCGACTAATTTAGTGGGGGAGGTGGGCGCGGCACCGTCCTATAAAAAATACTAGAGAATCACTTGTTTGCATAAGCGATATGTTTTGTTTTTTTTTTGTAACATTTTTTTTAAAATTACATTACTTTTTAAATGAAAAGCGTTTAAATTTTATATCGTTACATAATAATGTTGATAGGTATCTTTGCGGGAACTAAGCAACAGTCACGTGAAAAAGTATATTTTTTTTTAGGTAACAAATGTGTATGAAATTATTAACATTATTTTTTTCATTTTAGTATAGACGTATCATAAATTCAAGGGTAGGCACGCACAGCAGTCCATGAAATCTACGAAAATAGTTTCTGTGAATGCCTAAATAATCGTTGAGTTGGTACCTAACTTTATTACCTGCCTACTATTCGTACCCCGGCCATATATATAGTGGAGATATGCCTGCTATATCTATTATTTAAAAAAGAGTTTGAAAGAGAGAGAGAGATTGAGTTAATTTAGATTGTTTCTATATGAATAATATTTATCTCCATAAATACAGTCAAGCTCTGAAAATTTTAACGCTTTTTATTTTTTAACAACCTCTACCTCAACAAGTTTTATATAATTATAAAACTAATATTAACGCATTAGATTAATATAAGAAAATATCCCGCTTGCCACAAGTACTACAGACACTGTGTATTTAGTTGCTACGACGATTTTTTTGAAAATTATATTGTATCTTAAATTTCTCTTTTTTTTTTTGTAGAAATTAATGTACATATATATACTAAGATATATAACACAATGAAATTTTGACCTATTCTATAGATATAAAAGCTAGCTAGGTGATAGAGATTTTCCAAAGCTTATAAGTTCCGCATTATATTTCTCCGTTTGCCTGTATTCTTATATAAATGGGTACAGATAGGCTAGGATATCCAGCGCCTTTTCCGTTTGGCTCGACTTGGGGGCTGGTGCCGTATTGATTGGACAGGACTGCTGGCGTTACATAAGGCGGCGCGACGCGTTCCGTACGCCGGCAGACTATAGCTATCACTTGCTTGTAACCTAGATTTGGAACAACCTCTTTTAACTGAAATGTATTATACTAGACCGGAATTTATATTTATAGATTGAAGAGAAAGATAATGAAATGCTGCCATTTTTGCTTTCAATATTCTATTTGTTACTCGTGTTCCCGTAATGCTATATTCTGTGGCCAAAATGAAAAGTAAATGTACTTACTTATATTGAGTGGCATTTCACATTAGCTTAATTGAATATTGAGAGAATCCAGGCCCTTTCAGCTCTCCAATAAATAGATTATGTATTTGTAGAGTGTTATATCCATACTTCCTTTGTTTTAATATTATATATTACAGAAAAATTATATCATTATAGTTCAGTTCAGAGGTCAGTAGTGGCGCAGGGGCACAAAGTGTGAATGTTAAACCGACTGTATGTGGGTTCGATCCCCACTCGAGGGGATGAAATATTAATTTAAATGTATATTTCCATTTCTTCGCCATTTAACACGCCATGCATGCAGAATTTGGCGGAAAATGGCTCTAGTAAATTAATAGTGTCTTAACACTAGGTGACCTCTGCCTATTTTACTGTGTGCGGATTAAAAAAAACCGCTAAAGATTTTATCTTTATCATCATATAACAAATAACCTTTAATATCAACTTATTTTATGTTCATAGTTTAACAATAGTGCTGTAAATATGTACAAATTACGTTGCAATAAATGGCAATAGTATATGTACTACGTAACGTTAAGACGTGGATTACGTAGAGACCATTGTTTTTCGATATATTTCAAATAGTACAGTGGTACAGGAGATCAATTGTGGAGCAGCTGCTCAGCTGGCCTCCCGTACCGCTGTACCGCTGTACCGCTGTGCCGCCTGCATTAGTATTGGTATTTTATTTACGCACATAAACTGTATACGTATACGAAGGCCGCCAATACAAACTAGTCATAATTCTGTTTTGATGAAAACTGACATTTATTTCATTTTTAAATTCGATTGTGAACAATACATGATTTTTATTTTCTAAAACCTTCGAATATTATTTGTATGTGTTCTTAAATTTATCTTCACTCTACTTTTTATTCAATATCTGGAGCAACATTTGCCAATAAATTAAAGGTTGTTTATTATTTTAAGGTTTTAGGTTAGAAGACAAAGTTGAGTCCCGTCACTCAACAACTAATCTAGAAATTTGGGAGAAAAAGGGGTAATGGAGTGTCTTAACACTGTTCCCTCTGCCTACTGCGTCTTGCTATATGCGGGATATAGCGTGAACCTAAAAAAATATTTTCTATTTTTTACAAAGCAAAATGAGAGTATTTTAAAAAAATATTTATTTAAATTTGTCGACTTTTGAACTGATGTGTCACCACGGAATCTTTATAAGGATGCAGTTATTAACACCGTTTCCTTTGAACTCGGTGTACTTTGAATTTGTGATATTAGTTTTGTCTAGATTCTGCTGCATTGCGCAAGTGTAATGTATTCAATCTGAATCTTCTTTGACATACTGATGCATTCAACGCAATCGTTGTTGCATTCTCTGCCAGTTGATATATATGTCATTGTAAACACAGAATGTATCGCGTCTAAAATTACCATTTTTATTTAAAGAATATTTTATGTGTTGAATAAAAAGCTGTATATACTACATAACTATTAATTTATTATTATCTTTCTATTATAAAAATATCTTTTTTTATGTGCTGTATCTTTCCTTTAATTTTCTTATATATCTTTCGTGTACAGACACCGATCTGTCACGACTTTATTAGTGTTTCTGTGTGTCAAATAGACACTATTGTATCCTTGTATACAAGGAGATGAGTAAATCTTTTATATATTAACTTAGCACTATTATATTTTATTTAACAATTGTTCTATTGAAAAATAAATAAGATAATGTAATATGGCACCACGTTCCTAGATGGTTATATTCTTAGAGGTTTCATTCCATTTTCCAACGTTCTCTTATAGGCCAGTACATAATTGTATTTGGTAAAATTAACTTTTCTGGCATTTGTAGTATGTTATATAAGACTCTCTTTAATATATATTCTTATAATAAAATCGTAACGGCTTAGTATGTGTACCAGCTGAGCACATTCTTCATTCTCTCTCGTGACATCCTGGGGGTCCAAAAAGGCTTGCTCGTAGTGACCCCTGCCATCCCTTACGAGGGCTGGAACGTTCCATCCGCCACAAGATCGCATCTCGAGAGAGCGCACTGATAGGGCGTCGAGGAGTCTTGGGGTAGTGTAGGGGACGTTTTATGTAGCGTTAGAGGGAAGGAAAAATTAATAAGATGTGGACTTACAGATTGATCGGAACTCCGCGAAGCGGTTACTAGGGAGTGCTACGTCAGTATGGTGACAAGAGATTAAATGAGGCTGGAGAGCTTAGTCAATTGATTGATATTTATTTACATTTATATTGTCATTTCTTCGCTTTGGTGTCGAAGCACAGAACGGCGTTGAGTTCCGCTACTCAACACGCAATGCCTACAGAATTCGGCGGAAAGTGGGGAACGAAGTGTCTTAACACTAGGTTACCTCTGCCTACCCGGCTGTGTGCGGGATACAAGATAGTAAATCAATAATTACGTAGTTCAGGCGACACCGCGGGTCTCTACAATAAATATAAAATAAAGCCGAATGAGAATATGTACTTGAGTCGAAAGAGAATATGTTGCTGAGTTACTTGTAAATCATCGATATGACAACGTTAAGATTTTCCTTAACATTTATTCATACTATAAGTAAAATAATAAATATCCATTTCACACATAAAATATCTTATATGAATTAATTAGATTGAAGGTTATTTCATTTTGGCAGTCTACAGTTAGCGTTAGGTAATTTGGTGACAGATGATGAAGCTTAACTGTTCTTTTCCTCTGACTCATGTTTCTCGTACCTAAACGCAATGACAGAATCTCAAGGCTAATATGTGAAATAAATTCAAATTTAACATTATAGGTCTTAACACTAGTTTCCTCAGCAGACCCTGCGGGATACAGCGGGAAGCCGTTTTTTTTTTACTTAATAGAAAAAAAATATTACAATTATTATTATTGATAATTTGTAACATATATATTACGACATAGTCAATGTCAATTATATTAGTTTTGTCTATTAGAACAGCTTAGGAATCCCTGCAACGCTATTGTGATGATACATAATTCTCAACTATATTAAATAGAAGTTGCGTCTAATATGGCGTTAGAGTACAGTAAATAAACTTACCACGTTTTTTTAAACAATTGCTATTTTATATGTACAAAATTAAATGTCGGTATGTACTTTGGTAGTTTTCCTAATATTTTTATATATATCTATATAAAAATATTTATATTTATATAAAAATTTATATAAAATATTTTTATATATATCTATATAAAATATATATATCTAGGAATAGGATATAGTAAATCATTTTAACTAATAACAAGAAACTGGCCGGCGTCGACGCCGTCGTAGCGCAGAGGGACAAGGGTGTGACTGTAACGCTATGGTTGTAATTTTGATCCCCACTCGAGTAAAAGAAATATTTACTTAAATTTATATTTTCATTTCTTCGCACTGGTAACGAGGCAAAAGCGCGGCGTTGAGTTCCGCCACTCAAAACGCAATTCAGGAAAGTCGGAAACAGAGTGTCTTAACACTATGTTCCCTCTGCCTACCCTGCTGTAGTCGTCATACATTGTATTTATCGATTATGTTATAATTGATATAATACAATTTTATTCAAAACTTTAAGAAATACAAGTGGATATGTTGTAAAGTCGTTGTAACTTTGTTAAAACACTTTCAAGTTGCCAAGTTGCCAGCAGCTCCTGCCAAATGGCTTATCGGAATACTTTGTCATTACATAAAAATCGTTATGGGTTCAGTGAGGGCAGGGCAGCCTTAAATTATTTTTTCACATACAAATTTGATTTTAAATATTTAAGTCTAAACAATTCCATTTCTTTTGTTCCAACGATCACAATAACTGAATTTCTTATTAATTTAAATATACTTTTTTTCTTCAAATTATTGTTTGACTTACGCTTACGTATTAAGAGCTCAGGCATAAAAAAAATATATATTTCTATAGCCTTTGTGGCTATTGAACTCGCTGATTGCGAACGGATGTTGAAGGGGTCTGCTCCAGTTCATGCTACTTATTGTAGGTAAATCTGGCTCAACCTGGTTTCTAAAGGATTACGTTTAGAGTGGATTCATTAAATTTGATTACAGCCTTTTTTCCTTATTCGTTGAGATGAAATCAGCCCGTGTTAGAATCATGTTTTCTACTTTCAGTGTCTTTTTTTTTCTCGTGAACGAAAAATTTTAATTATCTCATTCTCACGGATCTAGTATTCTGTCTGAGGGTGTACATCCTTCATATAATACCTTTGCGACGGGACGTCAGTCTCATAATTGAATTATGTCGTGCTCGGCAATTCTCGCATGCAGTTAACGCTGGCTGATTCACGGTTATATTTACATAACATAAAATCCCCTGGACTCTATTTAGCAGATTGTCGACCCTGTCCCGAATATTGGAAGATTTCCCATACATTAAATAGTGATGTCAATAAAAATATAGTAATTTATAGCTTATTTTGCTTGTATAATCATTCTGTTAAAGAAAAAAAAAACAGTAAAACAAATTATTTTTTTTTAAAAAACATACTAAATTGTTGTTTATATAGGCCTTAATTTAGTATGCAAGTGGGGCCTACTTTTTTAACAATGGTTTCAATTTTTAAATATTGCAACAATGATTTTATAAAAAAAAACCGTGTGAGTGATCCTTTCAATTATTTCTATATATTATATTATTTGTATATATAGCAGAGTGTATTGTGTAATGAAGAATATAGTATACGTAGAAACCCTGTCGTGCAACTACGTGTATATTAAAAATTACATTGATTTTCTCCGTAGAATTCAATCCATTTGATAATTTATCATTGATAATATAATTTGGTCTTTAGGCCTGTCGCCGGTAATTGCAGGATCACACGTTGCTGGGTCAGGGATTGTCCGCTCTTCTTTTTTATAAATATAATTATCGTAAATACTAATAGTAAAGAGTTTTTGTGAAGATTTTTGTAATATATATTATTTTTTTCAACCTAGTGCTAAGACACTTTCCACTGAATTCTGGAATTCGGCGAAAATTCTCTTTCTCTCCGCCTTACCTAGACACCAAAGCGAAGAAATAGAAATAGAGTTTGTGCCACCGGTACATTTACGATGCTCACACACAGGGACTCGCAAATTTCATATTAAAATACCACACAATTTTTCGACATTTCTAGTCGCCTAGACTGACGCTATCTCTCTCGCGAGGTGGGTACTTTAATCAATTGCAAGAGGAACGTTCAACTTTAACCTAGTTAATTTCGCACATTGCGCCTGCGCTCTGTTTCAGCGCACATTGTGCGCTTAGTTTTTCTGGAAAAAGAAAAAATCTTTACATAAGTAGGAATTGTAGTTTTGCTTCGCGTTACTGATCTTTAATCCATTGCAATATTACATGCAAACGGTGCATCGACACCATAACGTGTCATATTATGTCACTCGAGACGAAAATACGTTATAAGCCTTCTGTATATTTCTATAATTGTTCTAATAAATAATATTCGATACTGAACTAGAAATTGATTATTATGATTCGTCATAATTAATGGTAGAAAGCATGAATATTTTATGTTTGTAAGTAAAATATATTTGCTGTACGTATTTTAATAAAACTTACCTCGGAAAATAGGAATAAACTAATATGCAAGTTGGATAACAATAATTCTAGTTATTGTGTAAATTTCAAAAGTTTTCCAAAAGAAATAATTAAGGTTTCATTAGCATTTAAGATTAGTTCAGTTATTTTTTTTTTACCCCATGAGTGAATATATATTAGCCCCTACGTAGTGTTAAGACACTCCGTGCTCCACTTTCTGGATTTTTCGAGGCATTACGTGTCGAGTGACGGAACTCAACGCCTGGCTTTTGCGTTGGTACTAAAGCGAACAAATAAAATTATTAATAGATAAAAATTCATTCCCCAAGTGGGGGTCGAACGTACAACCGTCGCCTTACATTTGTGCCTACACATTTGTGCCTAATCTATAAAAAGTATTACTATTAGATAATATTGCAAGAAATATTCATGCGTGGTACGTAGTGACGTGCGCAATTTTTAAAATATTTCAGTTGAACTATAAATCTTATTTGTCTGTATATATATAATACACGCGTATGCATATCCATAAACTTCCTTTGACTTCACCTTCATCGTGTATATAGAAGCGAGTGAATCAACACGTTGGGTTAGCAACGGCCATGATAAAATATATGTTTATATTCAATCATATTCGTGTGCTCTATAATGATTTCGTTGACTGAAATCTATTATGGGATGTTGGGTGCACTTAGATTTCGTAAAATAGGTGATTTGACGTGTGTCTGCTATGTTATTATATATATAGTACATTGAATAATACAAATGAAGGCATTTATTAATGTAATCAATTGGATTAATATCATCTAATTGTTTTTATTGTAATTATATTAATGTATATTTTTTTTTAAATATTATTTCATTTACAACGGTGCCACAAATAGTCGTATGCTTATATAATGGGTTAATGCACTTAACTAGTATGTTCCTCCTAGAGGCAGTTTTCGCGACTCTTGTCCGCCACTTCTGGAATATCCAAAGTGGTTACTGCATGACAACAGCTTCATTATTTTGGTTACTGCTATTAGAAGACCATGATCGGATTTTATTTTTAAACGGATTTGTTTATGTTGAAATCAAAAATGTTACGGTTTTTGAGGATACAGTGAAAATTAAGCAGATTTAATATGAGAACACATTTTAAATTCTATGAAGTAATATTCTTTTAGAAGCATAAATCTTGAACGTAAATGAGCCATGGGAATATCAGAGAAAAAAGTCCATTGAGCGCTGCCTAATGTAAAAAGTTTAACAAACTCGTTCCAGTTTAAATGCAAATGGTGCTACCATTGTATTTTTCCTTCAGATTCACTATTTAAACAATAGTGACGGATTTTTTTTTAATACCTCGATCCTCCTCGACTTGGCTCGATCGTTTTATCTCTTTGAAAAAATATGACACCAGCTGACCTGTGTAATATTTTGCATAAGACTTATCGAATATCGTTATTACATGTACATATTATTTCATACATTTTTAAATGGGCTTATGATGTTTTATATCATTATTTTATTTGAGTGATGCGTATTTCAGTTTCGGCAAATAAAAGGTTATAACAACGTAAAATATAAGTTTAAGATAAGAATTAATTTCATATTCTTTAAAAATATATTTCCTTTTGGTTACGTTCTCTCAATAATATACGCGTTTAAATAGTTTTAAATCACGCAATTCGTTAGTTTAGGTAGGGTTTCGACATTGGCATTTTTTAAAATAAAATTTGAGTCTTAAATAATTTAAAACAAGTGATCAAAAATCTCTTTTTTTGAAAATTTATGAACAAAGTAATATTTTGCCATCCCTTCTTGAACTTGTGTGATATTTTTTTAAAAACAACATTTTTATTGAAGAAATTACTATATTATCCAAATATATTTTGTTCTTAAAATAAAATATAACTATAAATAAAACCCTAGTTGTTGCTTTTCTTTTGCTATTTTATACAATCTAGTGCAGTAGGCCAAATAACTTCAGACTTCTCGCAAACATGGAGGCGTATTTTTATGATTGAAACTCGTGTTGATTATTTGAGTAAAATTATAAAATTCCGACATATATAAATAAAACAATGTTATATAACAAATTCTTTGAACCATTATTGCTTACAAAAACTATTAATATAATAATTGATGTCGATAAGGCAGTATTCGCGACGAGTTAGGTATGTGGCATGGCGGCGCAAGTAAGAGGGCAAACGGCGCGCGCCGACTACGCTTATTGATCGTGGAGAATGACGCCCGGGGTGACCCAAATAGAGCCTCCGCGCGCCCCCACCCTCAAACCACATGCTACAACCCCCTACCCCCCCTACCCTCCGCCCGACACCGCTCCACGATGAATTTTCATATCAGCCGGTTTTCTATGCTGAAGGAATGGCCTCTTGCTCTACCGCTCATACTAATGCCTTACATAATACATTACGGACGCCTTGTTCAATTATCGTCACTTCAAATCCTTTGTCTTGTGAGCTTTTGACGTCTTCGATATATAACTAAAATAGGACTCTTAAAGCACCATTGTCTTTAAATACTATCGAAACAAAAAGTTACCAACAAATTATTTACTTCATAAATTAGCCTTTGCTTGTATAATTATGATATCCTTAATGTCATAAGGGTATATATAAAGTAATATAAAGTAATATATAATTGGTTTTTTTTTTTTGGAAAAATCTTTTGGAAGTTTATTATTAGTTGAAGTCTTTAGTGCATAATAAAAAATCTACGTAAGTGAATACTATTTGTTAGAGACAATGCTTCTTCTGTCTGGTACCTTATATATATAAAAAGCCAGTATATGTGTATGGGAAAAATCCTTTTGTTGAACATTCTAGGGCAAACTTGTTCAAATGAAAATACTCAGGATAGTAGGATACGTTGGGCGTTGGATGCAGAAAATGAGCAGCCATTATTATGTTTTATTTTTTTTTAAAAAAACTTCTACGTTATCCACCAAAGATTTTTTTATTTTAGAATAATATGGATATGATTTATGGTCAAATTATTATTACACAAATCTCTAGAACTCTAGACTCTACAATTACGATTATTTTCACATTAAAAAAGTTGGTGAAGCCAATTAATTGGCACGGCTGTTTTAGAATACAAAATTTTGTATGATGATGTCATAATTTCACAACAATTATGTATCTGCGATGGTTGCAAGTTCGATCTCCACTCGGAGGAAATATATAAAAAATATATATTTCTCTGATTTCTCTTGGTTAATAGATTAGAAGCTTTGGGCTCTAACGTAATACGTATATAGATTAAATATGTGTGTGTAGTCATTGAAAGTCTTGAAATATATAATTATACCTACAAACTACATAAGAAGCCTCGTTGCACCATTATTTATTACCAATAAAGCTTTAAAATTTTAAACTTTATGAAATTCATACATTGATAATTATTTATAAAGATAACGAATAATGAATTGTGACACATTGAAATCTCCTCCAAATATGTACGAGCCTTTAGGCAACGCTCCAGTTTGGAAGGGGCGCCAAATTGAAGGTCAAATCAAGATCATGTCTAATCTTTATCTAACTTTGATTCTCATGATGGCCTTATCACAAGTTAAAGTATTACTTGATCGTTATTTTTATTTATTATAATGCGGATTTTGTTTCATTTTTATTACGTTTAAGAAATAGGTTTTAATAATATTATGTAGCTATAAAAAGTATAGTATCATATCAAAAAAATACTGTCAAAATCAGCTTTTTATATAACGTTCTTTCGGACGAAAACTTGAGTTCAACTCAAATGTTTAATATATATTACATATAATTTTTATTTTTGATGATATAATATATTCCTGTTCCTTATAAAAACGTATCAGGCCCGATTTTTTGCTCGAATTGACATCAATTATTTACGTGCATAAGTGGTGTCGGGCGCGCCGACTGACCATTGGCTAGCAACTGCACGACCTGGCACGTCTGTATTTGCTGACGTGTAATTACGTGAGGCACGACGTCGAGTGCCGGAAATTAATATCTGACAGGTGGCGCCCCCTCACTTCGGAAGTAGAGCTATACATGTGATTATTGTGCCACTAGATGAACTGGGTATAGGATTTTTTGTAAGGATCCGGAGTCAATATTGTATAACAATAAGTAAAGTAAATGAGGAAATGTCTGTAAGTATTTTTTTAATAAATTGTTTTGTTTTTTTTTTTTAAATATAGCTGAAAATGTATGTATTATTCTTAAGTATTATAGTCCTTAGCTTCACGTTGACCACGAATAGTATTTAAAAGTAACTAAAGTTAAAATTTCGGTAACGCTACGTTTTTTTAAGTCACATAGAGTTATTCAATAATAGCTTTGAAACGATTGTGTATTTTAGTGAAAGCCTTAAATAAATTTCGGAGGAATTACGTAACATATGCAATGTAATGCATCTTAAAATAAGGATTATAATAAGGTTACTTATATCTATGGCGAATTTCTAAACATACAGTCAGTCAGTAAAACAGTATAGAATAAAATACAAAGAACATGTTACACAACACAAATGAACGTTAAGCACCTAAGCTATTGGAAGTTATCTTCAATGATTTTTTATTTACCTATAGCTATTTTATATGCGACAGGTATTTATTTAAACGATACATATAGTACGAAATTTATATGCAAATATTAAAATACTAATAGATGGGATACGGAGGAAAAACTACACTCATATTGACGTGTCCTATAAATAAGAGGATGCAAGCATAAAATAATTCTACAACATTAAAATTAAATTAAATATTTTTAATGTTTATAAGGTCACAGTTCATTAAGCCACGCTATTGTAGTTGAGCCAAGAGCTCACAAAATAGTAAATACTTCTTTTCTGAAACTCTACATTGAAATTTTAAAAAATATATGACGTGCCTTTTTTTATGATTCTGTGTAATAAAATTAGGGCAAATGTATATATTTTGATTTTAATAGACTGAATTTATGACTTCGGTTTTTACTACTACATTCGATTTAAAAGAAAATGTTTTATACGGGTACGTTTTTTAAAATATTTTTTAAATAATTTGTTACAATATTGTTACGACTTGTTGAAAACATTAATTACATGATAGGTGGGTCTTTGAATTAAATATTTCTGTCTCTTTAAATTTTTTTGTTCAGACAGATCTCGCATTTAGAAAAGTAGTCAAATACAGACAGCGTGCTATTCTTTGATTATATGTATCAGAAAGAAATTGATTTGCGGGACCAAAGGCGGCGCTTTGTGTCATTCTATTGTAATAAGTAATTTAAATATGAATATTCCCTCGGAAAACGAGTTCGCAACTCAATTATATATATTCAACTCTTCTCAACACTACTGCGATTGCCTAGAATAATGGTATATATAAATAAGATTACACTAATTTCTTGACATCATTCTATGGAAATTTGTAGAATACGTTTTTTATTTTCTAAGAATGGAAAAATTATTTTGTGTCTCTAATGACACTCGTGTATGAGTTTAATGATATAGAAGTAGATCTATAATATGTGTGGCGGTTGTCATCGTGTCGGTTGTGGAAGGTTACGTTCGGGGCGGGCGGGCGGCGCGGTGCGACGGCGGCAGAGGGCGCCACGGCGGGCCGCGGGTGCGCGCGACGCTGGCGGCGGCGCTGGCGTCGTGACGCAGTGTGACGTCAGTGCGCCGTCGGCTCGATAGGAGCCAGCTCGGTCCTCAGTCGCCGCCCGAAACAGGCCGCCGAAAGTCGCGCCCTACGCGCCTCCTCCACCCGTGCACTTCTCTCATACCGGGTTTTAGTTTTATACCACAATGACATAGCCCCAGTGTCGTGCGAAGAGACGACGTGAAAGAGCACACATTTTAGTTTTTCGTTGGGGCGAGGAAGCTGTAACGGTCTCCGTTGTT
Organism: Heliconius aoede; assembly: GCA_037355905.1. NCBI lineage: Eukaryota > Metazoa > Arthropoda > Insecta > Lepidoptera > Nymphalidae > Heliconius > Heliconius aoede. The sequence goes on along the minus strand of JBAIZZ010000119.1, from coordinate 62,951 downwards.
GCAGAACTAGCGACGATCCACTCTCATTCCACCCAGGAACGCAGCAGAGATCGGAAGGCGGTCTGCTCTTTTAATTCCGCCTTTACATAAAGACTAGCTAAAATGGGCGAGGTGAGTGCAGTGCGCTTGCAGTAGTGTTTACCTGATTTTTTTTTAAATAGTCTACTCGTAGCGTGGTATATTCGTGAAAAACGTGAGTGCATGTAGCTGACAGTGAGTGCAGAACAAGTCTCAACTCCAAAAGATCGTCGTGGTCATTAGAAATTTTCGTTGGCTGTGTAATGTGCTTGCTTTAAATCATATATCTAACGATCGTAGCAGGGGAATCCATGTGCACGTCTCATTTTCCCTTTGTTCCATAATAGTTGAAAGTGTTACATAGCTTTCGCACAAAATAGTTTACGTATTTATATTCAACGCAACTTTTAATCGTTAAGCTTGCGGTCAATAATACTTGTTATCTTACATTGTATTACATATTAGAGTATTTCAATTGTTTTATCATCCTGATGCATTAGTTTGTGAAGTAAAGTAGTGGAAAGAGAATGTAAAAGAGAATGTAAAAAGAGAGTAAAGAATCAATGTATCGAAGACAGCGGCGATCGAGTTGCGTAACAGCTCGTATCGATCTGTGCGGCGAAAGAGACGCTTTGCCTTGTGGTCTCCTCATATGCCATCTACTAAATCTTTGTGAGGAATGTTATCCAAAACTAACCACTTTTAAATTAAATACTGCTTTTCTGATACTTGATATTACTAAAAAAAAACTCGAAAACAATTGACACCCCAGTTCAATATAAGCAGTGCGACTTCAAATCCCCTAAATGATTAAAAATTTATGTATATATTTTTTTATTAATAATACTTTTTCCAATTGGTTTTTTTATTAACAATAAATTTAAATATTCCACTTTTCTCTTTCTTTATTTATGGCAAAATTTCTCCATCCAATATTACATTTGACGAGGTGTCCTGAAGGAAGTAACTAAACAGGTTGTCGCGAGAGGCGGCCGCGGTTCGGACACGAGAACTAGATATAAGAGCACCGAAGGTTTATTAGAAAATTGCCTTGTCATTATGTCATTTAAATCGCATAGAGTGCCGTCGCTCTATTGGAGTATTTCCTTCATCCTCTATGACGATAACACGCACCTAGCGATTAGGCTCCTAGATTAAATTCTTCAAGTTCAAAATTAAGAAAACCTTCAAATCTGAAAATTTACTATATTTTTTTTAAATTTAAATTATACAAATGGAGTTTTATATAAGAAAATCCATTTTTAAAATGTTTTTTAAAAAGTTGTAACTTTTTGCAGCTAGATTAAATATGAGTACACGGTGCCTACTCAGGCCGGAATATAATCAAACTCTATATTCAGTAATATGAGAACAGCTTCGGAGAGACCAATTAAAAGGAGATCGGATACGTTTATTGATTTTTATATGAATATTGGTTTGGAATTACGTGAACAAAAGTAATTTTGTATTTTTAAAGAATGAAAATAACTATGTTTCTTCTTGTTTTAAAGAAGAATTAATCTGGGGACGTTCAAAATATTTGAAGTACTTGGAGTACATTAACCTTACTATCTTTACATTACAAATATATTTAAATTCACGAATGTTATTGTTTTTTTTTTTGCGTTTTATCGCTGCAATTAAATCGTAATAAAAGATTAAAAACAAACTGAATAGGCACTTTAATTAAGTGCAGTAATCATTTGTTATATAGTGTTATTGCATATAAATAGGTACACTAAAAGTTTAAAAAAATAGCTCGCTACAGGTGCTACTAATGAAAACGGCATCTCAAGATCGATCTCAGACTTAGGAACGGTTAGATAATACGAGTTTTAGAATAGAAATAAAATTAACAAATAGAATATATTATATTAGGTATTATATATTTCACCTATCCTTGTAATTGTCTAACACGAAGCAATGATGGCGCAAACGTCGCAGAATATAAACAAACGCACGTGAATCGAAAAATAATAGTGATTTGGCAGCGGCCGCATATTATAATTGCACGTCAGGCAGCGCGATGGGCGACCCGTCGTCGGCTTAGTTAAAAATAATTGTCTCATTCACATGCGCTGTACTGTTCTACTACGATAGTAACCACAAATTTTCGGTACCAACCAGTTCGTGGCCGTGACAATGGAATTCAGATCGTTCAAATTCTTTTCGTAGTTTTTAATGTTTTTGTTTGGACGTTTAAAGTAGTGGGCTTATCAAACCAGTTGTGGGTACAGGACTGTAAATGTGACAGTTTGTGGGTTCGATTCTCTCCCGATGAAATTGAAATAATTATATTTAAAAATATATTTGAGTTGGCGTTGAGTCCCGCCACTCGTCCTCGCCGGTAACCGAGGAACGGAAGGGTTGCCTCTGTCTCCGCGTGTGCGAGATACAGCGTGAAGATATATTGAAAAAAATCAAACCATTAAATAAGTAAAATTGTGAATAGTTTATTGTGCTGACTGCAATGTGGCAGTCCAAAGATATAGTTTTGTACAGGGTGTTTGTTAAAGTTAAATAAAGCATTGTTCTCTTCGACGCTGTACTTAGAGATATTTTATTGAATACGGAACCGGATTCTATTTTTCATCATATATTCCGGTTTAACCTTTACAGAGATTATAGAATGCGGTCGCCGGGGCCCGGGGGTGGCAACCTTGTCTCTTAGCTATTTATGTCGAGGGTAGCGGGGGTGAGATCGCACTGCGCATGGGTCGTGCGTGCGCCTTATGTAACGAACGGAGCACGCCTCATTTTTGATGTGCGATTGTATTTCTATTTCAGTATATTTAATATTTATATACCAGTTTCCGGTATTTTGATGAGAGAAAACATTATATAGCTATTTGGAACTTCTCTATTTTCATCAAATTAAGTAACTGAAAGAGAAATACTTGTAAAATTACTAAACCTATCAATAATAACTTCATAGTTACTGGAGAAATATTTTGGGGCAAAACAATTTATTTATGTTGTGGGATTTAAAGTATAGCCTGAAATTTTCCTAATATTTAAAAACACGTCAAGGCGAGTCCTATTCGTGTACTAAGTTTAACCTTCACTGGGATCCAGGGCGTGGTTTAATGAGGGCCGTTATGCAGCGTTCATCAATTATCGACGGCGACGGCCGGTTTGTTTATGGCACCACTGACGCATTTAGCCTCGAGTGACATTATAGCTATTTTCCCACTACATTATCGTTATTACTCTCGTATGCCCATGCGCTTTTCCCGATGGCACTAAAACTAGTTCATAATTCATTCTATGCGCAGTTATTCATATTCGAAACTACCACCGACGGGTGTTACTTTAAAACGATGAATTCACTTTGAATAAGTGCGCATGTGTAGTTTAGTGGGGTAACATTGAACAGAGGCGCGCGGTGCCTTTGGTTTGTATTGTCGCTGTTGGGTTCGCACACGCAACTAGTTCAGCTCAATTGAGCGTCATTCAGCCGGTGATCCCTAACAGGAGTATAGCAGGCCGTCAAGGTTACACCTCTCGGACACGTTCGCTGTTGCTGTGCGGGCTCTCTTGACAATAACTACAGTACCTGCACGTATCGTCCGTAGTTCACAATGGTAATTGGAAAAACGTAACCGACTCCATCACGTTTCGCTTATGTGTGTGTGTTTTTTTTTCTGTTACATTTCAGTAATTTTTGTGTATACCTCTTTACCTTTACCTACTTTGTGTATGATCTCATTGTATTTTATTTTTTGTTCTAACGATATTTTGATGATAATAGATGTGCCATTAAAATATATGACTTTTTTTTCATATTTCTTGTTTTTCATATATTCAATATAAACGAGTGATTTTGAATTAAACAGAGTTGAGATGAAATTGATAGAGTTTAATACAAAATGACTTGGCATCACTACTCATGCTCACTTCACTTAGTTTCAGTGCATGGCCCTAGGGCCGCCTTGTAGAATGTGTCTATCCCGTAGTTATGTTTGCAGCATGGCCGCACCGACTCGTACCGTGTCGCCACCATCGGCGCCATAAAGGATGATAATAGAACTGCTGATGGACAGTATAAGGTTTTTAATTTGCATTTTCACCTCATGACGGCCTTGTAAGTGACAACTGACATCTGATCATCTAGATATATTTACTAAGTTGAACATGTCAGTCGCCACTTCTAAGCATGTATTCAATCATTATTATTCATTACTTTTTTTAAAGTTTTATTTTTATTAAAATGGTAATTGTGTTCTATTTTATAAAATTGTTTTTCATAATTATTAATAGATCTACTTATATTATAAATTTTACATATATTTCAATAAATCTATATCAATATGGATATAATCTGTTTTATTCATTATGTGTATAAATTTTTTTATGTATATTTCCTAGACCCGCCGGAAACCCCCTGCGAAGAAGCGGAAACCAGGAGACTTAGATGACCTAAAACAGGAATTAGATATCGACTACCACAAAGTAACGCCCGAAGAACTATACCAAAGATTTCAGACACATCCCGAGAATGTAAATATTATAAGTGTACTCAGTTTTATTTACGAAATATTAATTTTATAGTAGGTTGCAACTAAATTGATATTCTTTTATTCAGGGACTTAGTCATGCGAAGGCGAAAGAAAATCTTGAACGAGACGGTCCAAATGCACTCACACCTCCAAAACAGACACCCGAATGGGTGAAATTTTGTAAAAATCTATTCGGCGGCTTCGCTTTATTACTGTGGATTGGTGCTATTCTTTGCTTTATTGCCTACGGAATTCAGGTATGTCCAGCTCTTGTCGATATAAACGTTTCTATTTTTATATTATATTAATAAACAATAATGTTCACAGGCGAGTACCGTCGAAGAACCAGCAGATGACAACTTGTACCTTGGAATTGTATTAGCGGCTGTGGTTATTGTTACCGGTATCTTCTCGTATTATCAGGAAAGCAAGTCGTCTAAGATTATGGAATCCTTCAAGAACATGGTACCCCAGTTCGCCACCGTTATCCGTGAAGGAGAGAAGTTAACGCTGCGTGCTGAAGACTTGGTGCTTGGAGATGTTGTTGAGGCTAGTAGTTCTATAAGTCATGGGATTGAGTTATTATTATTTTCTCATAATTACCTAAAAATAATAATTAAATACTTTTTTTGGTACAGGTTAAATTTGGTGACAGGATCCCAGCTGATATCCGTATCATTGAAGCGCGCGGCTTTAAAGTAGATAACTCGAGTTTGACCGGCGAGTCCGAACCACAGTCCCGAGGTCCTGAATTCACCAACGAAAACCCTCTGGAAACCAAGAACCTGGCTTTCTTCTCTACCAACGCTGTTGAAGGTACCGCCAAGGGAATCGTCATCTGTTGTGGTGATAACACGGTGAGAGACTTTTAAAGTGTTTTAAAATCATATTTAATATTTTTTTATATTGTTTCAATAATAATATTTTCAAAACTTTCTTATTTTTTTTAGGTGATGGGTCGTATTGCCGGCTTAGCTTCAGGTTTGGACACTGGTGAAACCCCCATTGCAAAGGAAATCCATCACTTTATTCACTTGATCACGGGCGTGGCTGTGTTCCTCGGAGTTACCTTCTTCGTCATTGCCTTTATCCTCGGTTACCATTGGCTCGACGCAGTCATCTTCCTTATTGGTAATGAACACTATACTTTCATCACGTATATTATAAATAAAAAAACTTTTATATTAATAAATGATATTATTTAACAGGTATCATTGTGGCCAATGTGCCTGAAGGCTTGCTCGCGACTGTAACCGTATGTCTGACCCTCACTGCCAAACGAATGGCCTCCAAGAACTGCCTGGTCAAGAACTTGGAAGCTGTCGAAACCCTTGGATCTACGTCTACCATCTGTTCAGATAAAACTGGCACTCTCACACAGAATAGGATGACTGTTGCTCACATGTGGTTCGATAACCAGATCATTGAAGCTGACACCACTGAAGATCAATCTGGAGTACAATATGGTAATACAAAGAATTAACAAACTATTCCACACTTGCTTTATGAAAAGAAAATATACAAATAATTCCACCAAAAAAAGGATTTTTTTTTCTTATAACACCTGTTTTTTTGCAGATCGTACTAGCCCTGGATTCAAGGCTCTCGCCAAAATTGCTACTCTTTGCAACCGAGCTGAATTCAAGGGAGGTCAGGATGGTGTACCAATTCTGAAGAAAGAAGTAGCCGGTGATGCGTCAGAGGCTGCTCTACTCAAATGTATGGAACTCGCTCTCGGTGACGTCCTGTCGATTAGGAAAAGGAATAAGAAAGTTTGCGAAATTCCCTTCAACTCTACTAATAAGTATCAAGTTTCTATTCATGAAAGTGATGACTCTAGTGACCCTCGGCATTTGCTTGTGATGAAGGGAGCGCCAGAAAGGATCTTGGAACGCTGCAGCACTATTTTCATTGGTGGCAAGGAGAAGGTAAAAATATATATGATATGACATAGATTAAAATATTTGCCATAATTTTTGGGTGGTTTGTATTATGACATTTTTATCAATATTTTCTTAGAATTTACCAAAGCCAATATAAAAATCTATATATACTTTCATGAACCAGGTATTGGATGAGGAAATGAAGGAAGCTTTCAACAACGCGTATTTAGAACTCGGTGGTCTCGGTGAACGTGTGCTCGGCTTCTGTGACCTCCAACTGCCCTCTGACAAATACCCCATTGGCTACAAATTCAACACGGATGACCCCAACTTCCCCTTGGACAATCTTCGTTTTGTTGGCCTCATGAGTATGATTGATCCTCCTCGCGCTGCCGTACCCGATGCCGTTGCTAAGTGCCGATCTGCTGGTATCAAGGTATATAAAGGGAATTTATATATTTAAATTTAAAAAGTTAAACTATTAAATTTTGTAAATTTCTTCCACATGTAAAAACTTATTTATCCCAGGTTATCATGGTTACTGGAGATCACCCGATCACGGCAAAGGCCATTGCCAAGTCAGTAGGTATCATCTCGGAAGGCAATGAAACCGTAGAAGATATTGCAGCCCGACTTAACATTCCCGTATCCGAAGTGAACCCCCGCGAGGCCAAGGCTGCTGTAGTCCACGGTACTGAACTCAGGGAGCTTAATTCTGACCAACTTGATGAGATTCTTAAGTGAGTTTTTATTTTTTTTTGGTGTGTAGATTTTGTTGTATGTAACAGAACTAATAGGAATATTAAGTTTATAAATATCAGTAGGAAAATTGTGTTTATGTATGACGTAAACCACTAAGTCTATATTTAAATAACACATACACCATATATAAGTTGCAATAAGCGTATAAGAATTTCGACGTAGCTTGATGAGAACGTATGACTTAAGGATCAGAGGATTTGAGTGGTTTCCAAGAAGCGTGATTTCAAATCTCACTACGTTCACACGTGTTTTTAAACATTATCTAATAAATAAAACATACACCCATCTCAGATTCCACACGGAGATCGTATTCGCTCGCACGTCACCGCAACAGAAGCTGATCATTGTCGAGGGTTGCCAGCGCCTCGGCGCTATCGTGGCGGTGACCGGTGACGGCGTTAACGACTCCCCCGCTTTGAAGAAAGCGGACATTGGTGTTGCTATGGGAATAGCTGGCTCGGATGTGTCCAAACAGGTAGATGTTGAAAAATGATACGTTTTTTTAGCTTTTTACTGTATCCCGCAAGTAAAACGGTAGGCAGAGGTAAACCAGTGTTAAGGTAATTCGTTCCCACTTTCCGTCCTATTTCTGAGTCATTGAGTGTAGAAGCAGAACGATGCACCATGACTTGTTATTAGAGCGATGTAATAAAAATAATTCCATGCCGTGAATACGAATCGAACTCACAATCGTCGCGTTATTAATCAGATACTACGCCGCCGAGCCTCAATAGTCTCAACTTAACTCGTAATAGATGTAATTAAACAAAATTTCTATCCCAAGGCTGCTGACATGATCCTGCTCGACGACAACTTCGCTTCCATCGTGACTGGCGTAGAAGAGGGCCGTTTGATTTTCGACAACCTGAAGAAATCCATCGCTTACACACTCACGTCGAATATTCCAGAAATCTCGCCTTTCCTTGCCTTCATCCTGTGCGATATTCCTTTACCCCTCGGCACTGTTACCATCCTTTGTATCGATCTCGGAACTGACATGGTAAGTTTCATAACAGACTGTGCTCTACACAATATTATAAAATTACAAACGTTGCAAGTGATTGTAATAATCACAGAAATAACTTAATTATTCCTTTTTTTATATTCGACAATAGAATTTACAATTTTGAGGTTATATTCACTTGCAAACAACAAATATAACATTAATTGACACGCAACAGTGTAAACGTCTAGGTGTTTTACCAAGTTGTTGCTACTAGGTGCCCGCCATAGCGCTGGCGTACGAGGCGGCGGAGGCGGACATTATGAAACGCCCGCCTCGCAACCCCTTTTGCGACAAACTTGTCAACGAGAGGTCTTTGTTACATTTAGTTACAATTATGTTGCCTCTAACCCATAACCGGTTTCAGCTAACGTCGCTGTTGTATCGGTATCGTGAAGAGTGGACCTAATTACATTTGCATTGTATGTAATCGTAATGCGCAAATTCAATTTGTAATAACAGTTGCAAAATGCACTTGATTCGAATGATAATCGATTTTCTATATGGTTGCGATTACATGCAAATTGTTTTCAGGAATGTTAAGGTTTTCAACTGTATGAAATTATATAGCGAACGTCGAGTTCTACTAACGATGGAGTGTCGCTTTTCATTGGTTGTTGATGTAATATTTGACATTATTTGGTGATCAACAACTAAACATGGATCTGTACGATACAACTTTCAGTAACGAAATTGTCGGTCGATCATCAACAAATGTCAAAATTTATTTTGCAATAATTTGAGAATTAGAAACTAATATGTATTTGTCCATAATATTATTAAGACTTATTCCGGTAAGACATAACAAAAGGAACAGACACAATTAGAAATTTACATTCATATACCGTTATGACACGATACATTGATTACAACAATCATTTCACCACCATCACCATCATCATCATCCGTCCAGTTTGTCAGTTTGTGTCGTGGACGCGACGCCATGTCGGTATCATTCATGGTTCATTCAATTAAATTTTGTTTCACATCTCGGTGGTGATCAAAGAAGACATTTCATTGTCTGTTTTTTTATGTGTTTAACATTTTGTTGTCTATGATAGTGATGAACATCGCAAGATATTGTAAGCAAACGCCCGGAGAGCTTTTGGATGAATAAATAACTTTCAAATGATCTGATGATAGCATGAGACATGCCGGCGTGCCGGGCGCGTGCTTGCAGACTTGTTAAGTGTTGTGGACACGTCGAGTGGCGACGCACGCTTGCCGATCGCTCTCATAGCTAGTGTTTGTGTAGGTGCCCGCCATTTCCCTGGCTTACGAGGAGGCTGAGTCTGACATAATGAAGCGACAGCCGCGTAATCCTTTCACTGATAAGCTCGTTAACGAGAGGTAAAAAAACGTGCAACAATTGACGATATTAATCTATCTATCTATACGCTATTTTGCTTGCTACTACGTGTATTTAGTGTTCCGTATGTCGGGTTGGTTGTTGCCTGCAGTGTGACGGTCGTAGGTACACGAGTGTGATGATGTTGAAGGCGACAATCGCACCGTAAATGCCTTGCGTTGTCTTTTAACACTTTTTTAAATCTTTCTATATTAACAGATCTCTCTATTTCCTTTAAAGTAGCTCGATGTCGTTATGGAATAAAGTGTTTCAATCTGTGTACGGTTTTAAACACATTGTTCCATTATTTTTTTATTGTGGTTTTTTTACTGATTGTATTTATTTATATTTGTCGTGATCGCCCTTGAGGTAAGAGGTCGATCTCATCTGTCTGCCATCTGTCTTCTGCATGCATTTACTACACACCTAAACGTCTTCTTAGTACTGATCGATTTATTATTATTTTTTTTAATATATTTTATTTTACCTTCATTCCTTTCATGCACACCATAACACAATACTTACATCAGTTTCGTCACCATTCAGACTTAGGCGTTCGGATCATCTCACTGCATTTATCGTATTTATATTATATAATATAGGCTACATTATACAAATATTTGTATTAGTACATTATACACGTATTCGTTATATGAATATTTCCAAGGTCTCGTACATCATCACTAGAGTAGTTTTTCAGATATCCTACTGTGCTATTTTAATAAACATCGATCGAGTTACTTTTTATATCAAACACCGCTATATCTTTCTACTTTTATGATATTTTCTAGTTATATAATATGTAATATTAAGTATATAGCGAGGTATTTATGTATATGTATACCGATTACCGGAGCTAGAGTAGAGGTGGAGGCGTGTGTAGGTGACCAGAGTGTCGTAAGTAGTACACGGTCGTGTTGTTCTGTGCTGATTGCTTGGTGTTTACGAAGGTACCTGCTATATCATTGGCGTATGAGGCGCCCGAGTCCGATATCATGAAGCGGCAGCCCCGAGACCCTTATCGGGACAACCTCGTCAACAGAAGGTCGGACCTGCCACCAACACGTGGCAACGCTTACTAGTTCTCATTTGGGTGTAACAACATATAGCCCCACTATCAAAATTATATACAGGGTGTGATTTGTAAGGAATGGTCACCAATCACATAGTTGATTAATCATGCAATATCATTTATTTGGTATGAAATTGTTTACTCTTCTATACCCACGACGAGCGACCGCGACAGCGAGGCGTAGAAAAGTAGACAATGACACATTTAGATAGGAAAAAAATCTTATTTGCTGAATTATATTTTTGGTAAATTCTTAAATGCTGTATGAAAAATTCATTTCACTCATCAAAAGAAATCGTACCCTGTATTTGAAAATTCTGAATTGGTTCATGTTAATGAGATATATATTTTCATGGTGCGGCTAGTTGTGGTCGAAATTCCATTTGACATGGATGTGGAAGAGTGATAATGAAGACAAACCCACCCTCAGTCCAGCACTACGCAATCACCTGTGTAGATTCGTACCGAGTCCCGTAAAAAAAACATACAGTATCAAAATCCGAAACAAAAAACTCTGTAAAATACACGATCTACTTCTGTTTCCTTTAGGTCCTTGAGAATGATATTATAACAAATAGTTTTTTTTTTCTTCTTTAGAATCCTTTAATAATATTATATAGAATATTTAGTTGATAGTGTTTATATTATCTTTACAATCTTCACTCTTCCATATTTTAATGATAGACCGACGGCATTCAACAGTGAAATGTCGATAATTGCACGTTAGAGAGAACAAATTAGACGACATTAGTGATCATACACTACTATAGTGATAGTGATAGTGATTTATCTGTGTGTGATGTGTTAGTGCGTAGAAGATATAGATTGTTAATAGAACATTTTGATTTTTAAAGGAATGATTTGGGCGAGATGGGACGTACTGTAATATTTTTTATTATTATTTTATTTTCATATGTATTATGTATATTTATTATTTTCTAGCGGATATATAAAATTTATTTATATTGTATAATAGTTTATAGACGCACGTCGCTGTATCGGTCACGTTGCTTTAAGGGCTTCGTTCACCACACGACACACATTATTTTTCTTACTTTGTTCAGCTGTCCTTTATTTCTTGGATCGCACGCTATTCTAACTTCTTTTTGGCTTCGCTTATCTGTGGTTCTTCTCTCAAGTTGCATGTGTGCCGCTATTGTTCGTGATTGTGGTAACTAATTACTACAGGCTCATAGAAATGATGAAGTAAAAACTGGAGTATTATCTTTTCATTGAATAATTATAAATACATTTAATTATCTATCTTTCTAAAATATGGTTTTTTTTTTAAATAACTCTTTATTTTTACTCAATCATATATCTTGCAAGTAAATACGACAAATTATTCCATAAATTGTTGTTATATCTTGTAATTTTTTCAACAGCTTTTGCTGTCAATCGTTTTTTTCAAGAATTTTTCTTCTAATAAATTTGTCGTATTTTGATTCGCAATACTTACTACATACACAACAAGCTTATAAATGCTAAATTTTGAATTTGCACTTACAGTCGATAGAAAAATATGACGTGCATGCGTAAACTTAAATTGAAAAAAATATATATATATTCTTAAAAAATAACATTTAGGTTTCAAAGATATAAAGTGAAATAATTTGATTTTGCCAATAGATTGCTATATTTTATTGCATAACGCTTTATACCACGCGAGTGCATTACAAGAGAACTAGTTTTATGTTATTTATTATCAAACTACAATATATTTGAAATAATTACCAATAATTTCAAATAGTTATTTTTATTTTTAATAGAGAGAAAAAAAAATAGCATAAAACCAATTCCAACATAAATCGCGATACACCCCATACACTATTTATAGCTTTATTTCTACAAACAGGTTGATTTCGATGGCTTATGGCCAAATCGGAATGATTCAAGCCGCAGCTGGTTTCTTCGTATACTTCGTGATAATGGCTGAAAATGGGTTCCTGCCCTTGAAACTATTCGGTATCAGAAAGCAATGGGACTCCAAGGCCATCAACGATTTGACTGACTCCTATGGACAAGAATGGGTGCGTAAACCTTGTCTTTTAATGTCCGATAATTATTAATCGTGACTTAAAAAAAATCTTACTATGGTCCATTTAATATTTTTTTTTTATCCAACTTTCTTTTTGTATGAAATTTTATAATATTTCATGTTATTAGTCCAGTCTCTAAGAATAAAACGTTTGTAATTTCCGTTCAGACGTACCGCGACCGCAAGGCTCTCGAGTTCACCTGCCACACGGCCTTCTTCGTGTCCATCGTGGTAGTACAATGGGCTGATCTGATCATCTGCAAGACCCGCCGCAACTCCATCGTTCACCAGGGCATGAGGAACTGGGCCCTCAACTTCGGTCTTATCTTCGAAACAGCACTCGCCGCCTTCCTCTCGTACACGCCCGGTATGGATAAGGGATTGCGGATGTATCCTCTCAAGTAAGTATTGGTTATGTTTATAATAGAATGTCAGCTTTGGCGGGGCGTTGAGCTACGTCCCAATAGGCAATGTCTGGTTCACGACGTGTACCCTAATATAAGTTAAGAATACATTAGTAATACGATTGTAACTTCTGCGCTTCTGCACAGGTTCGTGTGGTGGTTACCCGCCATCCCCTTCATGCTGTCGATCTTCATCTACGACGAGATCCGGCGCTTCTACCTGCGCCGCAACCCCGGCGGCTGGCTGGAGCAGGAGACGTACTACTAGGCGCGCGGCCCCGCCAGGCCCCGCTCGGCCCCGCTCGGCCCGCGAGCGCGCACACCCGGTTTTGTGTTCCACAGACTGACGCCGCGCGCCAGTGCTCGCTGTCGTGTCGCTTCTCACGCTTGCCCCCGCGCGCCCCGCCCGGAGCATTTGTTGTAATTACATTTAAGGAGCCACATTATATTGTTTAAGTGATCTAGATTAAGTTGAATCTTTGGTGTGTGCGACGTTCGAGTCGAGTGCGTGGTGTGTGGTCGGTGTGTGCCTGAGTATTAGTTCTACCGCTTACTGTTAGGTAGGTAGTCGAAATTTTGAGCCGTATTTTCGATCGTAAAGTAGTAACGAAGCATACACGTGTAAGTCGCGACCGCTTCGGGGCCGCGGGCGGGCGCCGGCCCGACACTGTGCTTTTCTTTTCTAAAACTTAACTGGTCGTTAGTGATTTTTGTGAAATTTATTAAAATAGACCGCTCACGGTTATCGCGTAAGATTTTATTTCTTAATTAAAAGATAATAAACGAAACGTAGAAATGCGTAATTAGAAATTTTTAAAATTATACAGTTATTATAGAGTCACCTCGCCGGAGGCCCGCGCCGCTGCCCGCCTCGCGTGCCGCGGCGCGCGCCCCCGCTCTCGTAACGAATACATATAACATAATATAATAATGGTTACAAAAGTAATAATTATATTACATTATAGCGAATATAAATCTAAATTATATGAAATGTTTATAGATTTAAAAATAAAGTTTGTTTGTTTAGTGTGAGTCCGGGCGCCGTCGCGCCTCCGGACCTTGTGAGCTATTCGTTTAAGTACACTGTAGGACTAACATTGTTTTGCGTTCGACAGTTCTTTACACCGTTTCATTTTATAGTATTACTCTGTTGGCTAGGAATGCTGTAAAGATGTAAGTGTTAATAAAAAAAACATTTTCAAAATATTATTGCGATGTTTCATTCATATTATTAGCTAATATTTATTAAATTCTATTTATGCTGAACCTTGGTATGATTTGTACGCGCAAGAACTACCTTTACCTTTTACACACCATTTTAATGGAAAAAAAAATATTACAGAAAAACCTATGTAGTTGATTTTTTTTTCTATATTATTATTATTAATTAAATATTGCCACTTTATCCTTTCCTTACTGCCTCTATAACGATTAAATGTGTAGCGTAAATTTTCAAAATTGTTATTATTAAAATATAATATTCAATATATTTAATTATTATTAAATCAATAAGTAAATTAAAATATGAAGAAACATTGTTTTCTCAATGAACTGAATGTTAAACTGATTAAATAAATATATTATATATAAATAGAATATGTTACATTATTACTATGTTTCTTTAATATATTACATTAAACCATGCAAGTAGTGGCAACTTTGTCTGGACATACCATCGTTATGGGTATTTTCACTCGAAAGAATTATAACATTTTAAAAAAAAATATTTTAATTTCTTTTATCTGATAGGTATGTCAGAACAACGTGTAGAGTACTGGCAACATAATATATCTTTAAATTGAGCGTATGATTAACTACGGGGGACTTGAGCTTTAGGCAGAATTAATTACTTCTATTTTTTTATCTTCACCCTGTATCCCGCATGTCGAAGAGTAGGCAGAGGGAGTCAAATGTTAAGAACACTTCACTCCTCACTATCCTCTGAATTCTGGTGCTATTCTGTGTTGAGTGGTTTGACATGAAATGAAAATATTTAAATTCCTCGAGTGGCATTGACGTCTCGACGCTATTATATGCTACTTAAGTATTGGGTTATATGTGGGAAAAGCTTAGCACTTTCTTAACACTAAAACTCATAAAAATATTTTATTCACACAGAAAACTCATAATTATAAAGTAAACCACTATATCAACATTTGATGTGGTGCCTCTTGGGGTGGTAACGAACTTGGTTCCAAACAACCTTCAACCTTGATGCTTATTATTATTCCTTCGAGAATTTATTAAAAATATAGTTATAGTTTAGAAGTAGGTGTACTTAATTTAAAACTTCAGTAAAGGAAACTACAATTGAATTATATCTTTATGAATAATACGTTAATATGTATGTGGGGTCCGTCACCAATTCTGCCTACACTGTTTTTATGGGAGAGGACAAGGCAAACGAGCGTTCGGGTCACCTGATGGTAAGTGATCACCGCCGACCACGACCCCATGCAACACCAGAGGAGCCACAGGTGCGTTGCCAGCCTTTAAGGTGGAGATGAAGGGCACCGGGGCCCGGCATTACCTAATGCGAAACGCAGTGGCAAGGGCCACTACTTCACGCCGGTTTAAAATGCCGGGGGTGGTATTAAATCCGGTCGAGTCTGCCCATGCGTGTTGCCATTACTGGCGACGTGACTCTTCCACACGTACTTTAGTCGCCTCTTACGACACCGACAGTACCAGGGTGATCCTATTCTAAGCCGGGAGCACACGGCTGAAAACTCAAATCTTCAGTTCAAATGAGTTCTCTCTATATATCAATTAGATCAATGATTATATACAATACTAGCAGACTCAGGCGGCTTCACCCGCTTGAATCATAATATTTATTAAACATATTTAAGGAACTATTTTCAGTTTGAGAATAATCAAGAACCTGAATTTAAAATTTTGTAAAAATCGGTTCCAATTTAATGGTTTTAGTATACAAACATTCAACCCCTATTTCACTCTAGGGTTAAAATTTTTCAAAATCGCTTGTTAGTGGGCGTTTACGTAATGAAAATAAACATCTGTCCAAATTTCACATCTTTACGGCTGTGCGTAGAGACGTGTGTACCTCAGTGGGAACATGTCGTTATATATATAGATTGTAGATATAGATTATTAATATTGAGGTCAGTCGTGGCGTAGGGGCACAAGTCTGGAAGTGACAACGTGACAGGTTATGGGTTCGATAAAACATTTAATATTTTCACTTTCCTTGAGTAACGCGACAAAGCGCGGTGTTGATGTCCGCCACTCAACACACAATGCCTTCAGAATTCGGCGGAAATTGGGCAGCGAAAGAGTCTTGATGGCAACGTAGTGCCTTAACACCAAGTTCAAGTTTCTAAAGCTCTAGCTAAAGGAATAATAATAATGAAGCGTCAATTCTATAAATAATACACTAACTTATGACGTAAATAGGTACACTATTTACCAATATATTATACAGATCAGCAAGTTAGCACGTTTCCTCATAACATATCTACCCTAATATGCAGATAAAATAAATTATTATAAAATATCGCACTCGTTGAACAATTGCCTTAATTCATTTTTGTTGTAATTTTGCATTATTACAACTGACCAAGAAAATTCTGAGATGCTATGAGATTTTTCTTTCGAAAGGATATGAAGACTGATGTGTAAATTCAGTATTACATTTCGTTACTTCCAGAAAACTCCCAAAGAATGCCATTATGTTATGGAAAAATAATAAAAAAAAGTAACATGTATAACATGGAACACCTTGATTAAGGCTGTAGTGTAGATGCGTTCGATAAACACTCTGTTTCCTAGAAAATCAATAATGAGAGCGATAGACGAGGTCATGTCGTCAAGTGAGGTGTGATGAACATTGCTATCCGTTAAGGGGTCAGGTCGGGAGAACTGAATGAGGTTGAATCAACTTGCTTCTTTTATTATTCCTTAGTAAACATTATGAAAATTAACTTAAAAGCTATAACACTTTCGATTTTTGGTGATATTGTTAGTTGATTTTCAAATAAGTCAGCATCACGCTGTATCCCGCATACAACAGGATAGGCAGAGAGAAATTAGTGTAATAACATAATTTATTTCTCCACATAATGTTAAGAATACAAGAAAGTTGTGTATATTTAAGTAAATAGAATTTTTTTTATAATCATGTGAGACTGACGCTTGTACTAAGCTCTGAGCTTTTGCTACTAGCCGCCAGGTTCTCGCGGAATGGATGTGTGCGTGTGTGTTTATGAGTGCCTGCGTGTGTATATGTTTTTATATTTTGATTGTGTGACTAGGTAATACATATTTTTTCAGTGGACTCATATGACATGGCTAATAGCCATTTAGTGAGAACTTTTTTAGCTTTAAATTTATTGTAGCTGTAGAATAACATTTGTGTGAAAAACTAGTTCTGTGAGCAGATGTAGAGCACACTTTACCTTTCCTACGTTTGGTTGCATTTTCTTTTGGGATAAAGGCAGTTTGTTAAGCTTTCTTAATATTGTTTGTAGAATAAAAATGTCTCACAGTGAGTACGTATATAAATTATGGTTATATAGATCATTAGTAGGATACAGGATAGGAAGAAAAGCACTTACTTTTAAAATAGCTCTTTGAGCCCTTTCCACTTTTAGCATATGGGACTTATAAGCTCTTCTCCATGATGTGATACAGTAGCTAATAATAGATTGAAAGATGGCAAAATATACCGTTTTGAGTACGTCCGCGACGTCACGGTCCGCGATGTGCCTCAATTTTTTCGATGTAAATGTTGCATTGACAAACCAAGGTTATAACTATAGTTGCAATTAGTGAAGATAGAAGGCATAGAAGGCCCTCCATTCCCAGTCAACATTTGTAGCTGTATTGGGCTTCACTTGACGGTTCTAGTAATCTTGAACGTGGTTTCAACATCGGGATAGAAATCCCTATTTTGTCCTTATGCTAACTAAGAATAATTATATAAATTCTTATATTTAGAAATTTCTATAAAAATAAATTATTAAAAAAAAAGAACAACTTTATAGATTATTTATTAAATACAATATAACAGTATACAATATAAAATACAATAGAGAACTGGGCCACGTTTTCAGCGAATCTCATAAAGATTCATGAAAATACAGTAAACTTAATATTCATGAAAATTCTAATTCAGATGAAACAACTATTGCTCCTGGCAGCTTGGCAGCGTTCCAGTACGTCCTGAACGCTACTCCTGAGGTGTGAGTTACGCAATTCACGGCTTTATTTATCTGTTACGCAGTTACTGGCCACTTTTACAGCAGGTCGCATCACGATCGAGCTCTTCGCATCACTAGTAACGTCCAAGGATAAATATTTAGACATTATAATATATGTTTTCTCGATTTTATTTTATTTGTATCGTACATTACTTAAAGTAATACATTTGACTTATCCGCTATGGAAGAATTACATACCTAAATAAAAAATATATTGTAATTTTTCCATTAATCGATATTTAATACTAACTCTTTTATCGTTATACGCCCTAAGTCCTAAGGCTATACATCATTACACTTCAAAATGCTTCCTTCGTAGAAGGGATAAAATGTACAGAGGACGTCCTAATGTCCTTCCGAGGTCACTCGTCGGCCTTGGCGACAGTCTCGTCTACATAGCTACGTGTACATACACCAGATACCTGTAGACCTGTAGGCCCTTCGTCCTATCACGGCGCAGTATTCCACACGCCTCGCCGTGCCCCTCGAGTACGGCGCATGCGCGGCACTGACAGCGGCCGTGCCAACGCGTTCCATTTTTCCTCCAACTCAATTTTCCCTAAAAAAATTAAAATTATCCTTAAGAATTTGTTTAGAAATCGCAGATTTACTTTATCAGAGCGTGGATGCCGCTCAGCGATGTGCAGTGAAGCAGGATGGTGGCCAACATCGGTGTCATCACCCCGACTAATGGTAAACAATGATCAAACAACATAATGTATTGTGTGATCGAAGTAGTTGAGAGGCTACAGAGTTTTAATTGATGCAGTGGAGGCGACAGCGTACATAAGCGCGGTTGCAGCGTTCGCCCTCGTTCTGCTGGTGGTGCTGCTGTTCCTCGGCAGGCGCTGGTGCTACACTGCGGTGTTCGGCCGCAAGTGCTGTGATGACATCCTCACTGTGAATGCAGCCGCCACCACACCCGGACACCCTAGCGACAATGCTCAATTCGGTAAATCCTACACACCTAATTCCACATTTAAATCGCACGTACTATGTTATTGTTATAATAACAAAGCAGCGTTCATTTAACAAAAAAATCATTGTAACAGCTAAAAATGATAAATTATAATGAAATATTTAACACTAGATAAACCAGTAGAGTTCATTTGTCTATTGTAAAATATATATTTTATATATTATTATTATTGCACCCTCAGAATTATTTATTATATTATTGCTATTTATAAAGGAAGTAGAACCATAGGTTAGTGTAGTTGTAGTGACAATTCCAAGGACGCAGAGTGCGTCATCTACGCGTTTATTAATTAAAGTTATTAGTCTCAGGTTTTTTAGTAGTTTTATATATTATGAAGTAGATTAGAGTGTTTATATATTGATTGACGTTGTGCGTACATCTGTGTTGTTTTAGATGCTTTGTCGAAACCGAACCATTACCCTGAACGTATTTTCACGTTCGAGGCCTCCGACTCTGATGAGGAGCTGCGCTTGCGCATACAGCAGGTAAACTTTCGTAAACAAAAGAACTCAAACGTTTAAATTTTTTATTACACATTTTAAAGTAAATTGAAACAGATTTTTAGCTACAAATGACAAGAGAAATTTTAGAAAATGTACTTTTTTTAATGGTTTTTTAAATAAGAAGGCAATAAATTGTGTATCGTCAAATAATATTAGATGAATTAATTGCATTTCTTATCCTTTTATACTGTATTAGATCGTGATGTACACCTGTTTAGCGCATTCCCTATAATGTTCTTAGTAATTATTTGTTCAGTTATAAGTGATAGCTTGCTTAGAAATTATAGCGTCCTTAACTGGCATAAATGTGAATATTATAAAATGTATGCTATACTAGTTTCATTTAATATAGAAATTTTCATTATAAAATCATGATTGTTCTCTTCTTTGATTTACCCGCATAATTAAAAATTATTTTTATAATTAACTAGTGGCTGCCCGCAAATTCTTTTGCGTGGTATTTATAACCATTTCATTGACATTTAGAGCCAAGAATTGCATCGCTCATGTAGAGTGGTGAAATATAACGTTGCTGTTTGTTTTACCGGAACGACCTCCATTTTCAATATTTTTAACCGTAATGAACAATCTTTGGTGATGTGTAATTTCCGTATTCCTAACCTCGGTGTTCCAGGTCTTTATATAAAATTGCATATCACGCTCTATGCTACATAATTTCTTATTGATTTCCTATAATGGTTCTTCATCAGATGTTGCAGTTCTTATGCGATAATGTATATTTATATTTTTCAATCAATGTAAATCAATGGAAATGCTCATCACGTTCAACAAGTTAAGGCGGTTTTAGTTTAGGTGTAGTTAGTTGGAATACTATATTTACATCAGGTGTCATATTTCGAAAATCGAAGCTATGGTCTAGATCCTGTTCTAGAAATCCTAATCCTGGGAGCTGTAAAAAGCATCCAAGTTTCATTCAAATCCGTCCTATACTTAAGAAGATGTGCGCCTGCACAGCAGGCAAATAGACAAAAAATAAAAAACATAGAATCATATTCGATTAACAAAATTTTTTTAACTAAATTTAATTCACAATATAATAAATATTCAACTCTAGAATACATATTATACTTAGGTATATCCATTTTTAAAGTATTTAATTAGTCGTTTTTATAAGACACTCTGAGAAAGACTTTTATAGATAGCTTCATACTTTCCGTTGATACAAAAGTAAACACTTAGAGCAAAAATTAATTAATTTACTCTTATCCTTTTAAATGTTACCATAATTACCTTTATTCCAGGATAAAGAAGAAGTGGAATGTAGATACGAGGAGAAAAATGAGAATCAAAATCAAAACCAGGCTAAAGTGGAAGTGGAACTAATAGAAAGGACTTTACGTGAGACCAGCCTTCGGGAAACTAAAATTGACGAGGTGGTGCCGCAGCGGGCTGAATATATCCATACGTTAGAGGCCCAGAGCAGTGTCGAGAGCGATGTCATCGCGCATAATGTAATGATTTATAATGGGTTTTTTTTATTATTAAACTGATTAAATTTAAAATGATTAAATTTAATCAGTTTAATAATTTATATTTAAAATGATTAAATTTACAGGACACATCACTACTCTGCGGTGAGAGCGGCAGCGGTCCCCAGGAGCGTGGTTCCGTGGAGCTGACGCTGTTGTACGACGCACCTGTGCGCAGTATGACCGTGCACGTGCTCCAGGCGCGCTCTCTGCCTCAGAAGGCACAGGGGCAAGTTTTACAAAGCCAGGTATCAATCTAATGAGACCTCTACATTTTAAACATCAATATTAATTTTTTTTCATATGTTACTGAAATCTGTGCCCTTCTAGGTGCGGATTGTTTTGTTACCTCTAAAGAAACAAAAATATAAGTCGAAGATTCGTAATGGAGAGAACCCACAGTATATGGAGAGCTTCGTTCTACATAAAATCAATCCAGGTAATTAATTATATGTTTTATATATATATACGCATACAGTTTATTTGAAATAAATAATAGTCAGAAACAAATAAATCACCTTCACGCTGTATCCCGTACCCAGCAGTATAGGCAGATAACCTAGTTATAAGATATTCCGTTCCCCACTTTCTTTGACATTGCGTGTTGAGTGGCAGAACTCAATGTCGTGCGCTTTTTGTCGACACCAGAGTGAATAAATGGAAACATAAATTGAAATATATATTCTCTTCATCATCTCCTCGAGTGGGGATCGAACCCACAACCAATCGGTTTTACATTCCCACTTTGTGCCTCTGCAACTAAACTAAAAAGTTGTATTACTGTACAGACAACACCCAATAGAAAAAAACAACACGTTTTTTCCATATTTAGACTAGATCAGACATTTTATAATATTATTTATAATACCCCGTATATTAGTACAATTTTTTGGATCTAAATATATCGACTGAATAATTTTAACAACGATTTTTGGTCTTCTTGTCTTCTTTGCCTACGGGCAGATTAAAATGACATAACTAAAGATTGAACTCCTCTGTGTCACATTGTTATATAACATGTGATGAATGTATGAATATAATTGTGTTTTATTTTCAGAGGATGTTTATGGACTCGGACTTCGCATCCGAATATACGGCTGCGAACGAATGCGACGACAACGACTGCTCGGCGAAGCAAATGTTACTTTTGCGCAACTTAACCTGGAGCTGGAAAACAATTTGTGGCTTCATCTCTCTCCGCGCCAGCATCACCAGCCGACTCTACAGGTTTGTAATTAATAAGACATGAAAAACTTTGTAAAATTGAATTATTACAAATTGGCAATCTTGCAATTTTCCCAATACTTACAAAATAACTTGAAACCACATTTGACTTAAACATTAACTTCGTAGCTTCCGAAAATGGATCCAAATCAGTCCATAACGGGAGTGCTGGCGTCTCCATCGTCCATAGCCACGGTGATGACGCCGGGCGCGGCGGGCGGAGAGGCGTGCAGCCTCGCGCGCTCCGACTCCGCCTCGTCCTGCTGCAGCACACGATCGGCACCAGAACTGCTGCTAGGACTGCAGTATAATCCTACTACTGGACATTTGTCTGTTGAGGTATGTGAGACGCTCATTTTGCCTTACCACTTTTTATTACTTGAAATAAATAATGATTATGAAAGAACAATTAATCATAAATCTGGTGAAGATGTACAAGTTCTGATTGTACGCAGTATTTGAGATTTAAATTCATCTCGCGCATTATACTTACATATATTTAAATATTGTGCGCCGTCTGATAGGACAGTGTAACATAGTATATCTATTCTATATAGTTTCTGGTTCTCTATAACGGACTACGCGACAAATGTCTTGTCAACAACTTTATAAAAATATAGTTATTATTTTTACAGATCATAAAAGGCACGCATTTCCGAAAATTATCTCCCAACAAAGCGCCGGACACATACGTGAAGCTCTGCCTCATCAGCTCGCTAGGAATGGAAATGGGTCGCTGCAAGTCCACCACACGACGAGCTCAGTCAAATCCGCTGTATAAGGAACTATTTATATTTCAAGTAATATATATTTTTATTAAACTTAATTGTTCACAAATATGTATGACTCTTTAATGCGAGTGTTTGCTTTTTTTTCGATGGCGGTATTAAAATAATGTAATGCATTAAAATTAAAAAATAAATTAATAACATTGTAATATAGTAATATTCAATTGCTTTTTCCACTTACAGGTGGCTCTGTTCCAACTGACCGACGTGACGTTGATGGTGTCAGTGTGGTGGCGGCGCAGTGTCAAACGTAATGAAATGGTGGGCTGGTTCTCCCTTGGACACAGCTCGTCAGGCCGCGAGGAGGAGCGCCACTGGCGAGAGCTTTGTGAGCACCAAGGGCAGCAGGTATTTGCGACTTAATAATATATATATTGTTTTAATTTTTTTGAGGCCAGTCGTGGCGCAGGGGCACAGAGTGTGACTGTACAACCGAAAGTGGGGAACGCAGTATCTTAATACCACGGGACTTCTGCCTACCCTGGAGTGTGCGGGATACAGCGTGAAGCTGCTTTATATAATTTTACATGTGCTTGCGTTTCAGCTTAATGATCCAGCTTCACGTTCGTATCTCGCACATTGATATGTGCCCTGATGTGTAGGCAGAGGTCCTGTGGTGTTAAGAAACTCCGTTCTCCATTTTTCGTCAAATTCTTGAGGCATTTCCTCTAGTGGACATCCAACCCACGACCTTCGCCTTTAGAGTCGTACGCTTGTGTTACTGCGCCACGATATCCAAATATTTATTTGGAAGTTTTTGAAAAAAGAAGAAAATCTACCTATAGATCATCTGAGATTACAATCTCAGCCTACCTATATTATAAAAGAAATATAAATAGAATCGAATTACTGGTAACGTACGAAATAAAATGAAGTAAATTATTAGCAGTAAAAAATGTTATTATCATCAGGTGCAACGGTGGCATGTGCTGTTGGACTCCTGACGGACACCGACATAACGCGAGGCGGAGACTCTCGCCTGAACATACTCGTTTTGCCCTGCGGCATTGCTTACTGGCCGCACCATGACGGTGCTTCCCCGTTACACCTGGACTTCCCCGCCAGTGTGACGTACAGCCCCCGGCTCGTCCTGGCCCTTTCAAGTGAAATGTCCATTGTCATTGTCACACTTGCTGTTATAGGCGTAGCTGCAATTGCTTCCTTATTATTTTTATACATATTAATAATTTGATTAACTGATTTCCTCTATTGATATATTATAATTTTCTTGTATAACTGAATGTATTTTACTAATTTTATATTCGGATTAATAATACAATAGTAATTTCTGCAAATAGTTAGCTACGTCTATGATCTGCTTGTGGTGTACTATATAATGCTTTGTCGACGTTTTCGTCCGCCATCCGTGGAGATGGTGACTCTGGTGTGCTTTGTTGTAATACACGTGTTTAAGCAAGCACGTATTTGATTGTCGAGTTTTAAACATTTTTGTATATCGCAATGGAAAAATGTTTATATATATATATATAAAAAAAAAAACCATTAATCGTATAAAATACGTGAAGGATGTAAAAGAGTTTGAGATTGAACTAGTTATGTTTTATCTTTAAAAGATGTAAAGCCTTTTTAAATGTTTGAATATTACATAATTAAGTTTAAATTTTATAGTTGTAATTGAACTTTTGTAGTACGTACATATTTATATATTATTATTATAATCGACGATGAAGACTTGGAGCGCACAAAACATGTGAGATAACGTAGTGAAAGAAGATATTATACATAATTATACCAATATTACTATCTACTTTTATTAGTGTTATACATAAAACTTTTTTAACTTACTCATAAATAATATAGAGAAACGCCATGTTTAATTATATAATATATATATATATATATATGAAATGAAATCGATAGTACCTAACCTAGGTTTATTTGTAAACGAAACAAGCACAAATGTATCGCGTCTTTTTTTTTTTTTCAAAAAATCATACAATTAGTATTAAAAATTCTAGATCACTATAATATACACAAATGTAATTAAGCTTTCTCCCAATTCTCACCCATTCCCAAAATTAGTACTGTAAGTAAATTTTTATATATACTTTAGGTGATAGTTTGGATATTTTGCAGAGTTTAACACTGTTGTCGTGTTCTTTTATGAACTAATGGAATGCTTGATAATTATAAAGAAAGATATATATATTATTATAAGATAATATATTATAAAAAATTTCAATTTTTTAAAGCGATATTATATGTAGAATGCAAATATTCTTGAATGTTAATAACAATTTATTTATTAATAATTTCATCTCTACACTTAGGTATCCACGTACATATTTATTCTATTTACAGTTTTTTTTTTATATTATATTATACTACTTTTATTGGTATTAGAAGATATTTTACGATATTAAAATTACTTAATAGATATATTTTGTAGATAGAATTTTTATTCACATAAAAAAAGAATATTTTCGTGTATGATGATGTTAGATATTTAATTGCAGTATAGTTTTACGTGTGAAACTGCTATTCTATAATAAATTAACAAATTGTGTTGTCAGTATAATACTTCCGACATTTTTATATTGTGAATGACTCGTTATCTGAAGTCACTCGTTATACATAAGTATGGATTTATATTAATTTAAATCTAGATAGTAGTAATTTAAATACATTAAACCGTTTTGTAATCGTAGCTCGCTTACAACCGACCAATGTTTTTACTATGAATAGAAGAATAAGGTAGTATGTTAAATTTCATAATATTACACTTCCATACTTCTTTCATAGCTTAATGTCCCAAATTACTAGAGCTTTTAATTGTTTATAAATTGTGTCTCAATATTTATATTGAATGTTAAAATGTATACATACTAAAAGGAATTTATTGCTAATGCTGTCTGGTATTGAGAATGTATGGGAAGAAGACTGGAAATAGAGAGAGAAGAGAGAGAGAGAGAGAGAAGAATAATAATTTTGTCTCTCCTTACGAGAAGACACAAAATAATTATTATATTACAATTGTTTTCCTATTTTTTTATTTTATTATGAAATGAATGCTTAAAAAAGATTATATATAATTATTAATTGTCTACATCGATTCTATAGAAATAACATTCGTCTATATAACTCGTTCTATACTCTCACTATTCAGCAACATCTCATATTTTCCCTATTTCATCGACTGTTTCAAATTACGTTTTTTCTCATGATCACAATTCAGATATTATATAAAAGAAATACATTAGAATCATATCCCTAACTAAATGATAGGTTATTATATTATATAATACAATTTTTACAATAAAATAATATGAATATTATGAAAGCTTTGCTTTCGTTTTTATCTTTTTCCATTTTTTGCAATTTGAAGTCAATATATAAATTAATAAAAAAAATAACTTATTATTTAAAGAAATAATTATCATCTTTTTAAATCGTCTTATTATGAAGCAGCTCATAATATGAAAACATATTCTTTTATAAGTAATAATTATTACGTGAATGCAATGGTGCCCCACGATCCTTAATAAAACTATCGAAATCGCTGGCCCGCTTTCACGACTGGTATGAAAAATAGATAGATTATAGATATTTCTTTGTTAAATATTCTATCGCCAAATACTCAACCTACTTATACATAAAATATCTGTACATTTTTGATGCCTGCCTGTACTCTACCGTATTCTACACTTGCCTATTTTGTGATTCAGTCAGGCTTGTAATGTCCCAAATAATCTCGCCATCTCTCTTTTGGTCTGTCAATTCTCCTTTTAGAGTTTGGAATCTAACCGGTAGAGGATTTCGCCCAACTCTTTAGTCATGCAGCAGCCGGCCCAGTCCTATTTCAGCATAGCGGCTTTAATGCCCATGCCAGCGATTTGTGTGTGAGAAAGCAGTTCGGTGTTTCGGATTTTATCCAAAGAGGGTGAACTTCTGTGAAATCGTCAAAAACCATGTCTGCGACCATAGTAGAGCAAGGAAAGGATGTATATATCCATGTCTTCTTTTCTGAAGCCGCGGAAGATCTGCTTTTATGTGGTCATCCATAGTCCAATAGCTTCTTCAGATATTTTCTACTCGTCTTTCGACATCTTTATCTTGTCAGATTTATCTTCCTGAAAGGATTCTGCTTTGACCTAAAATATATTCTTGAACATATGGCATCTCCTCTGAATTACAAATTTTACAATCTACATCATAATTATTAAAATTATACGCTGAAAAAATTATATTACACTACAGACTTAAGAATGCCAAATACTTATAAAGATATTATTACTTTATTTCCATAAACTATAGCCTTTTGGTGTTTGCACAAATCATAATTACTTGACAATTTTAAACATAGACGTTTGAGCATTTTTCTACATATAATAAATAATACGAAATTAGATACTTATTTATTTTTAGGTATTTTTTATTTATAGACTTTTCCAAATTTTATTGTTAATTAAAAGTGGGTTATGAAATATACTAATTATTAATATAAATTTATTTTATATTTTTAGAACGCTCAAACAGCACTCTATATCTCATCACATACTTTGTTGGCAACGTTAATGTTAAATAAATTTCAATAAATCACTTTATACATTTTCCTAAGACTTGTGTTTCATTTGTTTACCTTTACTTTATTTTTTGTATTATACTTACAGAGGTTGCATTGCGCTTAGACGTTCATGTAAGTATGTATGTAACACATGTGAATGCAAATTCATACTTTCACTCTGTATCCCGCTACTCGCACGCTTTCAACTGCACGCTGTATCCCGCACGCGTCACGGTAAGCGGAGGAGACCTAGTTTTACATTCTCTTTCTCACTTTCTACGGAATTCTGGAGGCATTGCGTGTTTTGATTACCTACACATTCTCATATGTTATAAGACATTTACACATGTGATGCCCCATAACACATGTGATAATATATCTACATATATAATTCGTTCTTTTTTAAAATGTACTCCATCATTGTCTCAGTATATCATTTGTCAGTTACAAATGATATTTTTTGTACATTTGCTAAAGTTGCTACGAATGCGAATTCTTGGATTTTTTAATTTATCTTACCTACTTGGTAGCAATAATATTTTATGTTAACGTGACAAATGCACGTACGTTATTATTAATTATTATTATTATAGATAATTAGAATTACGGTTGGCAGGTGTTTTCAAGGGAAAATAATATTATCCGTAAAAGTCAGTAGATATTTACATATGTATGTATATAAACAAATACTTATATTGACTACTTTTATAGATACCGATATACATATTATTGTTTTAAAAGGATATATCTAGTTTTATAACACATTCTAATTCCTCGA
Organism: Heliconius aoede; assembly: GCA_037355905.1. Taxonomy (NCBI): domain Eukaryota; kingdom Metazoa; phylum Arthropoda; class Insecta; order Lepidoptera; family Nymphalidae; genus Heliconius; species Heliconius aoede. Next base: position 34,415 of record JBAIZZ010000119.1, on the reverse strand, counting down.
CTATAGTGATTTATTGATTTATACTTGTGAGAGACTGTAAACAGGTTGCGGGTAACTGTAAACAGGTTGTGAGTTCGATTCCCATCCAGGAAATTAAATATTTAATATATTAATTTACTCACTCTGGTGTCGAGGCAAAGCGAGGCATTGAGAACCGTCACTTAACACGCATTACCCGCAACATTCGACGGAAAGTAGCGAGCGGAGTGTCCTAACACTACGCTATTTCTGCGTACCTTGCTTTTTTGCGGCATACAGCGCGAAGCTGAAAAAAAAAATGTATGAAACATACATGCTTAAAATGTAGGTGGTGTGACTTATATTCACAATAATCGCGTGCAACATTTATTATTTAAATTTAAGCGCTGCATTCATTTAATTGTTATTAATTTCAAATCACAAGTACTAAAATAACAATGAGTAGTACATTCTTTACCAGTCCGTTCGACGGCCACAAGCCGAGGTTCCAGTACTTCAGGGAACACCTTGGCACCGCCGGCATCGTCACAGTCAGCTTTTTCCTTTTTCAGGAACAGAGTATTTATTTCTCATTATATATTTTCTCATTATATATTTATTTCTCTTCGCTACCCACCAATCGTAGCTATAAAAGTCAATAAGGCATTACATTAGTAACAGCATTAACCTCAAGTTCGAAATAAAAGGATATTCATTTAATATGTTTTTTTAAATAGATATTTGAAAATGAAGGAAAACAACGAGTCACTATTGAAGAGATATTGTCTAGAAAGCAGCATTTTAGGGCTCAAGTATTTTTTTTATACCCTGACAAAATATCACGGTTTGTAGAAAGAGATTTTATTTTACCAATTTGTAAACGTTATATGTACTGTTAATTATATAACATATTTTATGTTATATAATATATTTTATTACACAGATGTTTTTGGGCGGTGTCATTGGTGTTAGTTCTGTACGGGGCGTGCACGATGACTCTGATGTTGTACGGTCGTTTCTTGGAGATGCCCACGCGCATCACCATAGAGAATCAGTACGAACTCATACAGAATATATCTTTTCCCGCAATCACCATATGCTCGCCAAATCAGATAACTATTAGTGCTATGAGACATTTTAATCAAACTCTCGTGTAAGCGTTTTTGTTTTTCACCTTCATTATTTCTATCTTTCACTACTAAATTCCATTGGTAGAATAAATCAACAAACTTTCTCAGAGATGGAAACCGCTCCTTAGATCTGGAGGCCACTCTTCCACAACTGCTGGGATTTTACGAGATCCTAGGCGAGGTTAACAAAGCCGATTTGGGGAGCCTGCAAAACTTAATAACGCTTAATCGATATAATGTAAGTAATTTTAAATGAAAAAAAAAAATACTGTTATATTGAGAACCTTAACAGGTTATCGGTTAAAAAATTGAATTATTTGTATCTTTAGAAAAGGCAAACTATAAGTTATAATAATATAATACATTTTAAAATAATAATTGAAGTATTATTTACAGACAATAGAGATAATGGGTAAGATGCCTCAAACTTGCGAAGATTTTTTCAAGCTGTGCTACTTGCAGCAGAAGAGAATTCCATGTACAGATTTATTCCGGAGTGTGTTGACGAAACATGGCATGTGTTGTATTTTCAATAGTGTATACTACTTCAAAAATAAAAAGCAAGTACATATATATTTTTATGTGATTTTTTTGAAAGTGGCCATTTCCTTGTGCACGGAATAATAATAAATAATATTTATTAATGTTCTATTTTTATGAGAGCTTATAAATATTCCTAAGAACTGTTATTATACTTTACTAGTGATTCGTAGGAACGAAAAAGATCCCAATTTCCAACCATTTCGGACTTCTAAAACTGGAATCTACGAGGCATTGACTGTTGTCACCGACTACAACCCCGATGACGCTCTACACGGGACTATCCTCAACGCGGGGTCGATGCGGGTGCGAATTTTTATATTAAAAAATATGTATGCACATGCTTCTGCTCTGTATGGTCAGCCTTCAGCCGTCCCGGCTTAGAATAGGATCACCCTGGTACTGTCGGGGTCGTAAGAGGCGACTAAAGTACGTGTGGTAGGGTCACGTCGCCAGTAATGGCAGCACACATGGGAAGACTCGACCGGATTAATATCACCCCCGGCATTTAAAACCGGCGTGAAGTAGTGGCTCTTGCCACTGCGTTTCGCATTAGGTAATGCCGGGCCCCGGTGCCCTTCATCTCCACCTTAAAGGCTGGCAACGCACCTGTAGCTCCTCTGGTGTTGCAAGGGGTCGTGGGCGGCGATGATCACTTACCATCAGGTGACCCGAACGCTCGTTTGCCTTGTGTTCTCCCATAAAAAAACAAAGCACTCACTAACCATCCCCCGCTCGCTTTGCTCGGCTTAGTAAAATAATCATTAAAAGAAAATATTAAATGCGAGTCGGACTCGCCCATCGAGGCTTACGTACATGGGCGTACGAAGCCCATGATACCAGAGTGAAGAAATAAAAATATAAAATATTTAATTGGCTCTAACAGACATCGAACTCACAATCTGTTGAGTCAACAGTCACATGCATGTGTCCATGCACCACGTCTATCCAAAATTACGTATATATTTATCAGGAGGCACTAAACAAAATTAAATCGTTTATTTAGGTAATGTTCACAGATTGGACCGAATTCCCTGCAGATGACCAAACAACTCTCGTATATCCTTACACGGAATCTTTCCACGTCATTCATTCTACTTACACATATTGCTCTGAAGATGTCATCGCTTTGCCATCTTGGAGGTGAATTTTAGTATTATATGCCTTTATCCATAACTTATGAAAAATTACACATACAAAACGAATTACATAACTTACTTTTTTTTTTCGATTTCTCATGTAGCACAGTGGGCAGACAGCCTGGTGTTCACTTCGGTCAATATTTTCCGCCGAATTTGTGGCTGCACTTAACGATTCTACGCCGCGCTTTGCCACGATACCAGAGCCAAGAAATTAATATATTAAATGCTTTATTTCCTCTAGTGGGTATCGAACCCATAACCTGTTGCCATAAATTTTGAGGCCAGTCACACAACTTAGTTCGAATATCTAATAATGATTATATTTCTTCAGCCGCAAGTGTTATTTCGAAAACGAGTTCTCGCAGCCTCACTTTACAGAGTTTCACAATTCTGACTGTGATTTGCTGTGCGAAGTACGCGAGCTGGAGCGCCTCTGCCACTGCACTATGATCTACATACCTAATGTCAGAGTGAGCCAGGCATGCAATGTCTCCACAATTGATTGTATCGTCAAAGCCAAATGTAAGTATTTATATAATTGCAATTTAAATAATATTTACGCTTTAGTCTAGAATTTGGTGGAAAGTGAGGAACGGAAGTGTTTTAAAGGGACAGGAGTGTTGAGTTATATATCTAAAAAAATCCGGACAGGCGCGAGTTGGGCCCGGTCACCGAGAGTTACGTGCAAAAATTGGTGAAATTGGATCTGAGTGTATGGACTTAATTTATAACTCTTTACGAGATAGCTGCTAATTACATATATATATAATTACATTTTTTCTTTGTTTTTTATTTCACAGAAGCCATGATTTCGGACACATAGTTTTTAATTTAATTGTTGTCTCTCTCATTTCTTGGTTTATTTAATTCATAATATTTAGTTAATTTAAGTAGTAAATATTTTCTTCCATTCTATTTAAGACTACTCTACTAAATATATTTGTGTCTTCAGTGCAAATGAACAGATGGTACGGCACGGAGCAGTGTCAATGTCTGCGCGACTGCGTCTCCTTCAAATATCAAGTTGAGACGAGCCTCGGCAATCTTGACGCTCTACCTCATATGACTCGCAACCCTTAGTAAGATGTCGGATACTCGATAACTTTATTAAAAAAGGCCTAATGGGATTTAAAAAAATACCTTTTATTTGGTAAATATGCAGGGGGTTGACTGTAGAATACTTAACCTCTCCTAGGTTAGCACGAGGAAGTCGTCAATTTTTTAAAGTTTAATAAAATTATTTTATGCTTGCCCTGTAGAACGGAATATGTCTTAAAATGGTCGAACTCTTTTGTTTATAAACCGATCGAAATAAAACAAAGTAAATGTCTAGTGAAGCTAGCCAAATTACAATAGTCAAAACTGCATTCAAATCGGTGGGAATGCAACCCAAAACCTGTCGCGTTTACAGTTGCATGGTAGTGCACGATGTTTGGAATATTTCTAGTTCAATATTTGTATATTTTTTAGCAAAGGAATAGAATTTAACGAAGCCACATCCGTGATGCACTTCTTTATGCCGGTTCCAGTGTACGTGAAGCAAAAGCAGGAAACTGTTATGTCTCTTATCAGCTTAACATGTATGTATTTCTATTCCATAAATCTGTATGAACTGGTAGTTTCTATTTTAAAATAGATAATAACGCTATTGTATTTTTTGTTTATTTGTGATTGATCTGTATAAACTGTTTTGTATTGGTGCCTACACACTCTTACTTTATTTAAAATCTCGTGATCACATGCGTGGATGTGTGATCATGTGTGGATGTGTGATCACATGTTAGTGGTTAAATCCTAAAAAATAATGGCCTTAAATAGCAAAAAATGTGTATTTCGACACTATAACGGAAATCAATATTAATTGATTGATCTTTCTAGAGATGATTGTCCTCTCCCATAGGGCAATTCCGATTAGCCTAGAATGGTGGTACTAGTTCATGTAGTACTAGCATAATGAAAATTATACATTTGTGGTAAAATCCTACAATATAATAACATTGAAATGGGTGCGCGGTGGCTCGCGCTTGCCCGGTTTCTTTTTTCAATAAAATATGTAATATCATCTGTTATTACAGCAAATTTAGGTGGCGTTTTCGGTCTATGCCTGGGATGCAGCTTGATCAGCGTGCTTGAGATATTCTTTTACCTGTATTTAGCAATAAAGTATAAAATACAGACAAAGTTTCAGAGGGTTAATAAAATTAATTATATGCGTTAACTATATTTACAATAAACTAATTTGTATAATCGCTTCACTTTAAGATAAGCAATCTTTTTATCATTATATATAAAATAAACTATTTAATATATGCATATCTGTATATTATTTTCACATAAAAAAAATGACAAATAAATTGAGTATTATACAGCCAGTTTGAGATAACTTGGTAATTAGTTTTTACTATAAACTAAAAAAAAAAACCATGATTTTCAATTCAATTCATTGTTGAATAAATTTTAATTTGACCATCTCATTTAGTCTAATTCAGGATAATGAACAAATAAAACCAAATTTCAGTGGTGTTCGTAAATATATATTTTATATATTCTGATTTATAGGTATATTTATATATATAATTTACTACAACTTGCGGTAATAATAATATCAAATATATTGCTTTACTATCATTTTATGAAAAAATACAAAAGTATTCTACAATTGCGATAAGAAAAATGTTCTCGAAAAAAATATTTCTCACCTATAATTAGATCTAAGTGTTCATATTATACTTAAATATTCCATTTAGATTTCATATATAAATAAATTGTAAAGATCAATACAACTATGTATAATTATTATTATGTATATTTTTTCTTTAAAGACTGCAAATCAATAAATAAATACGCCGCATTCCTCGGCGTCTAACCAATAATACTTTTTTCTTTACGGAAAGGGCGGTTTAACTTAAATTAAAATTATCAACATAAAATCAATTTTTGGCTTAGATTTTAATTAAAACTAATGTATAAAGCACATAAAGTAATATTTTGGTCTAAGTTATGCATATTACAATTACGTTAAGTGCCCTTAACCTAATTATTGCCTTACACTAAACATTGTTTCATTTCAGCGGTCACCGTCGATACAAAGTTCTATGAGACTGAGACACTTCTATAACATATTATCATATAAAATTCGATGTACAACAAAAATATGGTTTCTAATAAATTTTATTCAATATTTAGATTTAAAATATATAAAAAAATGCATTTCGAAGCAACAGTAAAGCACCAATGGAAGGTGACGAAATTTACAGATTAACAAGAAGAAATGCCCGGGCAAAATGAATTTAGCTAATAATTTCAAAATTTGTCACAAAAACGACAAATATATAAAAAAAAGAAATACAATTAATATTCGTAAATAATTGACTTTAGCGAAGGCCCGATGGCATCTCGACTCGCCAGCGCTCGCCAGCGCTCGACAGGACGCGAGTATATAAATACACAATACAAACATCACTGGACGTATCACAATTTCTTATCAATAGTTTTACACTACCAGTACCTAAGCCAATGGAACGGTATTATTACATCGATATTGAGCTAGCTTAAATTCAATATATTAATGATTAAGTAATATTGCTGTTAAACTATGGTTAACTATACTTCGTACGCGTTTCATGTACGCCGTTAGTAGACGGCGAATGGCACTAAGTTTATTATGACGAGGCGTACGGACATACAACTAGTCTAGCCTCGCTAGATCGAGCACGACTCGGAATTAAACCCTCAAATGCTTCAAATAAAACTCTGTTTTATTTTACATCACGATTATAATTTATGACGTAATACAATCTAGGTATAAAAAATATTATCCTTTAGAAAACTAGAACAGCTCATCAATTGACTTTCGATCCGGCGTCGCCGCGCCGGCGCTACGCTACGCTACGATACTATACGAGATATATCAATAAATACAAAGCGCGCAATGAGCAAGTACGTTGCGGGCCCCAATGAATAGAAGAGATAGCCTGCGGGGCCCGGACGGGAGACGGGAGACGGGGGACAGAAGACAGAGGACAGAGGACAGACGAACAGGCGACGCGAGAGGCGCCGCGACAGTAGAAGAATAAATAGCGCAGTAGTCTATACAGGAGGCGAACTATGTTCGGTGCGCCGCCACGTCTCACGTGGGACGCTGCGGGCGGCCGCGCTACTGCTCGTCGAGGTCGAGGTCGAGATCGAGGTCGAGGTCGAACTCGAAGAGGCGGCAGGCGGCGCGGAGGTCTCAGAGGCTAACGAGGCTGCTGTGGTCGGGCGAGGCGAGGTCGGGGGCGGCGCGCTGCTGTTGCGCGCAGTGGGCGTGGGCGTGAGGGTGCGCGTGGGCGTGGGCGAGCATGTGCGGGTGGGGGTGCACGGGCGTGAGACCAGTGCCGCCCTCCATGAGGCTGTCAAAGTTGAAGGGGATGCCATTGCTGGGCGTGGTGATCTCGATACCGGCGATTTTGTTGTTGTTGCCGAGAGCTTTGTTGTTGTGTATCTGAAATTTAAATGCATTGCGTAAGAATAGTTTACTAGTTTCATTTACCAGGTTTACCTAATACAAATATGTTAAATGTCAATGAGAATTCTATCTTTGTTCTAGAATCATTTTACATTTCCCGCTCTAGTAGTTCTCATAAGGTATAATAAACTTACATAAAGTTTTGAATTATAAATACATTAAAAAAAAATTGATATAAGGAAAAAACATACAAATTGCATGTTTACATTAATTGCAAGTTATATTTAATTACAACATCCATTCAACAGAAAGACTAGAAACATTTTATAGGAAACATAAAAAGTTACCTGTGCGGGCGTGAGGGTCTGCGGCACCTGCAAGAAGGTGGGCCGCGAGGGTCGCACGGGCGGCGTGTCCAACGACGACGCGCTCGTCACCACCGCCGGGTTGGCCGCCGACAGCATTATCCTGCAACAACAAGGAATACAATTAAAAATTTAAATTTAACTACAGCTTTATAGTGTACAAGTAGATAATTTTTCCAAAATAATTTATAGAACAAATTAAATCAGCTTCACGCTGTATTCCTCACACAGAAGGGTAGTGAGAGGGAACCTAGAGCTAAGACACTCTATTCCATCGATTTCAGGAAGCATTGCATGTGCTCTTTGTTTCATTAAGAGATATTTATGAAAATAACTCAATAGAACTACCACCAGATGGCACTAATAAGATTATGCTTCGTGTGGTCGAAAATTCGAAATGTACTTTTAGAATTAGAACAAAGAGTAACAAATTTTCTTCGAATTTAAGGGTACTTTGTAGAAGCTTAATGGTATTTTGTTTTGGAAATAAATAAAGGTTCAGTAAAAGCCGCATAATAATCAGCTTTACACTGTATCCCTCGCACAGCAGGGTAGGCAGGGGGAACCTAGAATTTTAGTTGTGTACCTCAATGCCGCGCTTTTGCCTTGTTGGCAGAACAAAGAAGGTAGTACTCTAATAAACAAAAAAAGCGTAAAGCGGGACTATAACTTGCGCGACCTCATCCGGCTATAATTTAATACTTTTTACATTTTTTCCTACAAACAATTACCATTTAAATCGCAGCTGAATCTGCACAGCTCTAAAACATTATATTATTATAAAATTTAACATTCTACTCAGACGATATTATATGATTGATATTTGTACTTAAAAATTACCACAAAAGGTAAATAAAGTACCTACATCATAATGTCAGTCAGAAAATACGTCATACAATAAATTTTATAAAACTTCCCCATGATGCATATACCACGATTTAAGTGTGTACGTGACATTATTGCTGTAAATCGAGAAAGTGTTTAGTCATGATGATTTACCTTTTGTCCGGCGTCGGCGAGGCGTAGATATCGTTATCTATGCCCAGCACTGGGTCCACTGTGGGGTCCATGACCTCCACCTTGACCCTCACGCCGTCTTCCGGCAACTCTGGATATTCATAAGGGTCCTGGAAGGGTTTGACGTCGGGAGGACTCGTAGACCGCTTGTTGAGTCTACACATTGGCATATGGCTCTGTAAGATTGCCTGCAACTGTTCCCTATCAGCGTTGAGCTTGCGTATTTCGTCTTGGAGGGATTGTTTTTTCTCTTCGAGTTTGTCCGTTTCCTCCTGGAGTTCGTTAGTGTGGTCGAGTCTCCTTTTACGGCAGCGGGCAGCGGCCATTTTGTTTCGTTCCCGGCGGACCTTTCTCCTTTCTTCCTCCTCGGGTGAGAGGTCTTGGGGTGCTTTTGTCGGTCTTCTCCCACCCATATTCCTTCTTTTGGGTGCCGGGAGGCCGGGGCTGCTGCTGCTGTCGCCGCTGGCGGAGAGTGGGCCCGGCGACACATGCAGAGGCGTCGGGCCCGAATCACAGTAACCGACAGGATTCAGGATGCCTGCAATTAGCAATGCAAATAAATGTTGTATTATTTGTTTTTTTATTGAAACTTACGCATATGATATTATATCATTATTTAATGTCTGCATAGCATTCTTTTAATATCAGCATTCCGATTACTAAAAATTATATTAAACAAACAACTAATCTTATCCTGATATCTGTTTTTACAATTTATTATTTACTTTGCAGATTGATCAATGTTTCTTTTATATTGAACACATTATACTATGATAACATTTGCGAAGGTAATTTTTTTAAATCTAGAAGAACTAACCGTAAGTGTTGGCCTGCGTGACGGAAGGAGGTACGAATCCCGCGTGGTTGGTCTGCTCGCTGCGGCAGTTGCTCAACTCGATGTAGGTCTGCTCGAAGTTGCGCAACTGCGTGGGCGTGATGGTCGCCGTGGTGCGGGTCGGGACCCCCGACTGGAGGCCCTCTAGATTCGCTAACTGAAAACAAAAAGAAATATCAATTAGTCAAGGTGCCTTTTATAACAAAATTTATTAATTAACAAATAATTGACTTCAAATTTCTTTTATCAGGCACAGAAGCCTACATTACAATTTGCATTGTAAACGAAAATAATTATGCAATATATATTTATTAATTTATTTATTTGTTTTAATAAATGGATATTGTTTCCACATTCCATTTGGTTTTTATCAGCAAAACATATGTGCTACACAAACGTAACAATAACAATAAATGATAAAACAATGCCGTAGACAGTAAATAAATATATATATACTCTATAATATTTGAATACATTCTTGCATATAGTATATCGCTGGATTCCAAATTAAATTAAAACTTTAAAAAAATTAAAATTTGACTAAGTCACAGCTGTTCAATCTTATAAAGCATGGATCAATAATCAGTTCGTGTACCATCACAAATAATATTTCTGGTGTTGTCTTAGAAATTGCGTTTTCTTAAAAACAAAACTAATATCAGATAATCAGGTGTATTCAATAGAAATTTTGGAAATGAGTTGACATTTTTTTTTTGTTAAATTTAGTTATATCAAGCGTCATAATTTAAATTAGCATTATACGAGTATGGTTTATGTCCCAAAAATCTTATATTAACAACAACAAATATCCAATAAGACAATATATAAGGTGTAATGTGCTTCATCATACGACTTGAGCTGTGCCTAGAAGCATAGAATAACGAGATAGGTAAGACTTGTCTGATTCATTGCATCCTACTTTAATTTGCGAGAACAGAGCGAGCGACCGCCGCTCATCACGCGCCAGACAGCGTGGTTTTTGGCACAACGTTGTTTCGATTCACCGTCTAGAATGTGCCACTCCATCATCAGGTGATTAGTTGTCGGGATTCACCCACGAGTGGTTCATTAGTTATGCATCTACCTGTTGGCACCACAGCTCGGTGGCCAGCATGTTGGCGAACTCCAGTGGATCGATGTTCTGCATCCCGACGACGTTAACAGCCACGTTTATAATTAGACGCTCACTCTATTGTGTTGCGCTTTTTGCGACGCGACACCTTCGTGCGGTTCGAGTTTGTTAGTCGATTTGTTCGTTACAATCCGCCCTCGCAAATATATATTAATTGACTTGAATTTAATTAAGAGGATTTCGAAATTATCGGACGGCAAAGAGATACAGACAGATATATTATCTATCTAGGGTTAGTACAAGGGGCGGCTCGGTATCGTTGATCGCGACAATTCACTTCGCTGTAAATTCGCTAGGTGTGCGCGTGAGTGCGGGTCGTTCGTTCGTTGCGCGCGCGTGCTGCGTGCGGCGGCCGGCCGCGGCGGATCGCGCGCTACTGCCGCGCCCGCCCTCGCGCGCCCGAATCTCTCGCCCACGACCAACGTTCAAATTACGTATTTATAGAACACTCGCACTAACTCCGGAAATATTTCGCATCAGTTCGCATCGCATGTGGCGGCAGCTAGTTATCTCAAGTAATACACGATACAAACGATGCTGCTACTTCAAATCTGCCCCAAAAACCAGACGAATCAAAGTGGAAAAGTAATTTGTAAATGAAATACAAGTATCACATAAAAGTTCCACTTTTATAAGTATTTAACAATCATAAACTTTTTTGTTTCTTGTCAATAAATATTAATTATTAGTATTTTTTTAACGGGGCTAAGTGGGCAGAGTGCTTGGCGAGCCGTAGGACCTTGCAGCAAGGACGTGGTGCGCATCCGTAGGCGAGACGTTCCGGCGAATAGAGCCTTATATGGTACCAAGTGAGATTAAAATACACTTCAGAGAAAACCTGTTTAAAATTATTGTAAAAATTATTATTATGAGTTATATTATACAAGGTAGCGAAAACAAGTCAATTTTTGGAAACAAGTTAAACAACAGAAAAATACGTAACGCACAGTTAGATTTTTATAGGTTATAAATATACTAATATAAAATACACGAAATAGGGTTAACGATAACGCGCAATGTATCCAAGAAACTGGACGTCTAACCCACAAAAACAAGACAAGAGAAAGAATATAGTATACGACACCAAACTAGCCTTAGAATACGACAAAAGGATTAACAAACTAAATGTGAACTTATAATTGGTAATTGGTGGCAATCTCGCGAATCAAGCGCCGCCGGCGACATCACGCAGCTCTCCGGAAGGCGCAGCACTCCGGCTTCAATTACCGCAATTGCCCAAATGAAATTCGTCTCAAATGCTCCAGCACACACTGAACGCTAATTGGTCACGGTGGTTACCGATCCAACTAACTGTGCTGTTAAATATTAATACAAAATAAAACTAATACACATTTATTTTTCCTTTAAATCAGTCAGATATTAGACGAATACTGCTTCCATGGAATTGCATATCAGGAGATTAGCACTTGTAGTGCAAGAATTCTGTATCGCAGATAAGTGGTTGGGTTCATGAAGAAGCGGTGTTGTTATCGCGGTCATGAGATCACCACTATATCTAGGTGTGACGTATGGAGTGAGGTAGGCTCGCCTACATATTGGAAGCTAGATACTATTGCATCTGCACTTCAATAAACTTACTGTCTAATTTTATTATGCAATTTTATAATATAAATAATAATAAACCAATAAAGATCGAAAAAGCTCAACCGTTATATCAAATATGGTATAATTTAAAGAACAAAATGGGTAAATATGTATGGACAGCTAGTTTCTACCTAAGCTAACCTAAATGATAAATCGACAAAGGTACCTTATTGAAGATATAATACACATAAAGTGTTATATGTAATAACAAGTACGCAAGTCGATGATAATACCAACCCGTTATCCGCACGTGTGCTCGCCCACTCCGCCCGCCATATCCGCACAACTTATCTATTAATTCAATATCGAAGCTCCAACTGCTTTATATCGTTAAAAGGATTGTAGGAATATGCTGTAATTTTTTATTGCACACTACAGAGTACAGTACAGCAATGTAAATTAATTCATCATTAATATTTTTTATATGCATATAAATATATATATATATAAAACTATACCAACGTAAAAAAGATAATATAACAATTTCCAAGTAAATCCTTATTAAATGACGCATGCTTTTATAGTGTCTTAAAACAGCAGGCAACTGATTACACCGATCTCTATCGTGCGAGCTATTTTTAACGCGCTAAATGCATTTATAGCGTTTGATACTCCTGAACAGAAATCGGTTTGCAAGTCAAAATAAACATAATAAAATCGCCCTGCGCGCCGCCAGCAGTCCTACAGTTTATAATTTTAAATAATCCAATAAATTATTATTTTCTATATTTACACCACGAACATCCTCTTTGATAAAAAGGACGGGTAATTTCCTTATTTGTGACAACTGCAGTGATTTCGTGGCTTCAACTGAAATGAAAATGTGACGACATTCTCAACATCTGATAGAATATTTTATTTACAATTACACAAAATATATTTACACATTACACATATCCAGAGGAAGCTGCGCAGGAGTTACAGAAGCATCAAGATATTAACGCAATGTTTTGTAGTTCGAGTGCCTATAGACCTTTATTTCTCAGTACAAATTTACAAAGGCACGTGTCGACCGCATGATCGTCACGCCCACAGATAGTGTTACGTTAAATTGGTTAAATATTATATAGTGACAAAAAGCCACGTTCTAAATATTATATCCCTAAAAATTCGAAAAAAAATAACACGAAATTTATTATAAGTTATAACAATTTAAATTATCAAAAACAATTGAGATATATGTAAATTATTATACAGAGTATTTTTGTCTAAGTATAATTCTCAAACACATGTGGGTTATACGATTTTAAAAGAATAATTACATAATAATAATCCAAATATAGTTAAATTATAATTATATAAAACGTTTTGATATATTCATAGCACATATTCTATAATGTACAAAATACCTTTATTAACCTTTTTTTCCCCTAAAAATGATAAAACAGTTAGGTCATTAGAACTACTAAATGGACAATAGTTTATTTTTGTGATATTTTATGAACCCACATAACCAACCTCTTATCAGGACGGCTGTCTGGAGAGTCATTAACCAAACGCTAATTGTTCTACATTAGCGTTGCTTAAGTTGTCGACTTTGGAAATTCCTTGAACAGATTTCAAACAAAGATTTGTATTATTGTCATGTTTTATCTGACACTTTACGACTTGCGAGGTAGGTCAGGATATATTTATTTGATAGTGTAACTTAAAGTAGTTTTTTTTTTAGCTTCCCGCTGTATCTCGCATATGGCAGAGTATACAGAGAGAATGTAGTGTTAAGACGCTCCGAACTCTCCGCCGCAAAAGTCATGTATTTATAATAGTTGGATAAGATCTCGAACAATATCCTCCGTCTATATGAGTTTTATAATTCTCATGGAAGTCCTCCTATGTATAACTTCGAACAGCATTGAAAACAAAGACCGTTCACAATTAAAAATAAATTCAGTACTATACTATGGATTCGTCTTCAAAAGTTACAAGCAAAAAAAAAAACTTCCAAAGTATCTAATAATAATTTTAAATGTTTTCCTCACTTATCCTATATGTATAAGGAAACTCACTATATGCAAATGTATATTTTTACATTTTACAGAAGCCATCACTAAAATGCCTAAATCGAATATTATAAATACATCAAAAAGGTTATATTTAATTGCACAAAAACTGAAGCACCTATCCCTTCCGGTTTCTTACCCACAAATAGTAGGTACCTACTGTGTGATAATTTAAATTATAAAACCTAATCTTATAGAAGATCTGAAACATGTAAATATTCATAATGTAATCTAACATTAAAATGTACAGAGCGAGTATTAAACAAACAACATATGCAAGCGTAGTGCGGCGCCGTCGACTGACTGTCGCGACATTGACCGCCACTAAACGAATAATAAAATAAATCGACGCCTGGCACCGCGCCAGCAGCCCTTCCCTTCACCTTATAGCGCGAGGAAAACGCATATAATGCAACTATTGTCCCTCCCGTGATGAGTACGGTGCAAACGAATGAGAACATATACGCAATGGAAATTAAACATATTTAAAGATCAACGCCTCGGTAACCATAATTGTTTTACATAATTTTTTTTTTTGTGTAAAAATCGATTCATCATTTCAAAATATAAAATACATTCTAAAATACTCTCTAACTCAACATAATTTATTAAGATTTTATATAACAAAAAAAATAGACATCGGTGAAGGATATTGTGCAGTTAATTCGACCTTCATTTTCATGAAAATTGCTCCATTCTGTTTCTCGGAAAACCCGCGTGAGTCACCGCCACTCGCTCTCTATCGCAGGTCACTACGACTCGCGTATTTCATTTGTCGGCTCGATTCAAAAACTCGATTACGTCGAATGATTCATATGAAGTATGAATCAGCGCGCGACTTTTCACTTAGAAAAACAAAAAAAATATAGAGGCATTTGACGACTCCATTACATAGTTAATTTATTGCTTGTATCAAACGTCGCGGTTATAATAGATGTATATAAAATATTACATTAGGTAAAGTGAAGGTCGAAAACAAGGAAGTTCAATGAAAACGGGTAAAACCGGATAAAAAAGGACACAAAGACCTCGGTAACTTCGTCATAACAAAAGTACAGTTTGATTTATCATTAAAAAAAAAAAAGAGTTAGTTAGGTGTCCACGTACGAATCGCTGAGATGAACTTATTCATTATCGGCGTAACGCGGCGCCAGTCTGAGGACCGGATATCGTCCGGAAATGGCGAGCATTCCGCGCGACGCCGCTTGGCAAGCCGCAGACTTTATCGAAAATAAAAAAAAAAACCACTAATCCTACGCTTTTTACGTTCAACGCAACAAAGCGTGTTTTTTGTGTTCAAACACATCATAATATATTCAGGATAGACATAAATAATTACCACGTCTGGTGGGTAGTTAGTTATTTTGCGGTTTAACTGATGGGTTACGAGAGAATGACTCACATATTTTTATTACAGCGAACCCATAGACAATTTCCATGGTATCATTAAAGATACCATTATTAAATCACTATATCAATTATGACATACATAATAATGATTATAATAAATAAACAACTGTCAATTAAAATATACTACACAATATGATGCGAGGGCATCGGGAGTTATCTAGAATTATTTTTACTCTTCGTTTATTGTTTTAACGCGATAAGAGACTAAGCCAACAGCTGCACGCCCGCGGATTGAACAAAGAATGTAATCCTAACGCGTTAAATAGCTATGCAAATTATATTATCAGGCTCACAGTGTTTGTGCGTCCTAACGTGCCTGTATTACACGCGTCCAACATTATGTGCATTATCTTGTGACGCAACTTTAATGTATCTATTGACCTAAACTTGGGTTAAGCACGTAGTTCATTTATTTATAAACGATAAGTATCGATTTGTTAATATTTTGCTGTTTTAAGCGTTGAAGAATAGGGGTATACCGTATATGCAATTAAAGAATATCTTATAATTTTTTTGACGTGTTAATGTATTTATAAGTTTATAAGTGATGAACGCCGGCTGCAAGCACGAAGGGGCATGACAGTCATTGTCACGTTCCGTCCGAACCCAGCGTGCGAGCGATAGCGCGGAACGAGCGAAAGAGAGGCGCGATATGCCTAATCGTCCTATCCTTAACAGAATATTGCAGATAGGTGGATCTTATATATCACACATACTAGTTTAGTTACACACTGGTTAGTTGTAAATAAATTTTTAATAGCACATTGTTACTTGTAATTAAACTATATAATTTATGCAAGAAATATATTTGAATGAACGAGTGCAAATAAATGTTAGTTTATCGAAAACAACATTTCTCATCAACTTATTCTTTGTAATATACAAAATAATGATTATAATTATTCAATTCACAAAAGTATGATTTTTTTCCATTAAAGTTTTCTTATGACATTATCACGGAAAAGAGACTGCTAGTTTTTTAATAGTAACATATATTATATGTATGTAAAAATGTAAGTAAATATATATAATACTAGAAATGAATCAATATTTCACACAGATTATACATATTATAACTTGAGTACAACGACTCACGCCCACGCAAGTGGTGCTTATTTTATTATTATTTTTTAATTGTGTCGCCCACATACACATGTACATGTACATACGTTACGATTGGACGCGACTTCAAACAATCATCACAAAATAAATTCAAATCATTTATTTTATCCAAGTTAGAGGACAATAAGGCAAGAGAAAGGAAAATATTTATTGATAAAAAATATACAAAGCAGTACACAAAATGGTATAAACGGTGCAAAAAGCGCGAGACTCATTTTCAATGTATAATAAGTTCGAGAATAAAGTTTGCAGACGAAAAGTTTAACGACACTGTCAATGTGCTTTTTAAGAATCCCAACACTAATGTACCTCTACCTATGTATGAACAAATCCTTTTGACGAAGACTATTTGAAATTATGCAGTTACTCAAATGTAAGAAAATACAAATGGAATATGAAACAGTTACCTATGAGTGACGACCAGTCGTTTAGACGGACAAAGCCATTGTCCCAGACGCCGCTGCGTTTGGCGGCACTTATGCTAATTTCTTTTGAGGAGTAACGAGCACCACAACACCTGCATTATTATAATTTGAGGTTATGCCAACCTCAGCTGGAACTCGATATTTTCCAAGTAATGTTTCGTTGATGAGCAAGGTCACATATGTGCGAAGTCGTCACAAACCACGACAAATAGACACCGTTATAACTGACATCACTTTTCGAAATTAGGTTGCCATCAAGGAAAGAGCGACCACGATTCCAATTTTCCTCAAAGTTAAACAGCAGGTATATTTCGAAGTACTTTAGTATAAACATATTGAATATTTCTTTATAGATGTACTATTATTTTAAAAATATATAGTTTGCATCTAAATTATATCATAATAAAGACAAATTAGAAAGAATAAAACCCTCGGTGGATAAGGGCAGGACATGGATTGCTTATCAGATAGATACGTCCGAATCGTCTGCCAACATTGGCTTATCGCTGTTCCATGAATTCGTCCACAAACACTTGCAGTTATCACTAAATATTTCACAATGGCTTAGAGGAGGGAAATGTCACAAATACCTAGAGCATTAAATATTTATAAAATTCACACAGTAATTTTTAAAAAATAACTAGGGCATTAATTTATTAAATAAATTTTAATTTTGTAAACGTACCCAAACAAAATAATCATCTTATCAGTATTTTTTTTGTAATACTGCTTGATATGGTTATTTTTTTAAGTAAAGATTTTTCAAAAATGAAGTTATAATAACTTAACATGTGTTTTCTTTGTGCAATATTACGTTGAAAGATACACCTATGTGGAAGAGGATGATTATAAAAACGACAATTTGGCATGATGCCCAAAAGACCGAGGATATCAAGTCTAGGGGGTACATACTTTATACTGTTACTTTCTCTAACAATAAAAGTTTCACAATCACAGAAATTTCTGAAGCGACTCGATGTTCAGATCCTCATATAGTATATAAGACTAGGTAGTTTATGTGCGTTCCAGGGGGCAGTAATAAAGTTGTAAATTAAATATTCCTTTTGATTTCTTTAGGCAGCTTCATGACAAAATTTTAACAATACAACTGTGTAGACATAAATCAACAATGAGCCCGTATGCAGTTAACTTTTCATATAAAAGTAAAAGTATAAACTTAAACTATTAACAATATTACATTAATTCTATTATTATATTTTTATGCCTCACTTATTTAAGTAATGCATAATTATGATGCAACTTGAATAATAGCCATCATAAATTGTAAGTTAACAAGATACAGGCCCTGTAACAGTCTGATCGGAACACGTTTTTCAGACGTTATTGATATAATACTGCAGTCAATGATAGAGCAGCAGATAACGGTCAATAATACATTGAAGTCGTTTCCTTGTTACCCCATTGCAGAGTTACGAACCGGAATTTTAAAGTCCTTTTGTCGTTATCATTCTGTACATAGCGAGAACAGTCCGTGTCCATTGTTTATAAAACAGGGCCAACCCATATTTTATCTTATCAAGTTGATTATCAATCCATACGGCGAGCGAGAATTTACAATGTTATATGTTATTGTTGATCTTCATAATTTTATAATAAAATATATATTTAATTGAATAAAAATTAACATAATTTGATGTTTGTAATGACAATGACATATTCATGAATAACTATAAATATAACGCAATATTATTTAATAATACTTGGACGTAATTAATACACAACAATAACATTATTTTATAAATTCCATATTTTCATCTACTCAATGTTAGCTATAGTTCAACTATTATTAGTTAACTTTATTGGCACTAAGCCTCCATACTAAAGTGTTAATCTATAAATATATAAAAAGATAATTAAAAGTTTGCAGGCCTCTGTGGGTACAATGGTGATGCAAATAATCGCGATTATGGCAAGGTTGACGTCGGCTGAGGGTTCGTTCAACTGACCGCGAACGATGACACGGGGCGCGCGCGCAGCGTCGCGGCGTCACATGCGCACTCTCAGCCCCCTATCAATTTTTTTTTAAAGTACCCGCTAATACATAATATTATACTCTTTTATTTTTAATCAAATAAATTAGAATTAATCGCAGTATTATATTGTAAACCATACAATCTAAATTACTCTACATAGTTTTGTACAAGTAATTATAACGCATAGTAAAGACAGAGCGTACATGATGCAACGTACTGTAATGAGGAAAATGTTGTTGAAAATAATAGCAAGTAGAAAATAAGCGTTAAGTTTATTGACACTACGTCGCATGTAAATTAGATTCACGAGTAAAAAAATAACTCACCAAACCAAAACAGCCAATGCAATCCAAAAAAAACACAACACAAAAAACTAACTTTTTGTTCAAATTTTTAAGAAACTTGTCGTAACTTGATACAGCAGGCGCGATACGCGTGCGCGCAACGAAAACAATCGACTGACAGATGTCGGCTCGCGGTGGAAAACCCCTCAGACGCCGCGCAGTGTCCTCTACGGAGTGTCAATATTATGTTGCGTCTGGACAAAGGTTTTTGTTATCTAAAAGCGGTGGCAGTGATTGTGGCACGAGCCGCGCGGTCAGCGGTGGAGCGTGGAGTGAGGCTCGCGCGCCGGCCCCGCCGCCGTCTGATAAGCCTGGCGCGACGCCCCCCGGCGACGCCTACGCCCCACTCGGCGGTGCATCGCGCGCACCACCGGCCGCCCCACGCCAGCGGCCAGACAGGCCCCCGCGCAGTATGCACCGCACCTACGCAATTTCACAACTGCATCACACCGCTGCATTTGCCTTGCAACAAAATCGACAACTTTCAACTCCTTAAAAAGACGAGGAAGGCAGCCCAGATACCGGCGAGAACAATGAGGCGCGAACAAACGGCAACCATTTTAGTGTCCTCCTAATTGGGCTGGAGTGCGTCGGGCGAACAGAAACTCAATATGCAACGCGATACGTTCACTACATAAACGGAATAATTAAATTAGTGCAGACATGTCGAGCACTAGCGCACAAGGCAGTGTTGCAATTCAATGTTTACATTGAACAGCTGAGGAGTGAACTACTAGAGTAAACGTATAAAATTTATCTACATTATATGTACCTATATCATCAAAGCAGCATATACATATTATATATAGCTTGTATATATGTATAGTCCTGACGATATTTAATAACGCTCGATATGAAATCTGCATAATTAATTATTTTTCGTGATCGAAACACAATATGAAGGTAACTATAAGTCATAAGCTAATATACGTATAAAAAATCGGTCAAGTGCTAGTCGGAATCAACCACTTGGGGTTCCGCACAACTTCAGGATAGTAGGACAACTCATCGTACTATCTTAAACTATAACTAGCATAAGTTCAAGTACGTATGCGCTTATTTGGTATTAAATGAAATAAAATACTATAACACGTTTATAAGTTTGTTATGGTTTTTATCAGTAATAAAAATAGTAAGTCTACGAGAAATCTCATATAAGCTTAGAAGCTAAAAATAAAGCTTTGAAACTTAATTCTTAGCTTTTAAGTCAACTAATAATAATTGAGATAAATGGTTTTAACAAACGCAAAACAGTGTAATCCTATAAGGATTTAGTTTTTGCTTTTTGAGGTGCGGAACCCTAAAATATATTCTTAGGCAGACAGCGTGAAGTTTTATCTTTAAATTTAAATTGGTTTATAATCTTCATATCTTCCATATATAAAGTAATAAAATGAAATTAATTTCAGTATGCTTTCAGTATTTCAGTATTTCAGCTGAAAGCTAGTAATAGAGAGCGGTTGTAATTTTTTAAAATATGTATTTATATAATATATAGTTCACTAAATCTACAAGATTTAAGATACAAATAAAATATAATATAAAATACATTTACTAAAGAATATTTTAAAAATATGTAACAAAGTGCAATAAGCCATACGAAATGAAATTTCATGTCATAATAAGATATTTAATTGGATACAGCATGAGATAATAACGCAGTGTATATTAATCACTACTATAGATCAATATCTATTACTATGCAGATACTTATGTAAAATGTATGAAATATGTTTTTCTATCTCCTCATAAATTTTATACTTCACTAATGAATATAAACAGACGCTTTTAAATAAAAACAAAAACCAAATACGACTCCAATTATAAATAATTTAACAAATTTACATTATAATTTATTAATTTTATGAAATGTTACATACATATAGTTACATGTGTTCATATTATTGAGTGCATCCGTAATCAGTGTAGGGTATTCAGAGAAAAATAAAATGTAAAAAAAATAAGTAGAATATAAAAATGACATCGAAAACTCATTCGATCGTAAATTTTAACGAGTACATTACTCTCGAACTGCGCACATCAGCGCCAATTTTACGTACCGAACAATTTGTTGTGCCATGCCTTTGAAATTATTTAGCGGCAAGATTAATTTGACGCGAAAGTATTTTCCATCGACAGTGACCCAATCAGTATTATCACAGCATTTAAATCGTAACAAAAGGGTAGATAGATTGCTGACGGTGGACAAAAAAAAACACACATAATAAGGTTTTTTTTCACGACACGAGAGACCCAATGTCATGCAGTAAGGGTCCGTCAACCGAGAAATCTGGCGGGACGCATTAGGCCCACATAAATTACCAGATTAATCTTTTCAAATAATTTGACCTTTTCATCTGACGAGGGTTCATTAAATAATGGCGTCGGTTATTGGAAGTGCGCTTATTGTGCCGTCTATCACAATTTTTGTTGTGGGCGGGGGAGTAAATCTTATTCAATACAAATCTGATTTGTGATAGATAACAAAAATATTCTATGGATTGTTTTTTTTTTTATTTGCAAAGAATTTTAATTATATTCGTTAGGTTGCCGTAAATTATTACACACACGAAATTTTTAATATAATATTTCAATGTTTATCAAATGAATTTATTATACAGTGAGAATGAACGCAAAAAAAATCTCAGTAGTCCAAGAATGCTAAAAATGTATACAACAATATTTTTATATTTCTCAAACGTGTAATATTCCATTGTATGCCATATAAGAGGTGTACACGGGTTTCTACGAAACGAAATAGTCAATCAAGCATACAGACACAGGACTTTATAATAATATTGACATCCTTCAATAAGGCAGTCGAGACGGAAACGTGGAAAATGTCAGTAATCTGCTGAGCATAAGCACGATTCATGCCCATAATCGGTACAAGGACTTGGCAGCTGTTGTAAATATCAGGCTCCACGCTTATTATTGTGACGCAATAGCCATTGCCGTCGAACAACAAAGAAAATCAAAGTATCGCGTACCGTTATTGTGATCCTTTGTTCTTTAAAAAAAAAAAAAAGCTACGACATCCATATAAACTACAGAAGTGAACACTTCATCTGTATCGTGTACCTGTACAAAATGTAATGTCTCTAAATAGACGTGTCCGACAAATGCCGGGCGTGCCAGCTTCATGACTCACCCGACACCCGAATTCGTCCACTGGACCTACGAGGCACGACCACCAGTGTAACGGGCCCTTAAAACACACATTATTCAAACCTCATTACAAAATTTAACTACAGCAGTGTCTAAAGAATGCCGTTGTCTTGGCAGCATTACAAGTGTGCGGTACTTCATAGTAAATACACATTTTCATTTGACTCAACATATATATATAGGTGCAATACAAAAAGGTAAACTGAAATAAGAAACAAACAAAAGTTTTAGATAAGGGCACAGCTACTTAAAAGATTGACAAAATGGCCCAATTTGTTTTACGAGGGTGGTATTGTAAGACAATTTTAAAATTTTAATTTCAACCGTGACTAGAATGCATGAACTAGATGCATTAATCACAGATAAATTGACCTGTTCAAAAAATTTATTTTTTTACCGCTACTCTTATATAAGAGTAAAAATATGCATGGTTTATTAAAAATGAACTATTACTCCAGTATTATTATACTAAAATTATATATTAACTTCCCGCCATTTGTGGTGTTCGTCTGATGAGGTGATTGAAATCGAGAAAAATATTTTTATCAGAGTTGTAGTAGACTTAGTCAGACCGCATAAAACGTAGTGTCTTAATTAATGTCTATATGGTTTTTCGCCACTAATTACGTAATATATCAATAATTTCTGATGATAAAAAAATTAAAGTTAAACATTTAACTGTAAATACACAAGTGCGCGTCGAAGACGACGTGGGTGGTGTTATAGTGACGGTGTGAGCGAGAGACGTAAACACAGTGGGTACGATACCTCCGATGGCAGGTAACAAATTTGACACGTGAGACATGTCATTAAACATATTTTTGAGTGTACAATATCCTAATTTTAATTAGTTTAAAATGTATTTAGTTTTTTTTACCTTCACGTATCAGTCACATAGCAAAGGTAGTCATAGGGATTTTGGAAATCTAGTGCTACGACACTCCGTATCCGTTAAGACACCACCTTTCCCCATTTTCCAACAAAATCTCGAGACAACGCGTGTTGAGTGGCAGAACACAACGTCCCGCTTTTGCCTTGTTACCAGAGCGATAAAAAATATTAATAATATTTAATTCCCCCACAGTGAGAATTGAACCCACAACACTCGTTTTTACAGTCGCACTTATTATCATGCCATTGCGCCACGACTGCCTTTAAATGCGCGACATTAATTAATATCTCTTTAAAGAAAGTTAACTAACCAAATATAATAGTTACACGTGAAATGTTAACTATTAACTCTTACATCAATAACGTTTGTGAAAGTGGTTTTTCAACAAAGCTTTTAGTGGTTTACAAAATCACTTAAGATTTATTTGTAAGGGCTATTCGGTTTGTAACTTTTAAAAAGAAAGTATGGAAATTTAGTAGACAATGGACAGACACTTTGTGTAATGGACCAAAATGGATAACTTTGGTCAGCTTATCTGCGGCGGAGGTAATAAAGACGTCAATTCTAAACATTACTGTTACGATTTGTACAACAACGCAAACTACTGCTGAATTTACGACGATATTGTTTGACTTCTATTTTAAAAAATAGAATTAATATAAAAATAAAATTTAATTAATATAGTTTTTTAAATGGTCTACTACAGACAATCGTTGTCGTCTTAGATAATGGTCTTTTCTCGCTTTACACTGTATCCCACACATAGAAGGGTGGACAGAGGGAACCTGGATACTTAGTCTTAAGACACTGCGTTTCCTACTTACCGTCAAGTTTTGGAGGCATAACGTGTTGAGTGACTAACTTTAACACTGCGTTTTCTCTCGTTATTAAAGCTAGAAAATAAAAATATTAAGTTTTGAGGCCGCCGTGGCGCAGTGGTCAAGGGTGCCGCCCGCAAACGCGACGGTTGTGGGTTCGATTCCCGCTCGAAGAAGTGAAATATATCTTTACGTTTATATTTCCATTTTCCTTCGCTCTTATGTCGAGGTAAAGCTCGGCGTTGAGTTCTGCCACTCAACATGCAATGCCTCCAGAATTCGGCAGAAAGTGGGGAACAGAGTGTCTTAACACCGAAGTTCCCTCTGCCTATCCTGTTGTGTGCGGGATACAGCGTGAAGCTGAAAAAAAAAAGAAGTTTTTCTTTCCTCTGATCGAGCCCACAACATGTCGCGTTTACACGCCCCTCGCCACGACTGACCTTATAGAAGAAAATGTGGTTTTTCGTAGTAAATGTAATTGATTTCTTCATATCATAACAAAGTATATTATTATAAATATACAAAGAGCAGAATAAGTGTATTACAAGTATATTCACTACCAACTACCAACAATGATTCACTCCCCGCAATTCTATGGATTTAAGCGCAATAAAGAAAATGAATCATTATACTACAATTATAATTGTAACGGTACTATTATACATATTCTTTGTGAATTTTCTTTATTCTTTATGCATGTTTAGTGTATGATATTTCCTTTTGGCCAATTCTCCAGTTGTCTACAATTAAAATATATTGTCCACATCCGGCGTTTATTGGCCGCGGCCGTTTAATAGGTGTCGGTCAAGCGAACCCATCTGCTCGATTTAACTAGCCAACCCAATGATGTTTTAATCAGGTTAATTATTTGTAGTTATGTTCAAAACTAAGATAATTCTTAAATTCTTACGTAAAGTATATTAAGACAATTGAAAAAAATAATTTATAATTAAATTTCAGGTAAAAAGTAAACTACGCAAAAAATATACAAGTGTGGGATTTCCAGGCGAACGTGCGTTCTTGGAAGCAATACAGTGCAGGAGAAATTTCACAAGAGCGATGTAGGTCAAGTCAGCCGGACTTGAAGTTTTCGCCTCGCAAAGGTTACCAACGCTGCCAGCGCGCGCTACCGACAAGTCCGGTTGCGCTTGCGCAATTGATAGACTCGTTTATCAGATCTTAAAAGAGCAGTTGTTCCCAGAACAATATTCACGCATTAAATTATGCTCGTTAAAAATAATTATTAATAAATATATATATATATATAATTTGCCATATGTTAATACATGTTAATGTCTACACTGCCACTTTGGGTAAACCCAAGGATTTCATTCATGCCCAATATACGTAGTAATGGAACGTGTTTGGCAAGTGAATTAGTCTGCGGTTGGTAAAGCTACTTCCTAGCATACAACGAAACTACATTACAAACCCTTTTTTTTTAAAGTCACTATTAATTGTCATGCGTCGTCACATTGTACTCAAAAGAAAATTGACGACAAATTGATGCTATATAAAACATAATACTAATAATATTACAATATCCTATTTATTTTATTGCCTATGCATTTTTTTTTAAATCAAATCCAAACAGGAAAATAATAACTATTGCGTACGTGATAAAACTCACATTACCCAACAATTCTCAAAATGTTGCAAGGAAAAATATATTTATTATAATGCAATACGTAGCAGCAAAAAACAATTTTTAAGAAAAAAAAACCTGTCAAAGGATTGCTATAAATTAATTTAAGTAGCGCGGTCGCCAGACTTCCAAGAAACTCAATCGGCGGCTGTAGGTGGGGAGATGACGTCATTGTATATACGTCATCGTCGATAACTATTGTTTATTGTATAAGTTTCTAGCTGAGTATTACATTATTAGCTAGATTGAATATGAATTACAAAATAAACTATAAAGTTAAATCTAAATTCGTAATTCCATCGGGGAAATGGTAAAATACGTAATTTTCATCTCTATTATGTCAAAGATACTTCGAATAAAATATAAACATAAATTATGAGAAAATAATAGAAAAAAAAATCAAATATATTCGATTACTCAATAAAGATATAATTATTAACACTTATGACGCCATCTATCGGATAATAAATGAAGTAAAACATAGTTATCCATTATCAAACTCGAGAAATTATCTAACATGATAAACATTATGTGCACGAGTCATTTTCAATAAAGTGTATAAAACAACCGCTATATGTATATCTAGTAATAATTGTCCACGTGCGCAGTATCGCAATAGGTAGGTAGATCGCATGACGTAAATATATATAATATTACGAGCTATTTATATTATTTTTTTGGCCAACAATTTCAATATCAACATATTATATATTACAAAAATATTAATAGAAAATTTATATAGAATTTTTGTTGCCAATAAATACGCAATGATCCTTTTAATTTCAACATCTTAAATCATATTTGTCAAAATGAATACAGTTGAAGGCCATTTGTCGAGACAAATCTCTAGATTAAACGAGTCCAGCCAATCTCCTATTAAATTGTATTTTGGAAAGTTTATTAACTAGTCAATATTCGCGTCACTCCAAAGTTCAAAAACAAAGTTGCCATATGGAAACAATCGACTCACCTTTGGCTTATTATAATCCTCAATCTGGTAGTCGAACATGGTGGCAAACATGAGACTGTCGTCCTGTTCGCTGTTGAGGAGTTGGTACGGCACCAGCTGAGACATCAAGACAGCTTTCACTACGGGCGGTCAGAACAACTACCCTCTAAGGGTTAGGTAATAAAACGAATGTCTGTAATTTCAGGCGCGGTAATACATACAATTCACAACTTGATAACAGGGTATGAGTCATGCGTATGTTCCTATCGAATACGTTCACGTAGCTAGAATGTTTAATATCACACTGAGTCAGTTCGCGCGGTCGCAGCTGGTTTTGTATGATCAGTTACGACCGCACCGCGCACGCGCAAATCTACCTTTCGGTGTCAAAATGTCCTATACGACATGTATTCCAACGATTCGCTTACCGAGCCAAAAATTTTCTGCCACTAAAGTAATAGTTACGCGCAGTGATTCAATAAATACTTTCTTCATGACACGCACATGGAGTTTATGTTAATATTATAAAAATCTTTGGATTTAAAGATAAAGAAAGATACGATGCGTTGTGCCAAACTAGATCAACAAAATATTATTTGGTCCACCGGAAATACCAAGTGGTATAAGAATTCCATCAAATATTAAGAAATCGTTCAGATAAATTACAAATGTAAACAAGATAATGTTTCTATGACACCATATTATATATTCTACATAAATTATATTCACATATAAAGATTATAAAATATATACTTTTACGAGAACTTTAAATCGTCGAGTGAACATAGTTTCCACCGGCTGTGGTGGTGGTGATGGCAGTGCTGCATCAGATAGATACAGAATATCAGATATATCTGCTAGCCAGTCAGTCTATGTATCGAAGTGATTCCATACATTTTTATCCTTCAAATGTTTCTGAATAGTGTAATACATGTTAATATTGCTGTTAGTTACATAAAATTTTTGTGGTTGCTTACATAGAAAAGTTAAAACAATAGCATTTTTTAAATATTTCAAGTAAATATATGAATGAACCCGACAGACTGAAGTCTACATATTACATGTATTTAAAAATAATTGACATATATATATTTTTACCAATGTCGTAAAATCAGCAATAGATTTTTTATTATTTAACTGCAATATGAAGTACCTAGTGCGACATCGCGTTTATTTCATTTGGTAGAGTCAGCACCATACCGTCTGAAAATGAATAAATAGACATTACATTTGTGTGATATGATGAATATCTATGTGATGTCATGCACGAATTGAATACACTTTACCAAGAAAATAATGTATATCAATAGCAGAACGATAACAAAATTACAGCACTTCACCTGCCATTATCAATACAATTCTGAAAATATAAGCCAAATTGGAACAGGTAAATAAACATAATAATCCATAACAATTCTGAGAATTAAATTCGATACAAAATTTAATTGTAAACGCTTTAGATGGTGGGTAATTTTTATTTTACTTACTAGATTATGTTAATATTTTTATAATTGACTGACGCTGTGGCCTGTGACATCCAGGAGGTCACACCAGAGGTTCTAGTCTCTTATTATATTATTTTATTTTTAGGACGTAGGCTGTCGTGGCGCAGGGGCATATAGAAACTAAATATTTACGTACGTTTATATTTCTGTTTCTTCGCTCGGGTATCGAGGCAAAAAGCGCGGGTTTGAGTTCCGCCACTCAACACGCAATGCCTTCAGAATCCGGCGGAAATTGGGGATTGTCTTAACACTATTTTCCCTCTGCCTACACTGCTTTGTGCGGGACACAACGTGAAGCTGTTTTATTCTTAAAATAATAATTAAACATAATTATAAAATAACAAATTGAACTTTAACAATAAAATGCAAAGAATTATACATTCAAAAAAAATACGCAGAATGCTATGTACGAGTTCAAGGCTAGATCGACTAGCGATCACGCGACCAAGTTCACCCCATTTCTTCGAATTTCCCATGAACTCATTGGCAATAATAATAAACGTGTTCTCACCGACGGCAGCTATGGTAACAGGCAGTACACATTCAGATGCATGTTAACACATTGAGACATTCTGTATCTCTTTTTATAAAAGGGTGGTAGGCAGAGAAACTCAACACAGCACTTTGTTATTTGATTCTTTCTTTGTATGTTGCAAAATATAATATGACTTATGCTTACATTAAAATCAGTTTATTATATAAACAATTGGAAAACCTCACGTAATCGTTTGTAATTATAAAACAATTTACAAGATAATATAAAAATTTACTAGCCAACTACTACTAGTTCATATATATTTTATTTAACATTATAACTAACCTCATTGACCAATAATATGACGTATTTAAATGAAAATTTTCCCTATATTTAAAAAAAAAAAACTTTAACTAGGTAGTTTCAAAGATACCATTACAATCCATATACTATTTAGTATATGTGTATATTGTCCGCATTTTCGATATTTGGGTCAACATATTGCAACGTTAAACCTATCGTGACAGTTATACAGAGGTGCTTATGTCACAGCTTAAATTGAATTCAAGAGTATTTGTTTTTATATATAAAAAAAGGTCAAGGTTAATCAAATGCCAGCAACAAATAATTATGCAAATTACCACATATAATATATTGTTTTGAACTTTTCGGTCATATGGGAATGGGGGGAGGTGTTCCGTGGCCCTTCACGAATTTTTACTATAAAAAAAATTAACCCTGAAAATAAAAAAAAACCTTTACCCCGCACCCGTCGCGTTTGCAGTCAGACGGTGCGGCACTATATAAAAAATGTAATAAATTGAATGGGACTTTTTAGTGCCTTTAAATTCTTTCACTTTTCTAACCTTGAAAGTCACGTCGCGTCAGTTAAAAGCAAGGTCAATGAAAAACAGTTCTCTAGACACAACTAACTACAAGTCGTAACTAAATATTGGTGATATAGACAAATTATCTTCAATTAGTTTTAGTTCACTATAATAAAATATATTTAAATAGATACAATGACTATGAAACTAAAATGAGAATTTAAATATCCAAACAACTAAAGTCCAGTGAAAGATTATATTATACAACATTGTGAAATAATAACAGCTATTGCTTTTATTAACGTAATATATTATACTTATCTCAATTATCAATTATGACGATTTTAGTTCCCTTAACAAAATATAAAAAAGTACTGTTTTTGAGTGGCAGAACTCAACGCCGCGATGTTCTTTATCAGAACTATGGTATACTATGGTGTAATTAGACTACTTCATTCCCCCCATTAAGAATCGATCCTACATTATTATTATTATTTATTTCACAAAATTACTTGTTTTGTATGAGCCGTTTGCTTAATGCGTTGAATATTGTACCTAATGATATACTAGGCGCAAGTGTTTAAACGCGTGGGCAAGTACAATTTTCCACGAAACCCTGACGTCAGTTGCGGTCGGTCATCGCCTTCCTCGGTTAGCGTTTTCCTGCTATCAGTGGCAAGAGGACATTGAGATGTTAACACTTGTTTTATTGTTTAATGTAAAATAATATTAGTTAAAAATTGTTTTTTTCTAATAAGCTAAATGATTATTGCATATGTAAATACAAGCTTCATAATTGTAACCTTTTGTATAAGGAATGGATTTTTTAATACGTTTTTGTTTTAGTTTAAAGAAATAAGGATATTATGTATATATAGTTACTATATAGGATGGAGACGTCAGCTTTTACGGGTACAGCATATAGTGTAAAATACTTCAAACTCATACCAAAAGACATTAATCAAGATACTACGACAGTATAAATATTGGATTTTTGTCCATACCTCTATTTCGTGTGCCGCAGTTATGCATAGATAGATACCAATAACGTAAACACAAATACACTACTAAGGTTACACAACTTTGAACTTTGCCACAAATATCTACGACTGAATTTCAGAATGAGGTGTGTGCGGCAGTATTTTTTATATAGTTTGCAAAAATCACTTTTCATTTTTGGCAAATTCTCTTTTGTTTTAATTGTATTGGGCTTTTATAGAGTAGTTAATACTGTGATTTCATTTAAAGTGGTGATGACAAAAACACTTTATAATTTACATTTTTGGAAACTTGAAGTTTTGAATATTTCGCAGATGTCCATTTAAGATATACCCGTTTACACACTATATGTCAATAAATTCATAATTTAGATTAAGTATGTCATGTTGACAAGTGTGTCACAATAACTATAAAATTTATTTTAAATTTTACTACATTTATTAAACTTTTGTTTTTGAAAGATTATTCAAATTCATGGTTTAAAGTAGGGTAGGTATGGGAATCTAATTAATTTCATTTAACCTGAATTTAAGATGTTGTGTTAAGTGACACTTGCTTAATACTGCTCTTCGTCTCCTCGCATCACAGAATGTATCATATTCTTGTAAAATTTTATAATAAAGCAGAAGCAGCACATAGTAAATACAATATGCCTCTACTTATAACATATTTCAATTTCAAATAATATTATTAAAAGGGAAACAATACAATACAATTCAAATAGCAGAGTTTATTATAACAATATAATGATATTGATATCAGTGTTTATGTATATAATATATAATAATATACACCTGTTTCCTTGAACATAAACATCATGGAGTTGCTTGTATAATATAATAACATTAAAATATTACCTGAAGCTCAATTTAAAATTGTTTTAATTTAAAAACTTTAAGGAAATACACATTGTACTATTGTATGTCAAACTCACAAATGAACTGAGGAGAAAAAGGTTTAGATGTCATTAGTTGGGGGTAGAAATAGGTGTGAGAGCAATTTATTTGTAGAATATACTTTAAAGGTGTCAGGAGAGAGGCACTCGGACGGTGGTGGTAAGTTTTTTTCTGTAGGTAAATTTTTTTTTACATTTTATTTTACAATTTTACAGTTTTATGTTTATAACTTAATAAAATTACAACTAGAATAAGAATATGTTTATCTTAGTTTCATATACATCATTACTGGTTACTTGAAATAAATAATCTAATAAGAAATAAAAACAAAAAAAACACAAAATTTTTAATAAAATGATATTGAAAAAAAAAAACGAGAATTATAAGTTTAAGATAGTCCACTTTAGAATGCGAATTTATATCATACAAACAATGATAGAATCATTATTTTTTAAAAATGATCTAAGCGATAGCAGCCATATCAGGTGTTGTTTGATAAGATATATCATTTATATAGAGATAATATCATTGCTTATAAAGTATGAATATGCTAGGAAGTATTTAAAAACCATTTTTCTCTTATTTATTTAATAATAAAAATAGGCAACTTTTAAGTATCTAATTAGTTTTTGTTTTTTAATATTTTATCATCTGAGCTTAATAAAGTTATATGATGATATATATTATAATAAAAGAGATGACACTCGAAATATACTTGTAATATATAAAAAACAAAGACATGTAAACAAGCTAAAGTTCAAATCATTTTGAATTAAGATAAATACATATTGCTAATTCAAATACTTAAAAAAAACTTACTGTTAGAAGCGATCGAGAAGTAGGCACTGAAGATGTGAAATCATTAGTGGAGGACCCCTGCGAAGACTGGCTATCACAGGAAAAGTCGGAGTGGTTGGAATGGCTATCGCTCACTTCAAGCTTCATCGTTGAAAGTTCTATACAAGAACTTTATTAAAAAAACATAAACACAGTTTACGTAAGTATCCGAGAACGCACTGGATAATATCACAACGCAATTACCTATCACAATCAGCGTTCTATTTGACAGTTCATTGATGTCATAAATATCAAATAATAAAGCAGCGCGTCGAAGAAATTATACACGAACGAGAGCACAACAATGGTGACTCATCATTGCAGTTTGTGAGGTGACGTCGTCGTCTCTTTGGGGATGCCCTTCTCCTGAGAATTTCTAAGCTTATAATTACGAAATGTCTTAAACGCCTACTTTTATCTTCAACAAATATACATTTCTGTTATGCCATCCTACTATAGCCTTAACAATTTGAAGGGTGATCTCATCGCCTATAATTGGTGTCATGGCGTGATCTTTGGCCAATGGCATACGAGTTTTATAGTTACGTCATATTTTTTTTGTAAAGCGCTAACTATTCCAAGATTTCTAGAAGTTTACTATTTTTCAAATAATACGACAAGCTTATTGGTATATTTCTAAAATTAAAAGTTGTTTCAATACTGTGAGAAATAAAGTTTTTGAGCAGTGTACTGAGAATATTGACAAAGAATTTACTACATATAATATGTTTATTGATTAGAAAATTAATAATTAGGGAGCTCACTAGTTTTTAATACCCACCGCCTCATTTCACATTATATTTTTTATTAGTTGTGCTTTTCGCAATGTTAAACTTCTTAATATTATATTACTGTGGTTTATTTTAAAATGTGAAAAAAAAATTAACTTGGTATTAACTATTAAATGCTTATTTATTAATTTAATAAAAAAATAAAACCTTTTAATGCCTACAAAAAATGTCTCTGCACCACCACCATAGACTAGGCGGGATGACAATTTATGTCAATGTCAATGGTCCTTCAATATGAAATTTGACTTTTGAAGTTTCTGTAGTACAATTTGTTCATTATTTATATTAAACACATGCTTTAGCTTCAAAAATGATTTAACGGATTATTTGTATTAAATATTTTCCAAATTTATCGAACTCTTTTGTAAAAGTTTTTTAAAGGCTTTGCCTCTCTATATCTTGTATTGAGTATTAAACTCTTAAAATTATGTAC
The DNA here is from genome assembly GCA_037355905.1 of Heliconius aoede. Taxonomy (NCBI): domain Eukaryota; kingdom Metazoa; phylum Arthropoda; class Insecta; order Lepidoptera; family Nymphalidae; genus Heliconius; species Heliconius aoede. The sequence continues at coordinate 714 of JBAIZZ010000119.1, read as the reverse complement.
GGTAAAAAATGCAAACATTGTGGTTCTTCCACAATAGAAATAGATCCCTCGAGAGGAGATGCTGTATGTACCGATTGTGGTTCTGTATTAGAAGATAATATAATAGTTGCGGAAGTTTTATTTCAAGAAAATGCGAATGGTAGTGCATCGGCAGTCGGGAAATTTGTCTCAGCGGAATCTAAAGGAGGCGCCTCAGGATTTGGCAGAGGTACCTTTATTACTTTTGTTATTTTTTTATTAACAGATATTTTAAAAAAACTGTAATACTTGATGATGATAACGAATGTTCAATATTGAATAAAAATAGACATTAAAATATTTTATATAAAAATACGGGTTTACTAAGTGTACTCTATACTTAAATATTATTATTAAATTGTATTTTTACAGATACATTTTTTAAAATGCCCATTCAAAGTATCAAAACTGAAATCATAGTTATTTTAATATCTGATATTAAAAACATATATATATATAGAAACCCATCTGCTTATAGTCTTGTGACTGATTGTAGATTTACATACCAAAAATAAAAACATATGTCATAGGTGATTTCTCAATTGTTTTTACAGCCTTCGGTGCTGGCATCGGACAGGAATCTAGAGAAATAACACTAAGAAAAGCTAGGGAGGCCATTACTGCCTTATGTCAGCAACTTCGGCTCAATCAACAATGCATTGATATATCATGTAACTTTTACAAAATGGCTCTTAC
>JBAIZZ010000118.1:64266-147177 GCA_037355905.1 Heliconius aoede | reverse complement strand
TAAACAATACAGAACAAAAATATTAATAAAAACAAATTAGGGAAGGTCGTAGTTTGTAGAAACATTTGATTAACGATTTTTAAATGTTTTGTTTATCTTCATTACTATTATATCATTCTGCATTGAATTTGAAATTTATAAAATGCATTAGGGAAGTTATTCAATATTTTTATATCACAAAAAATTGAGGCCGGCACGAGCGCCGGCACCAACATATGACTAAACGTGACAGTTGTGGGTACGATTCCCACTCGGGTAAATGACTTATTATTTATTAATAATTCCATTCTTATGTTTTTGTAACAAAGCAAAGCGAGGAGTTAAGATCTGCCACTCAACACGTAATACGGCAACGGGACACACGTGAAGCTAAAAAAAAGTCAATTCATTTATTCAATTTTCAAACTATAATAATTAAATTAATATAACTTTTTAAAATGTGTTCAAACATTTCTTTAGTTACCGTTGCATAATGAACACGTATTTATTTTAGAAAGTTAAGCTTAAAATCTCGAAACCAATTGAGTCTACACCAGAAATTGTCGTTATCTTATATAGTTAATAATATATTAATTTTTTCTACAGGTCTATTGTATCGTCAAAAGCGTTTAACCATAGAATAAAACATGGCATGTCTAGAATTAATTAATTAACTCTAGGCATGTTATTTATTCATAAAGACTAAGCCTGCCAGTGCTCTATTTATATAGTCGGTCGTCATCAAAACTCTATATAATATAGTAAAAAAAAAAAGAAAAATGATGTAAACAAACCGGTAAATAAAGAAGAATAAATCAGCTTTGTTAAAAATCCAGCGCAACAAAATTTTCCCCACTATGAACGGTAATATTTTATGTTTTCGGGTGACTCTACCCTTCATTTCATAGTTTAAACACTCCGAAGACACATTGTTGAACACTAAAATTGAATCACAACACTGTATAAAACTAGATGAGATGGAAATACTGACTAGCAAGCTGTATAACGACGGTATTGTCGTTCAATGCGCACGCGCATACGACTCGAATGGCCACGGTCTATAGGCGTTCGCTCAGCAAGAACGGCTCTTACGCAAGGTCGGTTATGGCACCTGTCTCCGTGCAAGCTCAGTTAGTGGATCGAGAAAGCGTGTGTCATTATCTTATCGCTTCTTTATTCCATAATGTTTTATAATTTCTGTAATGTCTTTTATTTCATAAAATATATTAAGAAATAAATGTATTGGTTAATATATTTATGAAATCGAAATTACCACTCGAGTACATGAAATATTTGATATTATTATATTATATAATATAATAATAATGGTATAATCGTATAATTTATTTCAGATACTGCTGCGATATTATAGGTAATAAAAATATTTGAAGCATCTTCTTCTTTTCTTGTCTAGTTTTTATAAAGAATATCAATGATGGGTTACCTGTTTTGAAGTCACAATTTTAAGAATAAAATATTTTGTTTTTAGAATATAACAAGCTAACGTTTTAAGATTATAAATATTCATTTCGAGTGGTTTTAAATAAATTTATATAGATAAATCTGAAATTTGTATCATTATTTAATTTAAAATATCTAGATTTAAAAAAATAGGAAATGCACGTAGTATTTCAATCTAACAATTTGTATACCAAATTTACAAATATAAACTGCACCTCCTCTTATGCCATTATTTCTAGGCGGTATAATTTAATATTTTTTTCGACTTCACGTTGTATCCCGCATATATAGGTAGGGTAGGCTGAAGGACCTAGTTTTAAGATCTCCCGGCCCCCACTTTCAGCCGTATTTTCGAGACATTGCCTATTGCCATGGTACAGAGCGTAAAAATAAAAATAATAATTCATTCCCTTAGGTGAAGATCGAAACCATAACGGTCACGCAAATTTTATTATTGTAATAAATATGATTTCCATACATATTGTTTGAATGATTAATACAAAACGGGTGACGGTCGAGCGGACGCACTCTACCTATTTAATATGCCTACTATGTCAGCTGCAATCGGCAACAAGATGATATTCGCGATATGTAACAATACAAGTATTGTTTTTTTATGTTATTTAGCTATTCTCCTTTATTGTTCAATTTCAAGGGCGTTGTATTTAATGTAGAAGTGCTAGTAGCGCAGAAGACAACAAATCATAAGCACTATGGTCGTGGGTTCGACTACTATTTGGAGGAATAAAGTACATAATGTTTTTATTTCCTTGTTCTGGCAAAGAGGCAAACGCAGCGATGAGAATCGCCACACAAAAAGCAATGCCTCGAGAATTCCGCGGAAAGTGGGAAACGGAAGTGTCTTAATGAAAACAGAGTGTCTTAACACTAGATTTCTAAATTCTCTCTACTGTCTGTCTACTTAAATAATTGAGAAGTAAAGTACAATTTTAAGACAGCAACGACTGTGTTGGTGTCCAGTCCATGTGTTTACTTAAATAATTAAGTTCGAAATGTGTGAAATGTACATAAATTGTTTAATTATTTATTAGGATCTATCTACATCCGCTAAGGAACTGAATATAAATTACGTAAATAAATTAAAATTTGTTTATTTTTTAAATTCAACTTACCAATATTCGATTAATTCGTGTAATTTATGTATTTATTTGAGGTGCAAGTTAATTAAACAGAAACTTTGTATTTTTTAAAATAAATTATCATGATACAGTTAAGTGTTATTGACATCCATATTGTGAAATGTTTAAAATCTAAAGGGCCGATAAACGTCATGACTCATGACGATACTTCTCTACAATAAATGTCTTTCTAATAGTAATTATACTTGATTACACTAAAAGAAAAAGAAAAAAAATATATCAAGATCTGACCTTCGTTTTTATGTGAACATATACATATATATAAATTTCCGCTATAGTAATATTTTTTCGATTACATTAGTTATTAGGGTACAACAGACAAACCGAAATTATATAATTAATAAATATATTTTGGCTGATACCTTGTAGGCCGTTAGAAGTATTTTTAAAGATTTTTAAAAAATATATATATTTTAAACTATAGTTGTTAGATTTCGCTCTATCTGTACATGGCGGATATATGATCTTTTATTCCCCAATAATAGATATTCTCATTTATGAGTGGAAGAGAATCTGAAACAATAATAATTTTTACTTTAACGTTTTCTTTTATCTGTGATGTGCGCTTGATTACGCTAATTCAAAAAGCTGTTTCCCTAAATAAATATTCTTTAAAATTTTATCAAAACTTGTTCAGCCGTTCTCGTGATATAGATAATAAAGCTATATTTTTATCCAGAACTTTTTTACAATGGAACATAAATGGAATTACAAAAAAAAACCATTTACACAATGTTAAATAAAACCACCTCCACACAAAATTGTGACAAATTAATTCGGTCGTTTTTTTTTGAACCCCGAACACTGAATATTAAAATCACCAGGGACATAAAGAAATTTGTACAATAAATTATGTAAAATATATTATGTAAAGTCACATACACTATGTAAAATAAATATATACAACTAAAGACTTAAAATGGCCAAGACTACTGTCTGAAAATACTGAATACTAACTAAAAACACCTTTAATAATTCACTTTATCAGTCCAAGGTCTCAGGTTTGTATGAAAGATTCAATGGAATAATTAAAAATAATTTATAAAAATATATTCAAATGATATTTCCTAAAGTAGAGATAAAATAATTAAATGTGAAAAATTTTAATTAATTAAAATTTATTTCGTATCTCTTTTGTTGTATTGTATGAACGAGTAAATTAATAATATATAAGCATACTTTACTTTAAAATTAAAATAAAATAAATAATACACTTTGGTTTTTTAGGTTTCCGTACCTCAAAAAGTAAAAACGAAACCCTTTAAGGATCAGTTGATTGTCTGTCTGTCCGTCCGTTAAGGTTATTTATCTCACGATCGCGTGGAAGTATCAAACTGAAATTAATTTCAATTATTCAGCTCTGTGGTTCCTAGAGTGGAGCATAGAGTTTCAAGTGTCTAAATGTCTAAAAAAGTGTCTAAAGCAATAAAAAGATACGAGCCTGAATGCATCGTTTTTTTTATGTATTTCATATGAAATTTGGCACATATTCAAAATCTATACAGTACATCCAGTAGATTTAATGAAATTAAATTATATTAAATTAAATTAATTCAATTAAATTAGAAAACTTACAATACAATCAAAGCAATATTTATTAATATTTCATAGAAAAATAATTACAAACATATATATATATTTGTAGTTCATTTACATTTTCGTTTGTAGCTCGTTTATAAAATGAGTGTACCCGCAAAACTTAAGTCTGTCAATTTTTATAAGTTCTATTTCCCGTTGATCCACGAATGGTACGGAAGTCTTAGCGGGCGCGTCCGACGCGCATATAAACGGTTTTTTAAATAATATATATCGTACGACAGCACTGAAGTGTTGTATTAAATTTTTTTATGAGAATTGCTAATTTCCAACATTGACCTTTCTGAATTTTAATATGGGCTCCGGCAGTTGCATATTTTATATATACTTGTTGATTACTGATTTAGACCTTGGGAACTATGCGACAAAATTACTAGTCAGTCACTAATATATTGTTATTTCCGTATAAAAATATTATATTGGTCAGCTACAATAACTTTATAATCTATAAAAAAATTAATAAACTTGGTAAAAAAAATAAAACTTACAAAGCCTTGATGGCGAGCAACGCCATGATAACTTGCATAGTGTCGATGGTGTATTGTGTGACATCACTGGTTTCACAATAAATAATAATATTTATTCAACACTCGTATAAAGGTCAAAAATTTGATAACGTTTAGCATGTCTATAACAAGAAGTAACGACGCGCCTCTCCGAGATATCTAAGTGATATTACCACGAGCATATCGAGTCCCTGGCACGAAGTGTGCAGTGTCAATAACTCATGAGAACTCTATAGCTCTTTGTCTTTATTATAATTTGCGTACTATTCATGTAAATTTGTGCGTCAGGTTAGTTTGAATGTCGGCGGCTTAAATTATAATAATGCATTCATAATATATACCACCTTATTTTCTTTTCACACGGTGTTTTTTTACACGGTTTGAAAATGAAATATTTTTAATTTTTTTTACACGATTTTTTTTTTTTTTTAAATTTTAGCTTAATTTTTTTTTTGTCAAATTTAATTTCTGCGAATTATGTTCAAATCACAAATTTATTATAAATTTATATATATATAATATTTTATATATATATTATATGTATATACACATATAAATTTAGGGGAATTTCCTTTTTGTGCATACAAGAATTATTTGAAGAAGAGAAATTTACTGGTCAGAGCAATTGAAATGTGCTAATATTTTGTGAATTGCAATTGCGATCAGACGTGTTTGGTAAAGAAATTTTTTATTGGCAAATTTGTTTTTCCAACGTTACATTAAATTTAACATTTTTAACGTTTTTATAACGTTATAACGATATAACGTTATAATCAGTTATTTATATTTTTTAATTTTGTTAAATATTTTATGTATCCCTAAAAGAAAATGTCAAATAAACATGAATACTTGTTCTTAAAAAAATCCTTGTTTTTCACAAATTTTAATAGGTTCTAGAGATAAAGAACCAATCACCCATTCTTGCATACGATCAATGTCTTTTTTTTACACGGTTTCTTCTGGAACCAATCTACCGTATAAAAACAGAATTAGGTGTATTGTGATCAATAATTTTTTTTACTAACTATCAGTTAGTAAAAAAAATTATTGATATATATATAATAATTATATGTATCTCAACTTTTTCACGATCAAGTCGGTTTTAATAAATGCCCCGTCCCGAGACCCTCAGGAAAAAAGACATTTACTATATTCTTGTTAATACCCCTATACCCCATGTTAAGTTATTAAAAATAAATAAATAAAATGAAATGAATATATATATATATATATATGTTTAACTAAAATACTGTTGAATTGGTGTCGGTTGTGGGTTCAATTTCAGAAGTATGTGAACTTAAGTGTGTGTGGATGATGATCACGTGTCCGCTATTGATGATTGTTGTGTTTGTGACGGTTGCGTTACGAAAACGGTATCTCCGAGGACTTTACTAATTATGGTGGAGGAGAATAATGCTGCCTGTTTCTGAAGGATTTGAATATTTATGCGGGCATCTAATTTATCACAGTACCGCTGAAGGCTTTTCGACACTACTCCTGTGGCTCCTACGATTATCGGAATAGTTGTGACTGTGGTGTTCCATAATCTGGAGAGTTCAATTTTAAGCGGATGATATTTGCTAATTTTTTCAAGTTCCTTAGCTCCAATATTATAGTCAGACGGTACTGAGATGTCAATAAGGTAAGTATGGTTGTTTGCTTTATCTATGTATATCAGATCAGGTCTATTGTGTATTATTGTAACATCTGTTTGTACCGGTATTTCCCACATTAGCTTTGCAATGCTATTTTCTCTTACAGTTGGCTGTTTTAATTCCTCCTTCCACCACAATTTATTTACTTCAATTTTGCTTTTCCTAGCCAAGCACCAGAATATATACTGAACTAAGTTATTATGTCGCTTTACAAAATATGTTCCAGCCAGTTTTTCGCAACCAGCAAGAAGATGTTGAACCGTTTCGTCCCTACTTACGCACAAGCGGCATTTGCCATCAACACTCCGCTTCAGTATATCTCGCTCGTGTTGGCGCGTTATGACTGCCTGATCTTGTATAGCAAATATGGACGATTCCAGTGCAGGTGATATAGATTGGTTCTTTAGCCATTTAAACGTGAGTTCTCTGTCAATATTAGCAAGGTCAAGAACTTTCCCAGGGAATTGTCCATGCAAACTCTTATTTCTCCAAGCTACGTTTTGTTTCTTTATTATGCTATTTTTAATTTCTGATTGAGTGTGATTATTACCTGGCGTTAATCTTAATTCTGTTTCTATTTCTAGTGATTCCTTGTATATTGAATATTTTTCTCTCTTCTGGTCATGCTGCACTATTGCTTCTATTAAATAATCACTTTTCTTTTCCAAATATGATTTGTACTTCAAAATATGAGCTTTGTATAAATTTTCTATATTAATTAAACCTCTACCGCCACTCGCTATGGGCAAGTAGAGCCTCTCTACATCGGCTTTTTGCTGATGGACCTTTTTTATTGCTAGTAATTTTCGTGTTTTTACATCTATTCGTTTTAAGTCACTATTTTTATAATTAATCACGCCAAATGAATACATTAAGACTGGAACAGCGTACGTATTAATTCCTTTTAACAAATTTCTTGCGTTTAAATAAGAATTTGTAATGTTTTTAACTCTCCTAAAGTACTCTTTTGTTAGTTGGTCTCTGATAATGCTGTGGTTTATTTTTCCAGATTCGTTTATTCCTAAGTATTTATATGTTTGATCTATTTTTAGTTGTTTAAAACTATATCCATTCAGTAGTACATGTTCATCGCCTTCGGTGTAGTTCCTATGTCCAGCAGTTATATGAAGGATATTGCATTTATCAAATCCAAATGACATTCCTATATCGGCAGTAAAAATTTCTACACTATTCAATAAAATTTTCAAGTTAGTTTTGTTGTTTGCATACACTTTAAGGTCATCCATGTATACGATATATATATATAATAAATAATAATATTAATAATAATAATAATAATATATATATAATAATATTATATTTATTATAATATAAATATATAATAATATTATATTTATTATATATATTATTATATTGATATATATATAATTGATATATATATAATAATTTTTTTTACTAACTATCAGGTTGTAAAAAAAATTATTGATCTGGTCAATTAAATTTTTGATACTAGGTACTAAGTGACTCGAGAATTTCAATTACTATTTAATATGTTGTGAAACGATTTTTTTTTTGGTAATCAAAATTCAATGTCAACGTTTGTTTGACTTACCATTTGTTTCAAAAACAAATGGTTGAATTCCTGAATTGATGCATGATCTTTCTTTTTAAAGTGTGACTAGTTTTTAATAAAAAATTGGATTTTATTGTATACTAATATTATTATAGACAGTGATTGTAAACGGGACTTGATCCCCACTCGGTCGTGGGTTCGATCCCCACTCGAGGAGATGAAATATTTATTTAAATTTCTATTTCCATTTCTTCTCTCTGGTGTCAAGGCAACGTGCAATTGATTAATTAATAGTTTGCTGAGAAGTAGGTTAATGTTGAGAAATCATAATTTAATGCTTACATTACATTGCCCTCTAGTACAAACACGTATACTGGTTTACAATAATATGGACACCACTGCCCGTTGAGGCCATGTTGTTATTTTACACACAATGTTTGTATTTGTTTTTTTTATCTTCCTTATACCTATTATACTTAATGGTAATGTAGTACTATAATTATTATTCAATTCATTTCCATGAGATTTATTAGAGGAATGCGCACTAACACCATCGTTGCATAATCGACATAATATCTAACTCTTGATTGTGAAAAGGTGAACAGTACCCAATGCCAAGTTCTGTGTATAGAATCTGAAATAACTTCTCAGGCGTTTTTTCATAATTTTTATTATTTTTATTAAAATGCTTGTTCATAATTTTTTATATTGAGTTGTTGAAGTGTTTTTTTATTATTATTATTTATATTTATAAGTGTATTAAAAAACATATTTTTTTATTTTGAAGAGTTAAAAACGAAAGATTTGAACCTAGCACAACCGACGCTCCTAGGAAACCGTATAAGCAATAACTTTTCATCAAACAATTATCATTTGGCAAAGGCTACTTACTAAAGCTATAAAAAAAATTATGGCTCCACTTGCAATTTGCATGCTATGCGTGGGGTCGACCCATGGAATGCCAACTAGTTTATTCTCTTGTTTTGATAGAAAATAACATGTAGGTATAGCTTAAATTACACTTGTTTGCAGAAAATTTAATAGTTTAATTATTATCCTGTTATTGTTTTTGGTATGTTTTCCTCCATTACGTTATAAATAGACACCTCGTAGCTGTTGTTATCATTGTTGTCAGTTGTATTGTAACTGAATTACCTGTTCAATAGAGTATAAGAGAGATTCGAATCCCACTCGAGGAATTGAAATATTTCATAATTTTATTGTTCTCGCTCTGGTAACGAGGCAAAGTGCGGCGTTGAGCTCCGCTACTCAACATTCAATGATTGGAACAGACAGTGTGAAGAAAAATTTTTATTTTTTTATTTTTTATTAACCGACTTCCATAAGAAAAGGAGGTTATCAATACTATTTGTTTTTCATGTATAAATTACCTGATTCATTTAATATATTAAATAGATAAATAAATATATGTATAATAAGTAATTACATAAATATTTTTAACTTGAAATGTCAGTAAACAATTTTAACAACATTTTATGTGGGTTCACCGTTACCCAAATACCATGGGTCGAGATCCGGTGTCGAAAGTGAAATACTGGTTATAGTGCTGACAGGCGTTAACGTAATTTTTGTGTACCAAATTGAAATTTTTATTTTGCAGTATACCGATTATTCATTGGGCTATTATTATATTGGTAAATTAGTTGAAAAGATTTTATAAATTTTAGACTGTTTGTCAATAAATTATATAGACATAAAGTCGTGGCGCAGCGGCCCTTTCAGGCCCGGTGGCACAAAGTGACTGGTGTGAGTTCTCACTTTGAAAGATTAAATATTTCATTCTCCTGAGTCGGACTCTTTCAGGATACAGCGAGAAGCTAAAAAAAATATAAAAACATAAAATTTTTGTTTGACATTCGAAAAAACGAGCTTTCTGGCAAGGACATCAAATTTCCAGGCATCAGATTTTATATAGACGATTGTAGGAAGTAGGTTAATATAAGGTGCTAAAAAAATCTTATATAGGTGACGCTAATAGCATTATATTAAAAAAATAATAAATATTATACTTACATTTCGTTTCCTGTCGTGTTGACAAATATTTTACCTTTTACGGATACGCGGATGTCTTCTTGTTGTAAGATGAGTGATTCACATATCCAAAAGTTGATTTCCGTATTCGCAAATTACAGACCCGTGTATCTACATTCTAAGATTTGCGTCGCAGCTCAAATTCAATGAAAAACAACACGAAGTTAGTATGACGGCGCTACGTTTGGTTCAGAGGATGAAGAAGGATTCCATACATTCGGGTCGTCGTCCTTCTGGAATTTGTGGTGCTGGTAGGGAATCGCTTAGAATATAACTTACTTTTAGAATATTATACTTAAATAATTATGTATTTTTATCATTTTCGTGCTGCATCCAGTACATAGCAGTGTAGGCAGAGGGAACCTAGTGTTGAAACGCAGGCTTAATGAAAATATTAACAAATAATTATTTGTTTCCCCGAGTGTGGATACAACCTACAACCGTTGTCGTTGTGCCCTTGCGATGGCTTAAGAATTAAGGTAACGTATAGACAATGATTAATATATACAGCTATCTTAATACAAACGTATATTTTCAGCACTACTCATAGCGGCCCGCTTACATGACTTTTCACGTTCCCCATTGGATGTTGTACGTATAGTTAAAATACACGAGACTACGCTTCGTAAGCGTTTATTTGAGTTTGGGGAAACTCCTTCTAGTGCTCTGACCCTTGATGAGTTTATGACAGTAGATTTGGAGGAGGAACAGGATCCACCTGCTTTTAAAGCAGCCAGGAAAAGGGATAAGGATCGATTGCAAAAGGTAACATTAGATGGAGATAGATATTTTTTTGTATCTCTTTAAATCTAAATTTTAAGAGAAATTAAATTTAAAAAATAGTATTTTTTTTATTGTTGTTAATGTATGTTTATATTTTAAGTGTGTGAATTTTATTGCTAAGCTATCTTCAAATAGGCAACGTGATAAATATTGAAGAATGAATATACAATCTCTCAAAAAAAAAAAAATCTAAGTTGAAAATGAGTTCAATAATAATAATATGACGATTGAGTTAAATTTATTTTAATAATTTTAGAGCGATGCAATAAGCTAAAAATTTAAAATTGTTATTATATTATTATGCATGTAATTTTTTTTTAAATTAATCATCCCATCCTACCTCCTCAATGCCACTACTAATTTGATTTTCAGTTAATGGAAGAAGAAGATGGGGAAAGGGAGTTGACTAATCTTCAAAGAGAAATAGAAGCACAACTGGATAAAGATACATCAAAAAAGAAGCGCATGAATACTAATATTAGATCAGACTTGCCCAGTGCTGGTAAGCGCTTAACTCATACAATGATATTAATATACATTAAATTATCATATGTTAATTATATAGATATTGGATTTTTGAAATAATTTTATTGCCATTCAGTGATTTATTTGTTGGTCGCAATATAGAGAATACTGCATTTAATTTATTATTTGTATTTAAATTAGTTAAAACTGATGGAAAACATAAATATCAATCTATACCGTTTTGACGGTGAGGAAAGTTGACAGACATTGGCAAAAATATTTGTTCCTTTTCAACCTTCCTTTTCAAGGTTCAAATCTTTTCAACATCAAATCTTCAATCTGTTCAAATCTTTTCAACATGTTCCTGAATATTTCGTATACCTACCTAAAAAATAAATTTAAAATTTTTCAATTCATTTAAATCAATACATTATGTATATTGTAAAAAAAATATTTTCTTAATAATATGCTGGAACAATAATATCTATGACATGTTAAAGAATAATATTTTAAGAAGTGGGCGTCAGGAAGCCAATATATTGATCATAGTGTTTGACAGTTTCCGACATACCAACATTTATGACTCATTAGTTGTATTAATATACATTTATAAACGACTATTGTAGGTTTGATTCCTACTCGAAGGAAAGAAATATTTTATTTTTCACACCTTTGCTCTGTTAATGCGTCAAATTTCACCACTCAACAAGGGACCTAGTAGGTAGTGTATTCTAATTTTATATAACAGAACTTTTTGGTTAATTAATATTTTATATTTTCATACTTTTAGAAGATAGGGAGAACGAAGAAGAAAGACAGAACGAAGACGCAGAAGCATCTCGGTTTGCCACTGAGGACACATTATCTGTTATTGGGCAAATAGCTAACGACGTTCAGAAAAAAGATAAGACTAAGAATATTGCAGAAAATCTTAAATTAGAGAAAGAGCTAGGTTTGTTTTTAACAATCTTGTATTACCTTAATCTGAATCTATGTACACGTATATCTAGCCAGTGCTGCCTTGCTATATGCAGGAATATTTTTAACAAGTTTATATTAACTTAATCATATCTATCTATATTTTAACCATCGTTGTATCTATCCATGATGATATTGATTTTGCAAGATTTATATGTGTATATAATTGTATATAATAAAAAATATATTTTGTATATAATATATACAAAAAAAAATAACTAAAGGATAACGCAGAAAATCTCAACGATAGAAAAAGAGTTAGGTATAATTTTTATTACTTGTTACTATTTTTGGAATTATTTTGAGGTCGTATTCTATGTTCTTTTTGGAAGACTGTGAAGGATAAAAGGAAAATCAAATAAAATAATATAATATAACTAACCACCATCACACACCTCGACACAAAAATGGAATTATGTGCCACGACTGGCCTCAAAATTAATGAATGACTTCTGCTTCTTAACAATAGGCTATATGCAGGGTATAGCGTAAAGATACAAAAAACAATAACTCAACACGCAATATTTAGGATTTGGGCTGGAACACTAATTTCTCATGAAAGAACTACATTAAATTTTATATTTCTTTCCACAGGGCCAGAACTAGTAGTAATAGGATTAGGGCCGACCGATGAGAAGACAGGGAAATTCGCTAAACCTGAATCCAAGACTTTCAATAAGGACTTGCATAATGAAGAGGACTTACATCTCAGTAATCAGGACGAGGAATATATTGATTCACTTATTATGACTGAAGAAGAAGCCGAACACAAAACCTTACTATGGCATAACATTAATTCTGATTATTTAAAGGAGCAAAAAAGTGAGTTGTTAATATAATATATAGCATTGTTATATCATAATTTACCTCATTCATATCATATATTCATATATTTGAATTACATTCGCTTAATATAAATTATTGAAAAAAATCAATGATTTATTTTTCTGAAACTATATCTGTCATTTAATAAGAAAATCCACTTATCTTAGTATACTTCAACATTTAGCTTGTGCTTTTGTAAATCTTATATATATAAAGTTATATCACAAATCTAAAACTACAGTCAAACAAGAGTTACGTGCCCAACAAGACACGGGCAAAGACAAAAAACGGAAGCGCGGTTCATACAAAAAGAAGGTATCTTGTCACGCGGCCACCGCGGGCGAAGCCATCGGAAAAATGATAGCTGAAAGGAAAATTAGTTTGAAAATAAACTATGATATATTGAAAAGTTTAGATCAAACAGGGAGTTTAGTGGCGCCATCTACACCAGCCGTTGCTCCGTCTAATGATGAGTAAGTTGTTTTTTTAGTATCACGCTGTATCCTGCATATGGAAGGGAAGCAGAGGGAAGGTATTACATAATTAATATCTAGTCTAGCTAATTTAAAATTAGGATTAATTTAATTTATATAAAACATTTTTGGTTTTCTCTTATGGAGAACTTCAAAATTATTAGAATTCATATATTCTTAGTGATAATTCACTATTTCTTAAGAAGCATGAGAAAAATGAAATTATTTTATTATTTCTCAGTAAGAATTTTCCTTACTTAAAACCAAATTAGAATCCATATACTGTACTCAACAAATATCCAAATTACAGGCAAAAGGCATCCACACCGATAATACCTGCATCGCCGGCACAGCGCAAACGTAAGAGGAAGACACCCACCGTGCCCGCGAGCCCTGCGCCCGTCACCCCCGCTCCGCCCACACCTCTGCAAGGTAGGGTTTGTAGGTTCACTCTGTAAGCTGGAGCTTCCCGCTATGCCAAAGCGAGGAAGATAATTTACTTTCTCGAGCGGAAATCGAACTATTACTATATTTTTACTTTTAGTCTCGGTTAAAATCATATAATTTAGATACGGATTCAGTTAAACGTTGACAGCATCCCTGTAGAACTCTGGACAAACAATGTTTTTGACATAATTGATGTAATAAATATATAAAGATAACTATAAGTCTCTAACCTTGCATATTGGAATGAATAAGCTAAACTTAGGACCCATGCTAGGGCGAATTTGGTGCCACATTGGCTTTTTGTGGTATTTCAAATTATGTATCGATAACAAACAAATATTATAAAACTGATACCAAATTAACTAACTACACATAACAGAAGATATACACATATTATATAAATTGTTTTGAATTCTAAGCTATTATTAATTATTCAGACACCTTGTGTTGTAGTCATACAAAATGATGGTATTATGAAATGTAAATGGTAATATATAATGAAATACATTAATGATGTCTTTTTTCTTTTTCAGAAAGTGAAGACGACTACGACGAATTATTAGACGCGGACGGACCAGATGCATATGAAGACATGTCACTCGCCGCTTTGTTGAAAAACGGAGACAATGACGACGATTATTATGGCTACGAAGAATACTAGCATTACCTACTCACGTTGGTCGTATTTTTATATATAATATATTACTAACAATGATAGCTGGTCAAAATAGCAATATATACTATTAAATATACTTACACGATTATTTTAATGAATGTAAAGTATATGTGTATATATTTAAATTAATATTTATTGTTTTGTTAATTTTTCTTGTAAAGTCAAAAACAACATTGCGGGCCAGTTTTAACAGTTACTTATAAAGCTTCAGATAGTAATCTAAAAATTGCTGCTATCTCACGGACAGAGGATGAAAATATATAAACAATATTTCGTATGTTTTCAAGAATAGTTTTCTTATTAATAAACGATAATAGTAGTGTGAGGTTAATAGTACAATCCATACGATTTGTTATATATACTAAATGACAAATAAGTATGTAAAAAAGAAATGCATGTGTCTAAAGTGTTCTACTATATACTGTCATTCGAGACCACACGAGGCTGTCCGGTATAATATCCCGGATCAGCCTCAGCTATCAGCCTCATCAGATTTTTTTTGAGGTTGGCATTTTACCATCAATTACTCTTGTATATTTATTTATAGGTTATTATTAAAGTTAAGGTTTTTTTAATATATTAATTGTAAGTTTTTACTGCCATTGTCATATTGAGAAGCATATATAAACTTGAATTATGTTAGGAAAAATAATTTATCGGACTTATACAATGCACTTGCCGGTTATCGATTTTAGAAAAACAAGAAAAGATTATTATGTAATAAAAATTTACATAAATTAGTTTTATTTTACAGAAAGTTTTAAAACTGAACTCGTTTTTTGGTTGGTTGGTCATTTTTTTTTATATTCTTGGAAGAATTTTAATTTAAATTTGTATAATTAAAAAAAAAAGTATTTTAAGTATAAATTTTCATGTTCTTAATAGTTATAGAAATTATATTATGGTCAAATGATTTATTTAGCATAACGACAACTTTGTAATCGGCTATAAAGTTTTATATAGTATATAATACTTTATGGCAGTTTTCAATTTAGTCCTGTTTTAAACTAATCAACTCTATATTACATTAATTTTATCTTTTCAATAAACCATATTTTTAATTTTCGACTTATTATTATTATTTATTTATTTCATTTATTTATAACATAGTAATAATTAATTATTCTTCGCGGTCTTAAGCCCGAATTGGCTTGTATGACCACTGCACATGTACATTAACTTAAAGAAAACATAAAACCATACAAGAATACAAATAATGTTAACAAAAACATAAGAAACAAAAATATATAAATTATAACATTAGAAATAAAAATAAATAAATTGCTGCTTTTGTTATAAGAAAAGAATATAAAAAGTTTGTCATTTCTAAATTTTATTAATATTATTTGACTTCTTTTATTAATTAGACGAGAAAATTTTTTTCATTTTATTCTTATAGAGCCGCATTTTTTCTAAACTAAATTAGAGAACGTTCCACAAACAGTGTACAGGTACTTACCGACATTAATAAAAATTGCTCCTGAGTAGCGTTTGTAGCCTACAACTATCGCATTGTGGTTCAAAAATTCTTGACGTTGATGAATCACGATGGCATAATTTTTTTTTTTTCAATATAAGCATAATAGCATTTTTTTTTGTACTTTTTTTTACTGAACTCATCGTTTCAAAATAAAATATAATATTTTTTAATGTTAATATGTGATAAATATAAAGTCATGTTCTTTGTTTTGAATACATTAGATTTGTATATCATTTATTGTTTGATTGCTGAATCTGTAAGATATTTTTAGCGTCACGCTGTATTCCACACCAGCAGGGTAGGCAGAGGGAACTTAGTGTTAACTTAGTGTTTCAGCCGAAATTTGGAGCGCCGTGCTTTGCCAACACCAGAGCGGCGAAATGAAAATGTAAAATATTTCATTTCATCGGGTGAGAATCAAATCAATAAAAAAGGTTTAAATAAATAGGAGGCCGTCGTGGTGCAGTAGCAAAAGAGTATCGCGCGTAAACGCGGCGGTTGTGGGTTCGATTCCCACTCGAGGAAGTGAAATATTTATTTACGTTTATATTTCCATTTTTCTTCGCTCTGGTGTCGAGGCAAAGCGCGGCGTTGAATTCTGACTCAACACGCAATGCCTCCAGAATTCGGCAGAAAGTGGGGAACGGAGTGTCTTAACACCGAGGTTCCCTCTGCCTACCCTGCTGTGAGCGGGATACAGCGTGAAGCTGAAAAAAAAAAAGGTTTAGTTTTCAATTAGTGAAACTAGCTTAGGTATTAAGCAGATAGAACGTTAAATAAAATTTAAAAAAAAAATGTTAAATTATGATCTCAAGGTTATACGCGATAAGTCTTTAATAATAATATGTAACCTAAATTTATTTATAACATAATTAAGTATACATCATGTAGTAAGTATAGCGAAACATATAAAAAAAATGTTTTTATTATTATAGACGAGTAGTTCTACTGTTTGTGAAAATCTGTATTTCGTATTTAAATAAGTGTCAAATTAATTAAATAACTGTGAAAAACATATTTTTATACTTTCAATAAAATCGAGTATATTATATGTTGCTAATTAATTAAATCTAAAATAATAAAATTATGAAGTGGCCTAGTTAGTTTGTTTGTTATGTCTCTTTTACAATATAATTATAATATATTCTTATTTTATATAAGTTTTAATTCCTTTTATATTTACAGTTTTTATCTATATCCATTTTACCCACACATAACTACTGTTTGCTGTTATTTTATAATGGGAAGAAATACAAATAAAAGTGTGAAATCATTACCTGTTAATTTTAATCTCTAATAATTGGCTATTTAAATTAAAACTTATTTGTTTTATAGTTGGCATTTCATTTTATTTACTTTTTGTATATTTATGTAAGTATATACTATTATTATACATATTTATAAAGATATCACTTGTCAATAAAGAGCTATAGTAGTGTTTTTTAAATATTTCTATTATTTAACGTGAAATTGGTATAGTTAACGGTAATTGTTAACTATATAAATATAGGCAACAATAATGGTTAAAAAGATACCTGTTTATTTAAAGCAAGATGTGGCTCCAGTATGTTATGTGTAAAGTATCAATTTAGCGTGGCCTTTTCTTAAAATTTTTGAAGTTTTTGAACACACTTATAAAATAAGGTAAAATACTCTTATTGTACACCAAATAATTAATTTAAGGTGGCTTTATTGCTACGCCAGCAATCTCTTCCAGGCAACCTTTGGATAGAGGAGAGTATAAATTAAATTAGAAGGGATGTACTAAATAAATTTATCTATACAAAATATAGAAATAGGCAAATACATATACGTATAAATACACAAAAACTTATATAACATGCACACATATAACTCGCTTATGAACAAACAAAAATTTTGAACGAAGCGGGATTTGAACCCTCGTTTTGGGAACCCTGATTCGAACGTTCTTTGGAAACCGTCCGTGACCGTTCTTCGGCGCGGGGTCAAATCCCACTTTTAGCGCGATAAGTAACTAAATGCGTAACACTAAAATTGCACTGAACTCATAATCATCACATACTATATAAAATATATGATATGAATTAGAATAAGAAAAAGGCAAAATAGATTTATGATAGAAAAGTAAGTGGTACCGGGAGATCTCGGTTGACTTTGACAATATTAAAACTAAACTATAAAAACTTCGCCGCTAGGGATAAAGCGTGACGTTAAGTTAAAATAACAAAGGTCCTACAAACGAATTTTAAATAACTGTATCTTTGAACTGTGAATTTTAAATAATAATTTAGACAAACAAGTTTATATCTGATTGACATTTCTTTTCACTTACCTACTTATAAATGTTTACCGAGTATAGGGTTGTAAAGTTATCGATAATGTTATATTTAAAATAATTATACTTACAGTATTATTTTTATTCAGTTCGTTAAATGGAATTGGTGTCTATCAGAAAACATATATGCTTTGGTCCAACTTAGACAGTGTACAGAAAGATCACGGAGATTTGCGACTAATATTTTTTTTCTAAATATAGAAAAAAAAAATTTAGTTCCTATAGGTTTACGATATATCTCGCATTCATCAGGGTAGACAGGGGGAACGTAGTGTTAATACGTGCCGTTCCCCCCTTCCCCCGAATTCTTAGGGCATTGCGTGTTGAGTGGCGGATCTCAACGCCGCGCCTTGGTTTTGGCATTTCGATACCAGAGCGAAGAAATGAAAATATTTTATGTTACTTCATCATTATATTTCTTTTCATATCAAAGGTGGTTTCGTTACCTATATATACGTCTCACCAACAATAAATCAAATATAAACCCAAAAATTGAATGCCCACTTCAAAACTACTTACAGACAAACACATACGAATGACTCAGAGTGGTACTAACGAACAGCACTACAATAGCAAGGACTTGTCATAACATGCTCGCAGCTCGACATGACTGTGCAATGGCCGAATATAAACGCATTTACCATACATGCAACAAGCCAGTTGGCAGCATTTCTAGTCAAGTTCAGTATTATTTAAATAAAATCTGAAAATTCTAATTGAATAGATTATAACGTCATATTATGGGATACCAATGCAATCTGCAATATAGAAAAAGAAGAAAACTTACACAAGGAAAATTTATAGAAATACTTATATCTCAAGTAAGACGTACACTATCTTGGTGTATTGTGTTACAGTTTATGTTCATGTTGGATTTATGTAACAGGAATGCCATAAATACGTAAGTGATTTTTTCTCATTTAGTATTTTTGTATTTTTCAACTATTTAAGAAAACTAGAACTTTATGTGGCGCCAAAATTTGAAATGGTAGGCGTTCGAATACCTTATCATAAATAAAATTATATAACAATAAGGACAAAAATATTAATTTTCATTGATATTTAAGTTTTAATAAAGCAAATATTACTTAAAACTTTATAAATTTTTATTAATACCTTATTTACTACAACAAATTTTATTAAACTTTGTGTGTTTTATGTCTACAATCAAATATTTCTAATTACTAAAATAATTTTTCAACACAAGTAATAGTTGTAAGTAATAAATGCTGTAAACAAGCAAAAACCTTCTAATTTTCTTTTGCAATATATCATATGATTTTAATGATAATTTTTATTCAACGCATATTATATTTACTAATTACTATCCAAACGTAGTTAAATTTTTATGTTGGTATACATGTATTCTAAAGTTTGTAAGATTACCCACTGTATTGTCTGAAGTTAGCAACTATTCGTTCTATAACACAATTGCATTTTAGTTTGTGTTTACGGGTACAAATTTCTAACATCACAAAACAGTGTTGAGCCTCATTGTTAATTATTTCAAGATTAGTTTTAAAGAAAAGTTATTATAAACCAAACGAGCCTATTAAATAATTCATGTTCCATAAAGTGAAGTGCGAGTTATACGGAGCTGGTGAAATAATGAAGATTTGTGTATTTATCGCTTTTTAGCGATGTGTGAATTGAATACGTTGAATTGATGGTGTTTTTGTATAATTCATGGTGTTTCCAATAATATTAGTGTCTTTTGTAAACCATAATTCGAATCATAGGGTCCACAAACGAGCAGACGGATTCTATCATGGTCGTAAAACGGTAAGTTGTTACAACGTGGTCTTAGTACAAAAAACAATATGTTCATATCTCTAAACATTTTTAATTTATTGAAAATTATAAATTCAATACTTATGATTACATTTTTCATACTCAATTACATATATAAAGTTTAATTTCTCGAAATTTTACTGCGTCATGTTCCTAGCGTTATGTTATATGCCAAATTAAAGTTGACTTTGTTTATGTTTACTTTATATTTATACATTTGTAAAATTTGAAATAGGCATCTTCAATCGCTATAACTAGAAAGTACAGTTTCTCATTAATATATTTTATTGTTAAATATCAAATGCTTTTATGTAGATAAATTTTGTTTACATTAGCATTGTCATCGCAATCGATTTCAAGATAACCTTATTAGATTTACAGCAATTATGTTGTACCCAGATATCATTCAAAGAATTCTATGTGCTTTATAACAATATTTCAATATTTAACCTCTTTATATTTTATTGTTGTCAAATTGGTCGTAAATTACCTGTTTGGAGTCTTGTGATACCTGAACTCATACAGTTTTATATATTTATTATTTCAGTTATGACTTTTTTATAAATAGTCAGACTTCTGGTGCACCATAACAACCTCAATTTCTTTTATGTATTGAACATGCTTACACAGTTCTTCTACTTCCCTTATATGATTTATTAATAAAAAAAAAGATATCTAATAAATACAATTATTGACTCTCTGTTATAATGCTAAATAATTACAGTGACAGATTGTGGACTCCTCCACAATGCCCAGAGTTACATAAACAACATAAGTTAAGTTCACTTCACGCTGTAACCCTAGCAAGATAGTCTCAGAGAACGGAGCCCCAAATGCTACCATCTCTATATATACCTCATTGCATCCTCTGGTGTCATCAAGCTCTTCATACATGCTGTCCAGTTGGGTCCTCATGCTTTTTACGTAAACTTTGTCCTTTATCTGTGATCCATGTCTTCGAAGGTCAACCAAATTATCTCTCTAGCTCTCTTACCACTCCCTTTTCTTTTATAAATCTTTTTTGCCTTTCTTTCATCACTCATTTGTTTGATATGCCCAAACCATAACTACTAACTTACTTTAACATCAAAAATATGAAATGTGTAGAACAAAGTCATAGTAAGAAGTATCTTAGTGAAATAAAAATTCTTATATACAATACATTCAAACAATTATTAGTTGTAACTCTCCTAGAGTTAAATAATATTTGACAAGACCATTGTGCTCAGAGTGTGATTGCAAGTGTGCCAGTTGTGCAGCAACACATGTGGGTTTGATCATCTTGGATCAGATCTGTTTATTTTTATTTTGGTGCTTGTCAAAGACAACTATGTAATGTATGCTGTACAGAATTTGATGAAATTTCAATGTTAGGTTTTTACTCTGTTAAATTCTAGATAAAATGTAAAATGTCGGGCTGATAAATTTTTTATTGATCTAAATACATTTGACCTTATATTTAGTTTATTAGGTGCTTCTTATAATGAGAAGAGATGAAATTCATTAAAAAAAACTTGCAAATAAAAAACGACCCAATTCTTCTCAAATCTATTTCAGATAATTTGTCATAATTTTTTTAAAAATATAAATAAAGATACTGACAATTATTGTAATTATAAATATGACTAATATTTATTTTTATATATATTATTTTGCCATTAGTTAGTTTGTAATTGTTATTATAGTCGAAATTCCCATAAGTATAACTAATTATCAAAATTCATAAATATAACAGAAGGTTAAATATCAGAGTATCTTTTGCTTAATTTATTCTTCCAATAAGAACAAATCCAACAAATAAGCTTGTGTTGTTTATCTAATGGTTTGTGATAAACAAATTTGTTTACTTATACCTCACTCCTCACTCAACAGAATTCCGTTTCTGGGTTAGTAAAGTTTTATATTTATTTTAACCTCTGCCACAAAACAAAGGGCGTTGACGTCTGCGAAGCCCTCCAGCCCTCTTTCATTTAACTTTCATAAAGCCCGGGGTTCGCCGGGCGTCTGGCGACAAAGCCGGTTCGCGGAGATTCGTAAACAATAAAAAAAATATATAAATCTAAGTAAGATGCGCATAAAAATATATTTTTATTTACGTTATATTTCTACTTGCTTGTTATTCGACGCTCGTTATTTACGTAGAAACACGTAACGAATTATTTTCATATTATGTTTGTGTTGTTGATAAATAAAATAATTACAAATATTTTAAAAGTCCATTAATAATCGATTATTCGTTAATTATAAAACAAATGCATTTTCAATTATCTCGTTGATTGGGTTTGCTTAAATGCATTTACTTTAGATATAATTTTAATGAGTGTCACAATATTAACAAATAATTTAGCGGTAAGTCGGTATTACAGATGCTTCTTGCAACATGGTTTGTTCCATTCGCCGAATTGACATATTACTCATGCTGTAACGGGTATATTCCATTGTTTTAGCTGTCGCCCGCCCGGTAGACAGACGGAGAGACTAGTTTTGAGACACTCCGCTCTCCACTTTCTCCTGAATTCTGGTGTGAGTGGTGGAACGAAAAAAAATTAAAATATTAAATATTCTCCAGTGGAAATCGAACCCACAATCTGTCGCGTTTACAATCACACGCTTGTGCACATTTGATCAGGAGTCCTATAGTGAAGTATTGAATGACAAACACTTATTGCATTTGTAACATATTAGCTATTCTAAGCTGTAGGCAAGGTAATACGAGTGTAGCTTAAAGAAATAATGTATGGCTTCGAAATCAAAATGAATGGGTAATCTGCTTACGTAGTAGACATATTTTCATTATTATTTTCGTGTCCATCTGATGACGTATTTATGTTACTTTCTTTTAGATAAAACTATTTTAAAAGCCAAAGCCGTAAAATAATCACTTGTTGAGAATTGTCCCCGATTTTCTTCTGCTAGTGTTAACACTAAAGAAAACTTATGCACAGAAATAGATAATTACTACAGTTGTGTGTGAACGTAGTATACAGTCTTGTAACATTGTGGTTTTAATGTTTTGAACGTAACGACATAGAATTTTTTTTTTTTGGAGAGGCCGGCGGTTTTATGAGCAATCGTAAAACCCCTGCGTGTTCTACGCCAAGGTATGTATTGAGAAATGAATCAATATTGAATATAAAACGCATAATTATTTCAGGATACAAAATTTTATTTCAATAATATAAAAAAAAAACAATCCCACTAATGCTATAAAAGTTTGTGGGGATGAATGTTTGTTTCACTTTCCCGCAAAAACTACTGAAAGAATTTATATTAAAATTTAAATTATAATTATATTTAAATTATATGTGAAGATTATGTGTGATTCGGCTATAATATAATATAATATAATGATTTCAATGTCTAAACGTATAATAATCTAGGAAATTTAAACAAGGAAATGTGGGTATTGTTCTATCGCCGGCCGACACAACATCCGTTTGTTGGTATTCTGCACCTGCCTTCCCCGTAGCAACACCTGCGCAGCAGATGTTCTGTCGACCGTACGACCATACCTACTATATTAAATATTATTTTTTTAAATCTACTATCGCTAATATATTTATTGAAGATTCCATTTGAGGAATTGAAATACTTAATAATTCCATTTCTTCGCTCTGGTGTAGAGAGGAAGCAAAAGTGTCTTAATAGGAACGGAGTGTCTTAACACTATGTTCTCCCTGCCTATCATGCTATGTGCGGTATACAGCGTGTAGCTTCAAAAAAATATTTACTGTTGGTAATATTAAAGCAAATTTTATATGTACTGTATATACCAAATAATAACGATTATCTTCCACATATCTTATAGTAATAAGACGTCGAAATAAACTATTCAATAAGGCCCCTTAACGTGTGCGGCCACGTGCCTCGTGCATTAACCGGCACAGTTGTGGCGTTAACTTAATATTTTTTTAAAAAAAGTAGCTTCACACTTTTTCAAACATAACAGTGTAGGCAGAGGGATAGTGTTAAGATACTCCGTTTCTACTTTTCGTCCAATTTCGAGAGCATTGCATGGCGTATCTCAACGCCGCGCTGTCTTGTCACCAAATCGAGGAAATGGAAACATAATAAGTATTTTATGGGTACAGTAATCGAAAAATCCCATCCTCTCCATCATCTGGCAAATGTATGACAAGTTTTGAGTTCATTGACCTCGTTTAAAAATGATAAATTCAGAAATGTCACATTTAGGTTAAACAGAATGCCAAGTGTCACAAATACATAGAGTATACATACAAATTTTATATTAATTTAGCACGTCTATACTAAGTTTTTGGCTATAAAAACTCTTTATGCTTATGATTAAAGTTAAATTTGTGTTAATAAACTTTAATGAAGTTACACATACAGTAAGTACTAATAATTTTTTGTCCAGCTTTAAGCTGTATCCTGCAAATAGCAGGGTAGGTATTGAGAGGTGGAACTCAATGCCGGTACTTGGAAATTCACCCTAGTGGAGATCAAATAAATACCCGTCATATTACAGTCAACACTATATTTAAATTTTAAAGACTTAATACAGTATAGCATGCGCAACGCAAGTGCGCCATATATTAAGGACAAGGTTCATATGCAATAACGTTTGCGTGTAAAGGATGAGTTTTATTATCTACGAATACTGAATGAATGAAAAAACATACTAAATGTATGAAATTTTTATTTTGTATTTAGAACGCTTTGATAGTCACCGCACATTTAGAACCTATGAAAGTTTTTCAATATTTCTTAAAAATATTAAATTATTAATTTCATTTACGGCTTTTCAAAGATTGTGCCACATTCAATATTTCAAATATATGTAAATATAAAATATTATCATAGGAAAATAAACGAACCGAACGACATTGTATGAAGTTTAATACTTTTTCCATAATTACCTATCAGAATATTAGGTTTATAATCTATAAATAATATATTAAAACGATCGCGGTAGTCACTATGCTCCCTCAAGGAAAACCCTCTTCACAGTAGGTGTCATGTACAAAATTAGAATAAATCTAATAACCCTTTGTATTATCTTCCAAGACACTCAAGAACCTTTAAGAAGAATGGAAGCTTTATGAATGCTGTGTAAAAAAATCTATCAAATGATTTAAATGTTTAATTTTTTTTCTTAATTTCACTGTTTGCTACAATTTTGTTGTTTTCAAATAATTTTTAAATGATTCACGCTCAAACGATGATATGTCCAATAAGTGCTATAAATTCGGTTCGGCGTTGATTCAAATTTCACAGTTTATTTCCGGTTCTCAATCTCATTTTACGCTGCTCTGCGTATTAATAATATTCAATAGTTTCTCAAGTGACGCGACGGGTTGTGGGTTCGATTCTCAATGAAATATTACATTTTTTTCATTTCTTAGCTCTAGTGCCGAGGCAACGCCATTCATTCAACACGCCTGAATTCAGCGGAAAATGGGTAACAGAGTGTCTTAACACTAGGTTTTCTCTGTCTACCCTGCCATGTACGGAATACAGCGTGAAGCTAAAAAAAAAAATATTACAATTTTTTTCTAGTCAATAATTAAGTAGGCAAGTCATAAATCTGAAATGGCGTTTCAGATTTGATCAGTTGAACCGCTTTTAAATGGAGCAGAAATGAAAGTTGGCTGTACTTTAACTGTAGAATTAGGATTCCTTTGTTAAATCTAACATAGTAGAGTGAATCGATATTTATGCGAAATTTTTCGCATTTTTATAATCTGTAGGAAAAATCAAAGTAGTTTTTGTTCCATGTGTGTATGTAAGTGCATATGTCTTTTTGTTTTTATTCCAATAATTACATGTATTCATTTTCTATCCCTGTAACCGGTAAAAATTTGATAATTTTTTTATTATAACTCAATCAACCATAATAAATACCTGTGTCTTTGTGTCAGCATTGAATTTGTTTTTATTTTATTTATAATATATTTTTGTATGTTAATTATTTATCGTAGATTTACTTTCCACTGACAAACAATAAATGTATCTAAAAATTAATTTGTAATTTCACCTGTAAATTAGACACAGCTGTCTTCTTTTTTCGACTTGCTAATAAGCCAGCCTGATAGGACTGTTTGTGACTGTCTATTCGTGATTCAGATAGAAAGTGGAAGCCCAGGCAGATCACTAAAGATCGTGACCGTGAGAGCGGAGAAAGTACTGAAATCAAGGAATTTACAATTATGCAATCTTTATATGTTCCGGTCTTGCGATTTAAAGCTATTTATATTCTCATTATATCACGTCTAGATTTATTGTGGCAGCAAAAACGGACTGCCCACTCGCGCCAATGCCACAGTCACTTGGTTATACTTTTTTATTGCACGTTCACTATTGCTCGAGAACGTTTTGAAATGTGCCGAATTTATTTATGGTTTATGTTTAAATTATCAATAATTAGTTTGTGCAATTCAGGTAAATATTCGTTTGGACTATATTCAATCTTATTGTAAATTCAGTAAAAGTAGAAAATTAAACCGATTTCAAACATGTTGATGACGTAAACATGTTGATGACGAAGACATGTTGATGACGTAGACATGTTGATGACGTAGATGACGACTCACGGTCCCTCTACAAATGTATAGATATCTTAAATTCTATTATACTTAACCAATTTGGATTTTTTTTATTGAAATATGATTACCTGCTTTAAATAAAGATGACAATCGTTTAGTTTCCAAGAAATTTATGTGTGGCAGAAATACATACACCTACAAAATTGATAAAACGTGCTCTTACCTAAACACACGATTTTAAAACTTCCTTTTTTTAAGTCGGTAAAAAAATATAAAATTTATTTTACTTGTTACAATCGAGGACCACACTCAATGATTGAATTGCTTCTCCAGTAGGTGTGACGTGACGTATATTTCCTATTGTTGCGAATAGCCAGTAGGCTTTGCAACAAACCGGATGTGAAGTGGCCGTTTATCGCCTTACGCGCGCTTCTACGGTGTCAGCTATCTAGTACTACGAAACGTCGCCCCCGTGAGCTGATTCATAGTTGTTCTGGGTATAATTAATTATCATATGCCCGTGCTTGATGATGAATACGATTCTAAAAAGATTTTTTTTATCTTTGGAGAATTATAAGTAATTAGATTATGAAAAATGAACACACAATAGGCAACTCCAGAATGTTAACGTTAGGAACGATTTATCATCATTTACTTACACGATATAGCGAATAATATCGGTATCTTTACTGTACTTCTTAGTACCGCAAAGCTGAGTTCATTCATAGATACTTTCTGTATTTATTCATAACAATGACTCGTGGTGATTACATATGACGTGAAATTAACATTGTAAATTCACTAAATAGATTGGAATCTAAAAAATAAATCAGATTCACGCTGCATCCCGCGCATAGCGTGACAGGCAGAGGGAACTAAGTTAAAACACTTTGTTTCACAGAGCGAAAAATACTAAAAATTAATTTTAAATCTATTCTATATATTAATTTTAAATCTATAATATAAAAATAAATATTCTATTGGCTTGAGTGGGGATCGAATCCACGACCAGTCGCGTTAACAGTCACACTTTGTACCGCTGCGCCACGACTGACTCAGCTTAATTTTACGATATGTTTCCTTGCGTATCACGTCAATTACTAAGACCCCGGACTGCCGGGTTCTCATCTAGATCTTGAGTTCACTCCCAGCGGTGGCGTTGAATAATCTATGCAATCTAAATCAATTGTAACAGTAGACAAAGGCGAGACTGGAGGAAGAAACTGCAATTAAGACTAGACATGTAAATGCAACAAATTGCTATCGTCACGGAATGCCGCGATCAAAGCTTGCGTAATTAATTTTACAATAGTATTATTATACTGTGTGTCTATTAGGTCTTCTATACGGAAATAAATTGTGAATAATATATATATATATATATATATATATATATATATATATATATATATATAATATTATATTATGAGTAATGTAATTAATTTCCACTCGAGGTAATAAAATATTTTATATTTTAATTTCTTCGCTCTGGTGTCTTAGGACTAAATTCAATAATATTAAATTAAAAAAGTTGATAAAATATAAATACATCTGTAGTAATAAAAAAAGCGCAATTTATAAACTGTTTTAAAGTTAACCTTTACTTATCATATTAAAAAAATACCGAATCTGGGAAAATTCGCAGGATTTCCAGCATTTTAAAAAGTCACACCTTGTGCAAACATGTCAGTGTTTACACACACAAGATAAGTAGACATATGTGTGTGTGTGTGTTCGCAACAGTTTGACCCAGTTCTATATTATGGACAGAGTCAAGTCATAGTCATAGATAGACCGATAGCTTATCATGTGTGCGATCGATAAACCACTTTACAAACGACCAACTTACAAATGCTTGGAAATTAAATATAATATAATTTTGAATGGCTAAATTTATAATTTTTTTTTTATCAAAATTTAAATATATTCAATATAAACATAGAAAGAAAGTTTTTATATAAACTACAATGCATTCGCCCATACCGGTTTCCGGCGGTAATCATAGATTACGTCTCTAATCTTGATTCTTGACCCACAGTTGTCCAAAACCAGTTCTTATAAAGATCATAGACTTGACCTGCGTGCGACCAAGATTTCGTTGCAACGGAAGTCGGTCGTATATTTTATGAAAATTGTGGGTAGTAACAATTTGTCCGGAGCTAATGCTCTACGCCATTCTACTATAGTGTTATTATATTGGATTATCATCATTGCTTTCAGTTTTAAATGGCTTTGTTTGAGATTTGTTTTGTTTGCCATGAATATATTACGTAGAACAAAACAAAAAACAATAGTGTTTTCGCTTAAATATTATGAATTACAGAACTGTTTAAAAACAATAATATTTATTTATTGGTTTTATTTTCCGAGATTCCCTTTGTTCTTCACTTCTCATTATTTTTACTTTTTTTTTAGTTCCCTACTTTTCGCTGGATTCTGGGAGCATTGCGTGTTTGATGATGGAAATAAAAGCCACGCATTAATACCATACCATAGTTAAGATATACAAGTTTGAAATATTTCTTTACCCAGTGTAGGAATCGAAGCCACAACCGTCGCGTTTGCAGTCACAAGTTTGGGCTCCTGCTCAACGAGTTGCACTTATTTGATTATTCTGTTATTCTTAAAAATAAAATACATGAATAAATATATGATGTTTATTTTTTAAGTGTCTATGTGTTCTTGTTTCAGTGCTGCGGACAGTGCGGAGTCACCAATACTGGAAGAGGCCGGTGAGAGCGGCTCCGAACAAAAGCCAAAACCTCTTGTGAAATATGGCGAGCTCGTTATTCTCGGGTGAGCATTTTCATATTGCACTATTACTTAGACACATTACCTTTGAAACCTTCGTTGACCTTCGAAAATACGGTATCTAAGATACTGGAGGAAGGTCACGTAAAAAGCATGAGGACCCTCCGGAGGGCATGTATCAAGAGGTAGATGTGACAGTGGACGAGGCCAGCGTGAAGCTAAGTTAAGTTAACATTGATAATATTATTGCTTTTTTAACCGACTCCAAAAAAGGAAGAGGTTTTCAAATCTTCGGATTCTTTTTTCTATTTTGCGTAAAATTTACACTTTGCAGTTTATAATATCTAAGTTGTGTAATTAAATATTTAATTGTACACACACACACACACACCTTAATGTTATTAACATTTTATCATTACAATATTAATATGTCTAGGAACTAAAGTCAGCGGTCGGCATCAAGGTTGCAAGCGCTTGCGCAGTGCCTCTTAGTCTTCATCCAAGTTTTGTTTGTATTAAACGTCACGCGTTATACGAATATGGTGAGAGAACAGTTAAGGAAGGACAAGATCGGAGAATTGTTTACGGTTCAGTGTACGTCCGTCCGTCCGTCGTAACCTCATTTATTTTAATATGTGTACAACGATCTCGGGTTATATTTACCACATGGTTTATTTTTTATATTAAAAATCACGCTGTGCTTTAAAATGGGTCCTACAACAGGGTAGGCAGAGGGTACCTGGTGTTGAGTAAGTATTGTAACGGAATTCAGGCGGAATTCACGCATTGGGTCGACACCAGAGCAACGACGCAACGAAAGAAATGTAAATAGACATTTTAATAAATATTTCTTTTCCGTCGAGTAAGGATCGAAGTGACCACTAGTCCTTCTTACAGTTCCACAGTAACATTTCTGCCCCTGCGCCACAACTGACCTCAAATTGAAAAAAAAAACCTTTTTTTTTATGATTTTGAGATAATACTTACTATTGTTAAAATCAGTGTCAATGTCACAATTATGCGTAGTTTGTTGGCAAAACGACATGCTGTATCCCGCACACAGCAGGATAGACAGAGGGAAACTAGTGGTTAGACACTCCGTTCCCCACTTTCTGCCGAATTCTGGAGGCATTGCGTGTTCAGTGACAGAGCTCAACGCCGCATTGGAGCAAATAAAAAGTCTCTCATTGAAACTGACGGATAAAGTTAAATTAACTTAATAAATGTGTTTCTACTGTTATAATCGTTGATTAGATATATATTTTATTACATACTGAAATACTGAACTATTTGGCCTCAACCAAATATAAACAGACGATTGTCGCAAATAGTAATCGAACTGCCAACCTCTGTCAGCAACGCGGCATCAACTTAGAAGTAAAATTCTTTGTTTTCGATGATTGAATAATAGTAATTATTAAAGCACATAATTACTTGTAAGCATATAATGTACATTGTAAATATAATACATATTTTCTAGGCAGTAATTACGTTATGTAATAAGAAAATATATTGTTCAATAAAATAAAATGTAACTATCGACTTACCAAGTTTATAATTATTAGTTACCGAGTTGTTTCCTCCTAATATAAAAGTTTTCTTTTTTTTTATGAAGAACTATCGATCAATTTGCGTTTTCATCCACTTTAACTAAAGAATTAATTAATTAAGAATCTACTATTATAATTTTCTGTTTTCTAATAATAATATTATTTAAAAAAAAACAATGTCTATACCTATATTGAAACCTATAGCTTGAGGCAATTCAATAAGATTATTTATAGCTATTTCTTTCGACCAATATTCTTTGAAATGGTATAATTTATTTATTAAAATACAGTAGTGAAAACAGCATTAATATCGATTGAGCCAATTCAGCGATTAGCGTGAAGATGCACAGACAAACTTACAAAAATTTAACATTATGTTATATCACTAATAACATTTTTTCATTATGTATCTCCATGTACAGACACCGATCCCTTACGATTTTATTATGTGACAGAGGGAACCCTGTGTTAAGACACTCTGGAGGAATTTCGATTTGAGTGGTAGAAGTCAACGTCGCACTTTGCCTCGACACCAGCGCGAAGAAATGGGAATATTAATTTAAATAAATATTCCATCTCCTCAAGTTGGAATCGAACCCACCACCAGTCGGTTTTACAATCACTCTTCGTCCCCCTGCGCCACAACTGTGACGTAAATATTATATATATAGATATAGATAATTATAGAACAGGGTTTTTGCATATTTGTAAGTCATCTATCTATCTTTATGTTACAGCAGTTTTCTATCCGTTATTACATATATAACTTATCTACTTCACTTGGAGGGCTGTTCAACATTCTCTTTGTCGGAGAACGTGAGCGTCGTTGCTTTGATATTATCTATCCATTACTTAATCTTTTGCCGACTTCCTTTATTATAAATTGCATTAATTTTTCACAATAGTGTAAATTTTTTATTATGACCACATTTATTATGTGTTTTAAAAAGTCTCGAAAAATTGTAATCATTAATCATTCATTCAACATTTGAAATATACAAGAAATAATAATTAACCAGTGAGAGAAGTGTGACTAAACGCAGCAGGTTGTGGGTTCGATACCCACTCGGTGCTGCTCGAGTTGCTCTGGAAAAAATTAACAACATAAAAATCGCCTCAAAGTAGTAACGTTGTATTTACATTTGTATTTCTTTTCTCTACCTAATAAAATTCATTATTATACAATTTTCCAATACACCACAAGCCTCACTGAATAACCGAAAAGCAATACCTCCGTGACGGAAACTTTGTGGTAGAACCGTGTAATTGATTTTCCGTTACTACGGGTTCTCATGAAATAAAAGAAATTTATTGGTTATAAATGTATGATGTAATAATAAAAAAAACGACAACCTTAATCCGCACCAGATAAATATATAATGATTATATTAAGCTTAAAGCTAAGCCAATGCTAAATTACTACACTGTTTCTTAGTTCTAATAGGGCGTCAGGAGAGCTTTTCTCATTTCATCTTGACAGAACTCTGCCAAAACCAACCACGACTATTTCCGGGCTTTAAAGAGCTGCAGAATAATAAAAATATGACGAAGCAGTACAAACGACAAAAAAATGTCGCGAACAAACAACGCTGTTCTCGAGGATGTAATGGAAATACTCATTTTTAACTCTGACGATACATCAAACGACAGTGGAGATTATTAAGAAGAAGACGTAGAAGTATTGATATTTTTTAAAGCACTTGCACAAATGCAAACCTCGTGAACGTACAGTTTGAATATATTTTGAATATATTAATCCAATATTGTTTGATAATTTTGTCAGCGTTAATCGCTATTTTTTAAATTTAATTTAATATTTAATTAATATTGATTTAAGAAAAGGGTTTTCTATATGGTTTAATTCCAATCCTCATCAGTTTCTATAAACCTACTGCCCCGGTTGTATTTTCTGTAAGACAATAGTCCGTCGAATAATATTACGCTGCCAGATTGTTTAAGTTGCGAAATTGTCTATTAGTATCTAATTAAATAAAGAATACTTTACTTTTTTTTTTATTTATATTAGAAATGTTAATGTAAAACTGGCGAGTTTGTTTGATCAGTTAAATGTGCTAAACTCAGATGCTACGGTTTCTGTTTACTTGACTAAAACTATTCTTTCTGTTTACTTGTTCTGTTGACTAAAACTATATTACGTTTCTTTTAACATTTCAATGTAAGCCACAGTATCAGAGTTATTCCGGACGCTTAGAATGTATCATTTTATCATATATAATTCTTAGCATTTGATAACGCAGAAGACAGGTAAAAATTGAAGTTACCTGCTTAGGTACATCATTCTTGCCACTCTAATTCTGTTACTCACCGGGAAACATCCCCTTCAAGCTGGCACTCGTGTGATTGCTAAGTTGGTAGAACACTTAGTAGAAGGAACACGTAGTAACTAAATAAATATAAAATAATTTTTAAACGTAATATATTATTACTTGAATATCCTAGTAATATATATTATAAATGTGAAAGTGTTTGAGTATGGATGTATGTTCCACTTTCACACATAAACAACTAAATTGATTTAGAAAAAACTTTAAATTAATATGTAGTAGCTTATATATGAGAATACATTTTTTTTTATTTAATTAATTTCATTTTTAAAATGTAACCTTTAATTTTGTGCGTTTGTTAGGTTTTTTTTAGGCTCTAATCTTGCAAAATATAATATTAAAAACATGTATAATTGTATAAAATAAAAATATAAATCGTTAAACATTTGAATAGACACTTACATGACTTCAATAGTAATACCAAAACTGTGTCATTTGTATTAAATAAGTTCAAATTCAGCTCATGAGAAACTACCGTTAATGAAAAAAAAAAAGACAAAGCCGCTACATTATATTCATTTAAAATTCTACACGAACTTTTATTTTTTTCTTTCACTAACGGAATACCTACTATATGTGCATGTTATGTCAACCAAGTTACGGCAAGTTACACAATAACACAAAGGCTGCACTTGCTCGGCTTCTCATGCGACGCGAATAAATCGGCATTGTACTATTTCTTGCTCCCTCGGTAATGTTCTCACTAAATAGTCAGCTTCACGCTGTATCCCGTACACAGCGGGGTATACAGAGGGAACCTAGTGTTAGAACGCTAAGTGTCACACTTTTCGCTGAATTCTGGAGGCTTTGCGTGTTGTTGGAACTCAACGACACCAAGGCGAAAAAATGAAAATATAAATTTAAGTATATATTTTATTTTCTTGACTAGGCATCGAACCCACGACCAGTAGCTTGCTTTTACAGTCACACTGTGACTGCGCCACGCTGGCCTCATAACTCACTTGAAAGTCAAATATAAAATAGTGTAAATACCGTTAGGGTCTCACGTTGCTACTTGTTGTGACAGTTAAATACAAACGGCGGTGCATGACATCACTCGGTGCACGTCTTTGTGTTCGCAATGGACATCCGGTACTGCCTCTGCCGGTAGCTCGATAGCACAAATATTAAAATACGAACTCTACAATGCCGCTTCCGCTTATAGTAGGGTAGGCAGAGGGAACGTGGGAATCATTCTCATTAAGACGCTTCATTCTCCACTTTTCGCTGGATTCTGCAGGCATTGGGCCAGAGCTAGGAAGTGGAAATATTAAATATCTTATTTCCTCAAGTGGGAATCCAACCCACAGCCTGTTGCGTTTACAGACGCACATTTGTTACTGGCTTCAAATGTTTATGTAACAAATATAATATAAAAACTACATTATTAAAAATAATAATTACATAAATTAAACAGGCACGCTACATCAACCCTCACAACTATCTAATGCATTACTTAGTTACCATTATTGAAGTAATTAAGTAAATTATATGAGATTTCGGTGGCATAAGCTCGCCGCTTGACACGCACAGTGGCATTCAAACACTTACAAGATCAAATTGAATAAAACCTAAAAGTTTAACCAAAAAGTTTTCTGTGCTGTTGTGGACTTTGACAGGGTTGTAAGAGCGAAATTATGGAAGATATTACTTTATCTAATATCTAACGCTTTCTAATAACATTGTCATTTCACACATTAAACTTAAAGTTTCAGCCAATCCAATAAATCAATTATAGCAATTTACAAATCACTATAACTTTTGTATTGACTTTTAAATATAAAAATACTTTATATTGACATTTTTTATTTATGAACCGATTTAAATGAAAGATACACTCAATGTATATTTGCCTTAATATAATTGTGAAAATTGCACAAATGCATAAATCGATTAAGTCGATTGTAAAATTACCGTGATCAAACTCGAGGACGAAAAAAAATAAAATCAAAAAATTGTTTTAGGTTTTATTGTGGACATAAATAGGTTTTCGTATACACATAAATATGTCATATTATGTTATTTACTAGTCGAAATAAAATATAAACAAAATCTAGGGCTCCATATGTAAGATAAAACCTAATTATTTCACTTAATTGCAGTTACAACGGGTTTCTGCCGGCCGGGGAGCGCGGACGTCGCCGCAGTAAATTCGTACTATATAGACGCCCATCAGCGAACGGCGTACGCCGATCGAAACACTACGTGGTGAAGACACCGCACAGCAGTAAAGCTATCCTCGATGCCAGCCAGCACTCGATCTCGTACACCCTCAGCCGCAGCCAAGCGGTCATCGTCGAGTACACGGAGGATCCAGACACGGACATGTTCCAGGTGAGCTCTTGAATATAATTTATGTTTTATGTTTGTTTCTCGAAGGTATTCTTATTCGGACTTGAGGTGAATAATATCGATGATAATTTTAAAGTTGTTTACGTTGTCCGTGTCTGTGTGGGTATAGTATAGTTATTCTTTTTTTACCAGCAGAAGCATAGGCAGAGAGAACCTGGGAACTTAGTATGAAGGACTCCGTTCCTATTAAGACCCTTCCGTTCTCACTTACCGTCGAATTCTAAAAATATTGAATACTTAATTTTCTCGTGTGGAAATTGAACGCATAATCTGCGTTTACCGGCGTGTGACGCCGATACTACTGGGCCACGACTGGCCCTATTTTCCAATATTTATATATATTTATTTATCTATTTTTCAAAACATATATATATTAATTAAATGTAAGTAATTATAAAATTATTCACCTGTACATTAAAGATAAACCAAACTTCCTATATAGGTGAAAGATAAAATTGTTGAAGACAATGTGGAAACTTTGTGAAGTTGTTACTTGCGAAACATAATTTAAACAGACTGTCGTGATAAGGGGTGACATTAAACATATGTATTTCTTGAATGCATACGTTCCTGCGTTTCTACGTGTTTGTAGATAAACAGAACACGCCTCGTGCTTGTCTCCGGCACGCTCGAACAATGCACCGGGAAGTATAGAGGGATGCCGCACACTGCAATTCAGACTTGCGTACTTGTCATTCCATATTAGCTAAGCCCCCCCCTCATATTATTTGCGTTTTTTTTTCTGCTATTATTATACTCCGTACCTCAAATTCGGTCGAATTCTGGACGCATTACGTGTTGACGTGGCGTAACTCAACTCCGCCGTATACCTCGACACTAGAGCGAAGAAATTAAAATATATTTAATTTCATCAAGTGGTAGTCGAAACCACTGACTGGAATCTATCTATCACTTTGTAATTAACAAAAATGTATAACTATATATGAACTTATATAGATTGCAAGTTGGTCTAACCAAATGCGCCTCGATGGCGTCATAATAATGACAAGATCTTTATTATCAGTCACGTCTGGCGATTCTTATCTCAGTTTCGTAATTTTTTTTGTTTACATTTAGCGTGTGGCGCATATTTGTCGTATACCGGCGTTCCGTATCTAATCGGCGCACATGGGTTAGTGCCCCCTGGAGCGAGAACAATGCGTTGGTCCCTTGAGCCGACGCGTCGGGCGACAACGACCCTATCGCAACATCTCAATGAGTAAACAGTTTGTGACTGTATATATACTGTATAGGTGCAGGCCAGCCGTGGCGGTGGCTGGTTGTGAAATTGATCCCCACTCGATGAAATGAAATATCTATTTAAATTTATTCCATTTCTTCGCTCTGGTGTCGAGGCTAGGCGCGGCGTTGAGTTCCGCCACTCAACACGTAATGCCTCCAGGTAATTAGGTTAGGAACTAGGTTCCCTCTGCCTATCCTGCTGTGTGCGAGACATTATAATGCGTCTTAATATTAAGTTATATCTTCTGTTCTTTGATTTTCCTGTATTTTCAAATTTGACCAACATTGTTGGAGCTGCAAGTATAATTCGGAATTGCTAAGTTCCTATGGGATGGTGAGGTTCGTTGGCGTTGCGGTCGTCGCACCGCTGCTCCACATCCTGTTCATTCGACGCCGTATCATTGTTGTCGTGAACACGTCCACTAACCGCAATGGAACTTGAAAACGTCTATTTTTCTGTGTTTTTTTTTCTATATGTCGTGTAGCCGGGGCACAACGGTGTGACGCGACGGTTGTGGGTACGATCTCTTCCCTGGTTTTAAGTTCCGCCACTCTACACGCAATGCCTTGAAAAATTTAGCAGATAGTGGGAAACGGAGTGTTTTAACACTAAGTTCGCTCACCCAATTCTATTAGGTGCGAGACACACTGATGTAATGATGTCTTCTTATATATATTTATTTATATAATACAGGTACAGCTAGTGCTTACCTCTAAGAAGATTGTTATAGATATAATGATCACAATATACGCATGCTTTGTTTGTGGAAGAAGAAACCACAATATTCTTATCAGCATTAAAAAGCTATCTGTCATTGTACTGTGATAAAATGTGACCGATAAAAATTACAAAATATAAAAAAACTTGAGTCCAGTTATGATGCAAGTGTGTGACTGTAAACGTGATTGGTTTTGGGTTCGATCCTCACTCGAGCAAATAAAGATTTTTTTTTTATTTATAATTTCTTTTCTTTGTTCTGATGCTGAGGCAAAGCGCGGCGTTGAGTTACGCTACTCAACACGCAATGGTTCCAGAGTTCGATGGAAAATGGAGAACAGAGTGTCTTAATTGCTGTTTTCACAACGTGAAGTTTATAAAAAAAAGACTAGCTTTTGTGGCAGATATTAGTGGACTTCCTTTTGTTTGCGAATACTAGTTTGTTTTCTTTCATAAATATGCAAATAAGCTGTATTGAGATCACGACTCATGCTGTATGAAGTTTGTCTAGTATTATGAATGATTTGGTCCCGCCCCCGTGTTTGTTAAATGGCACTATATCTTAATCACGACCTAGTGACCCCGAATACTTATTACTCAGTTATTCCTATGAAACAGTTATAACTGCTATGTTTATTTTTTTATTTTTTTAATAATTTTTTCTTGTCTATATGCACAGTAAGTCTCTTTATTAATATATATATATAATTAGCGTGAAGATTGTGGGTTCGATTTTCACTCAGGATTGAGAATTATTTAATTATTATCGCGGCGTTAAGTTCTGTCACTCAAGAGGTTATGTCTCGAAAGTTGAGGATTTAATATGTAAGCATCGTAAACTAAATGGCGCACTTATCTAATATATATATATATATATATCAGTTATTAAAATATTATAAATATCGTTACAAACGCGCTAATGCATAACAGTGAACGAGGAGATAAGTCGTGACGTGACGTCACTCGCGTTTCGCGTGTCAGCCGGGGTGGGAACGTGACGTCAAAGGGAGAGAGACGAGACGGGCCGGCCAAGGACGTCGCCGTGCCGACCGTCGCGCTACAACACAACAATCGATACACCGGCTGTGCCATACTTGACAATTGCGAAAACTTCAACTATATATATATATATATATTTTATTAATTAAATATGATTTCACCGATTATATTCGGCAGAAAGTGGCGAACGGAGTGTCTTAACACAATATTTTCTCTGCCTACCCCCCTGTGTGCGGGACGCAGCACACACAGCGTTCAGCTGATTTACCGATTATGCGACATTATTTGTTTTTATTCTGCTAATATAGTAAACAGTTGATGTAAGAGAAATACACTATTTGTATTAATAGACATAACTTTTGTATTTATTAGTTTATTCGGCACATATGAAATGATTGCAGTTATTCCTAAAAACGCATCTACAACATGGTGAAAGGCGTTAAAAATGTTTATAACCAATAAAAACGTACAAAAAGCCAATCATATTTTCGACATAATATTTTTATGACAGGCGAACTAGTTATTATCGATAAAGTTATACAATAGGTTTTGGTTTGTTCCTTATATGAATTAATACGTTATACATATTAAATGAAATTCTATGTCATATAAATTTAATATATGTAACGTAAAAAATTCTTAAATTTCATATATTGAGATATAATAAGTAGGTACATTTATAACAATAACAACTAATCGTCGACGACGACCAAAAAAAAATCTACCATAAAAACAGTTTTCAATTTTGATAACACAAGAGATGTCAACGTGCTTGAAGATCTCGTTTTAATAATGCTTAGAGTGCGCCACTGGCAGGCGGCCAGCTGGCCTTTGCTGGTGCTGGTGAAAGTGGTTGGCGATTTTTCCTAAACTAAAATGTGAAAGTCGATATTGTGTCAATGTCGCGAAAATAAGTTACGATTGCGGTGCGGTCGGGTTGAGCTGATCCGCGATCAGTCGCAGCGGTGTCGAGGTCGACGCTCGTCTCATTGAGACTGCTGTCTGTCAATCATAAGTAACTTATACGTATGTATATTATATAGAATGTCATTATTTATTATATATTTGAACCTAGACCGTCGTGTAACGCGAATGTTGTGGGATTGATCCCCCACTTGAGGGAATTAATTATTATTATTTTTTTTTTTTTCATTTCATCGCTCTGTTGTCAAGATAAGAGTCCGGCGTTGAGTTTGGCCGCTCAACACGCAATGTCTTGAAAAATTCGACAGATGGTGGGGAACAGAATGTCTTAATAGTTTTAAGGTTCCCTCTGCCTACCCTGTATTAGGAATACTGCGTGAAGCTGATCTTGTTATATACATTTGGCAATGTTTACAATATGTGAACCTTAAAGTATAATATATTTATTATAAACCAATTGAGATATATTTCTTGAGAAAATATCGTTGTATTTTATTATTCATTATTATATAAAATTAGTTTTTTACTATTTATAATTCTTTTACGATTCGAATTTTTTATAGTTAGTATATAATAAATGAATGAATATGCGTGTATAAAGTGCTACTCAGAACATTGCTGCTTGAACGAACAAAGGATCTTTCTACTGTTTATTATAGATGCTCTTAATTAATGTTTCCTTTATTAAAGTTTTATCATGCTGTATATGTGCTGCCATAATTACTTCAAGAGTGATGTGCTCATCTCCAATAAGTTTATTGGTAATCACAATGAAAAGGAGAAAATTGTAATTGAAAATTATATGCATATTTCAAAGCCGATACACCAAGAATTATATTATATTATGTTATATTAAATTAAATTATATGAATGAATGAAGATATGTCATGTTGAATACCTCAGTAGAGTATATTATGTATAAACTTAAAGTAAAAATATCTAGTTTATTTAAAAAGAAACGAGTATTATATTTTTATTACATTTATATATATTTTTCATATTAACTGTCTGTATTATTAAAGTTAGTTAAATATTACCAGATGCCTTGAGAATACGACGGAAAGTGGTGAATGGAAATATCTTAATAAACACTGAGTGTCTTAACTCCAGGCTCCCTCTACCTTACCCCGCTATGCAGGATACAGCGTGAAGCTACAAGAGATATATTGAAATTTTTTTTTGTCTTAACTTTCTCTGAAAAACCGTACAATGTGCATTATGTTTGCGATTAAAAGCGTGAAGTAGGAAACCAACGCCTTGCACGCTTTGTTTTAAGATAAGGCAAAAAGTGAAGCAAACATTGGCTACGTTTTTTATGTTACTATTCTTTTAACTTTTAAGGTTTTTCTTTTGATATGAACCTAACCTATGACCTATAATGTAAATAAACGATAATAAAGTATCATGCTTAACAGATACAAAAAATATACTAATATAGGCGGAAAGTAAAGTGTCTTAACACAAAGCTCCCTATTCCCGCTAAATGCGGGATACAGCGTGAAACTGAAAAAAAAAACAACCTTAGTGAAGATTATCATCATGATATTTAATGATTCGAGTTCAGACATACGTGGGTATTCGGATTGCGTGCGGTAATTTCTGTACGAGAAAAAGGGGAGGGGGCAGTGGCGAGACGGTTCATCGGACCCAGGGGTTGGTAGGGGTGATTTTTTATAGCCCTGTTATTTCACGTCTAGACAAATTGTCATATTTATTGAGCGTTTTTAAATTATAATTTAATGTAAAAATAATAATTAATTAATTTCTGTATCATTGTAGATGGTACAAGCTTCTATTTTGTCGATTTAGTTGCGGTATAATTACAATTTTACAGTAACATACAATTTTTGGTTTAAATTAGTACGACAATAACTACACCATTGGAATTTATATAGTTATCCTGAGACTATGATTTTCAACTAGCATTATTTTTCTCATTACAAATTATTTAATGTTATTATTGAACAAAGACTATATTATTATATGTTATAATTGCAATATATTACTCATCCTTTTGTCTTTTATCTTTCTGTAAAAAAAATCGATCTGTAAAATTTGCCATTTTTTTTATATATCAAAATCAAATTTTCACCGTCAAATATGACACGACGTATGTAATAAAACTGGGTTATTAAATACATTATATGGCATTTTTAAGACTAACTTGTATACATTATTCATTTTATGTTCCTAAGTGCATAGTTGTAGTATATACATACATAGTAACATCTCGACTGTTACCCGATGCGTTTGACCCCTTTGTGACTTAACTCAATTTAGTAGTGAATGCCTCTCTTTGTCGTCAATGAATTATGATTAATATAAATTAACCTTATACTAGTAATGTGTTATATAAATAATATTTTAATTAAAATTAGACGTATTATACAAATACAGTGACATAAACAATTTCGTGACTTATTTCAAATTAGTTAGTTAAACTAAAATATAGGGGTGGAGGTTGGGATCCTATGGGCACAATTTGAAATAGACTGTTGAATTTATAAACAATGAAATTTGCCACAAAAATGCCTCTTCGCCTGTGACTATTTTAGATATAAAAATATTCCGAAAACGTATACCAATTTCAATGTACGGCATTTGAATACCGTTCATAAATATCTTTCAATTAAAAAAAAAAACCGGTCAAGCTAGTCGGGCTCACCCACCGAGGGATCCGTACAAAAATTGGAGGTCTCGAGCTTTTTTGAAAATCAGGCTTAGCTTAGGCAGAGCCCTTTCATCTGATGACTGACCTCACTTGAACTAGCTGCTTTAATACCAAATTTTGTCCCCGTTATAGGGAATTTTGATTCCCTTTATCTCCAAACGTTCCTGAGATATATTGTATTGAAAGAGAGACAAACGGACCACACAGTGATCTTATAAGGGTTCCTTTTTTTTTTTTAAAAAAAAGTACGGTACACCAAAATACCATTTCAATTAAGTTCAAAATAGGGAGTTTTGTACCACGACATCTCCTATCTGCCGCCATCTTTGCCTTTTGTTATACGGACAATGGCCACGAGAATTGGGATGCTCCTCCAAGGCAATACACGAATACGTGTGCATTTTGTGATAAACAATCGGCCATTCATCGCAGAATCTCTATTGATGTTAACTGATTGGTTTTTTTTCCATATTAATATACTAATCGTGTCTTTCAGAAAATTCATGTTTCAAATAATAAAGAGAGGGACTTTTCTTAAAGCAACTATATAATATTAAAAATATGAAATACCTACTGTACAAACTTAAAATTTAAGCC
This sequence comes from Heliconius aoede, assembly GCA_037355905.1. NCBI lineage: Eukaryota > Metazoa > Arthropoda > Insecta > Lepidoptera > Nymphalidae > Heliconius > Heliconius aoede. The sequence continues at coordinate 104,344 of JBAIZZ010000118.1, read as the reverse complement.
TACTTGCAAAGTGTCACGTATGGCTATTCGGTAATTTCTTTTTTTACTTGTTTATATATAAAATAAGCAAGCAAAAAAATAAATTAATAATAATTATAAAAATTTCTTATTTGTTCTTCAATTATTTTGGATCGAAACTCCGATATAGCTATATACCCATCACGCGTACCCTGTACCCTCGGTCACGTGCTGAATAAATTATTCGTGAACAACCTCCCTGTCCCCGCGTCAGTCTCTCAGTACGTCCCCAACTCATTAGGGGTTAAAGCTCGTGATACTTTGTAGAACGGAATCAACAATACAAAACAGGTTGTTTTGTATTACTTTTTTTTTATCATTATTTCTCTTTTAGGTGTTTTTTTGTTGTGCTCATTAAAAAAATATCAATAATTCAACCATAAGGCCAGTCGTGACGTAAAGTCCCCGGGCGTATAGTTCAAGCGGGCGAAGCCGCTCAGGTCGGCTAGTAATATTATATTCATCTTATCAGCTTATTTTATCTCAACTTGCGTTCTCTTTTCTGAACCGGTGCTATCTGCTCTAGTCGAGGTTTGCGAAAGAATCAGATGTGGGTACAGAGGATGTTCAATTTTGCAATTGTGTGGGATGAAGAACACGGTACCGGCACAGCACCGGTACGTTCAGTAACTGGCGACTGAAATTAAGTCTTAATTAAGCTGTACTACGTTTCGTTTTACTGAGTGACGGTGTACTATAATTAAAACTTTTACATGTGCCTTTACACGATAACTTTGAATGTTAAATATTCATTTTGCCACTTGTGTGGTCTGCATGGACGTGAAGTTCTCTTTGAGTCGAGGCCAGTCGTGGCGCAGGGGCACAAAGTGTGACTGTAAAACCGATTGGTTGTGGGTTCTACCCCAGGAGATGAAATACTTATTTAATTTTATATTTCCATTTCTTCGCTCTGGTGTCGAGTGGTGTCTGGTTCGACAGAAAGTGGGGAACGGAGTGTCTTAACACTAGTTTCCATCTGCCTACCCTGTCGTGTGCGGGATACGGCGTGAAGCTGATTTGATAAGATTTTTTTGATTAAGTTCTATCTATATGAAAATTCCGTAAATAGTCTCGATTTTGGGCTTTTATTAAAATAGAATTGCGTTGGGTCCGGAAGCGTATCGTCACTGTCTTGTCAGTTGACGCGCTTGGAAACGCAACCTTTTGTGTATTATTATGTGGCTATGTAGGCTCTGATTCGTTTATTACATGTTATTTGACCTAAATATTTTTTTATATACAGTTTAAGGGAATCTATATATCAATAATAATAACGATTATTTATTAAGTCATTTTTATCATTCTTCTACAATAGAAAATAGTTATTTTTCTTCAACGCGTAATTTGCGAGTTTCTCCGATTTAAACTCGCGTCGCCTACTCGACGCCTACAGATTCTGATTGGACAATTCACCGGGGCCTCTGATGCCAAGATTCAAATCTATGTATGTTCAAATTGTATATTCTAATGAGTTTATTGATGTCAACATTTTTATTCGATGTTATTTCCCTTTATATATATTAATTGTATGATTTTTATGAAAATTACAAAGGACTTGTAGCTATTTCATACTATCGTAAATTATATGAAACATATTTAAACTAATAAGTATACAATTCAAAGTACTTCTTGTACAATTTTTTTTATACCCAAAATTATTCCTTATTGTTGTAGTGCGCGATAAAATAACGAAAGTACATTGTTGACAAAAAGTTGTTGACGAAAGCATCATTCAATTAAGCTGTTTTAATTAAGAAATAGCTAAGGAGGATATGTATTGTTGTAAATTCGTTATCTTTCCTGTTTCCAATAAACATGAGATAAATCGGTAATCCCGGTGAAGTCACACGAGCAATCGACACACGAAGTTACTTATGGGAATTCTCATTTTCCTTGAAAAAGTGATTAAATTATTTTTTGTGTTGATAACACAGTTGTTGGGGGTTTTTTTTGACAATTTATAATTCCAAATTCATATGGATCGATACGTCGATTGATGGATCGAATCCTATTCTTAAGATTTTGTTCTGGTAAAATACATTAAAATATTGTGTCTACCATTTAATGATAGAAACTCTCAATTCAGAACGTTTAGATAATTGTAGTTAACATTTAACTTTTGTTTTTATTTTATAACAAACTAAATCAACAAGTAATGTGAGGACGACATTGTGCATAAGATGGAGTTTATTTTTACAAATAATATTCTAAGTAAACATCAAAACAATACAATATTTATATAATATTCTTTATTACATCCTGCTAATATTGTAAATGTGAAAATATTGTGAAAATGGATATATATACGGTCTCTTTTCACGCAAAAATAACTAAACGGATTTACACGAAACTTTACAGTGATAAAATTTGTATAATAATAGAATTATACTGTAGAATACAACAGCAATCGGCAGACAGTGGGGAACATAGTGTCTTAACACTAGGTTCCCTCTGCCTACCCTGCTGTGTGCGGGATACAGCGTGAAGCTGAATACAACAGCAATTTAAGCAAGCGAAGCCGCGTGTCGTGTATTAATTTTCTGGCTTCAAATCAAGCGACGTCCCAAGATACGAAGTGCACATAATCTTCTGTATTGTTTGTCTTAAACGATGGCATAGGGTGCTGTGACGCAAGCGTCGCGGCGCCGTTACCGAACGGCAATGCGGTCTGAGCCACGCTAATCTGCATTCTTTTAATAGAAAATTATTTATTGACGCCTATATGTACGCCGTAGCTGTACTTTGAGGCCAGTCGTGGCGCAGGGGTACAAATTGTGACTGTCAACCCGACGGGTTGTGGGTTCGATTAACACTCGAGGAAATGATATATTTAATATTTTCGTTTCTTCATTCTGGTCTTAAGGCAAAACGCGGCGTCGAGTACTGCCACGTAATGGCTTCGAATTTGTCGGAAAATTAGGAACGGAGTGTATAAACACTGGTTCGCTCGGCCTATCTTGCTCTGTGCGGGATATAGCGGATGCTATAAATTGTTATTCATTATAAATATGCACTGTCAATACGTATAATAAATGTTACAGTACTTTATATCACATGAATATTTATGTACAGCATTTACATGAAGTATTTCAAGAGAACGTCAGATTAAATTTGGCCGCTCATCAAGGAATTTGTTTTGTTGATCTATTTTTATACTATCATGCACATTTTGTTGTTGACGTTGTATATTTATACAATTAACTCTTACTTAATAAATATAATATATTAGATATCTATAATACGCCAGCGCCCCCCCGCGTTATTTATATTATTTGACGTGAAATTATTTATTTGATAATTTGTTCTTAATACCTTAGGTTACATTATAGAAACAACAAAATACAACACATGTGGATAATTGATATAAACAGTGTATGGGTAACTTTAAACAATGCCAAAGCAGATGTTAATATATTTTTAATCAGGGGCCCAAAATAAAATGAACTACTGAAAAATATACATTTTAAAAAATTATTCTATATATATATATACGACTCCTACGACCCATACTATACGACCTACTCAGTAGGGTATGTTATTTTGGATAAGTACAGACATCTAATACCTCGCAAATAATTATAAAACAATGACTAAAAAAAAAACTTGAATTTGAAAAGGAACAATAAAATTGTGGCCTTTAAGGTAGCTGACGCGTTACGGCCGTGCCTCGAAGGTGCATCCGAGGTTGCCACTTCAAATCTAACAATGGAGTGCTGGTAAAGAGATAGCGTTTAAACTACAAGGAATTATTCATTGCGATATTTGTTGTACGTAAGACAAATTTTTGATAAAAAACGTTTTTAAGTAAAATTTTATGACTATTTTATTTAAAAACTTATTATATATTTTACTGATCCTTAATTTCGTATGCCTAAGATTGTTATAAACTATTTATTAAAAATATTATAATTTGTGTCTTGTAATTGTAATATTACACTCTCTCTCAGTAACGTTTATGTTACATAAACGTTAGCAGTAAGTTAAATTTTGAATAATATACCAGGTGTTCTGCAATTTTGTGTATTTATCTACAACACTTAATTAAGTGAGTAATTAGAGCTATATGAATATTAATTATAAAATAAAGTTAACTTCATTTTTAAAATAAACTAAATAGACATTGGTATGAAGCAATAACCCTTACACCTAGTTACACCGATGGGCTCAGGTGATTGAAAATCCAACACAGTATATATATTTTATTAGATTATATAGATATATTTTAGTATGTACATAGAAGACATTCAAGGCCGTTGTGGCGCGGGGCCTTAAGCGTTTGGCTGTATACGCGACGGTTATGGGTTTGATTGTCACACTGAAAATGAAATATTTAAAATATCTGTTTTTCCTCGCTGTGGTAAGAAGGCAAAGCGCGAAGATGCAATGCTCCAAGAATTCGACGGTAAGTGGGAATCGGAATGTCTTAACATTAGGTCTCACATTAGGAGTAACATTAGGAGTGAGACAATTGGTAACCCAAGAGAGACCCAGCTTAAGTGTACAGAGACCTTGGGAGCAGATCAGGAGTCGGAGCGAGGGTTCGAAATTCGGATCTGCAGGATCATTGCTAATGTAGTTTTTGCTGTTAAAAGTTGACGTTCGACATAGACTGTAAGAGGCGGGTGGTTTACGCATGTGAGTGAGCGCACAACATGCCGGGGCCGCGTACCACGCATGCCCCATTCGCGTATTTTCTGAAGTTTATCAAACCTAAACATAGATGGCGTGGATTGAATCTGAATCGCGCTGGCGTTACGTTCTATCTGAAAGCATAAGGATGTCTGATTTTGCCGGGTCAAGGTAATTATTTTCATTTACCCTCTGGTAAAAATCAGTTTTTGAAAAGACTGCACAATGATTTGATGCGTCTATTAATATACAATTATGTGATGTTACACTATATAATATTTTATACAGATTTATAGTATTTATCCTTGTTATATATTTATATTAACCGTATAATGCTTTAAATTTTTAAGAATCGAATCAAAAGCTATGAAAGTTCAAATAGAGAGGGGAAAGCGTGAGCTGTCTATTTACGTATCAAAACCAATCAAATGATTTTAGTGAAATCTTGTAAATCTATTTGGACTAACCAATTTTCACATGTTATATATCGTATTCAATTCGATAACAATTACAATATTTCCATAATATGGAACAACGCGACGGTTGTGGGTTTGATTACGTGTGGTGTTGAGTACCACTATTTAATACACAATGCCTCGAGATTTCAGCGGAAAGTCGGGAACCGCGTCTTAAGACTACTTTTCCCAGGTTCCCTCTGTCTACCCTGTACGTGCGGGTTTGTCATTATTTTCAACTATTAAGTAATTATTTATTTATATATTACAGATCGGCAGATCGTCCGAATCACCTATAGATTTCGTGGTAATGGACACAGTGGCGGGAGATAAGAGCGGCGACACAAAAGTACTTCAAAGTACAATATCACGGTTCGCCTGTCGAATCATCGCCGACCGCAACGATGTCAACAACTGTCGCATTTTTGCGGCGGGCTTCGACTCTTCTAGGAATATATTTCTTGGGGTAAGTGAGAATTGTGAAAAATTTTAAGTGTATTTTACCTGTTATATTTCGGGGCAAATTTTTGTTGTAAAATTCTGCGGGTAGGTACAGAAATCCTTCTCTCCTAAGCTTCCTTCTTCCTACGCCTAGTAAACGGATTTCAATACTTTTCACTACTTAATTAATATATAAATTGTAGTATTATATTGTACTTGGCTCTTAGATAAAGCCTATATACAATAAAGGTCAAATACATCACACTGCTATTTCCTTAAGCCAGATAAAATATACATGTATATGATGAATAAATAACGCTAACTATTGTGAAATAACACCAGTTATTGTAAATATTTAAAATGTTACAGGAAAAAGCGACAAAGTGGTCCGATAACCACGAAATCGATGGCCTTACGACTAACGGTGTACTGATAATGCATCCGCGAGGTGACTTTTGCGGTGGCAGCGCGACCTGCGGCCCTTGGCGTGAAACTTCGGTCGGTGGGGCAGTGTTCTCTTTGCGGGAGAGCCGATCGGCGCAACAAAAGGTAACTCATATTCAGATTACGTTTCATAAAGTAGTAGTAGGCAGAGGGAACTTAGTGCTAAGACACTTAGTTCCCAACTCTCCGTTGAATTCTGGACGTATTACGTATTGAATGACAGGACTGAACGTCTCGCTCAGCCTTGACATCAGAGCGAACAAATTAAAATATAAATTTTAATATTTCATAGAGGAAATAAAATGGGAATCGAACCTATAAACCACACGCATTTACAGTTACACAGTTTTGGTACGCTGGCCTCTAACTAACTTTATAGAAATATTATAATTTACTTTCCTCATTACTTATTAAAATATAAATTCAGGAATTGTATCATGTAATTTTTTTAATATTTTTTTTTCAGCTTCACGCTGTTTCCCGCACACAGCAGGGTAGGCAGAGGGAACCTCGGTGTTAAGATACTCTGTTACCCACTTTCTGCCGAATTCTGGAGGCATTGCGTGATGAGTGGTAGAATTCAACGCCGCGCTTTCCCTCCACCAGAGCGAAGAAAAATGGAAATATAAGCGTAAAGAAATATTTCATTTCCTCGAGTGGGAATCGAAACCACAACCATCGGGTTTGCGGGCGGCACCCTTGTACCACTGCGCCACGACGGCCTTTTTTTATAAAATATTATAAATACAGTATTGTAATAATATTTCTACATATGTATATAAAATAAAATAAATATGTGTAATATAAATATATGTTATTCATTTGCAGGGTCTGCCATGTCAAGCAGAAACCAATGTGCTAAGCGATGGTACAATGATAGACTTGTGTGGGGCAACACTTCTGTGGAGGAGTGCTGAAGGGCTAAAGAATTCACCTGTAAGATTACTTTCTTATTGTTAATTTACATTCTATTTTCAATTCACATTATGCCTTTACATAATTCCTTGTTTAAACTAAATATAGGGAGATTTGTACTCTACCTCCGTAAGATTGATTTGTAATAAACCATTTGAGTACAAAAAGTATAAATTAAAGCATACAAAAAGTATATATTATATATATATATATATAGTCTTTATTGACACACTCATAGTTGTGATCAGTGACTGCAACTACAGACAAAAGCCAATGTCACGAAACCCATTTCTCCTTCTTATTATTTAATAATGTCACTTAAGGTGATTGGCCGTAATATTAAATTATATATGTAATGTATATGTTTTCTCTGTGGTGAAGACCCTTAATTTTTTTATCATTCGCTCTTACTGAAGGAAATATAAGCGCAGTAGACAGTTGATAAAATAGACATGTCACAGATTGTACAAATTAACTTATCCTACTTCTCACGTATAAATGTGAAAGAGTATGAGGATGGATGTTTGTTCTACTCTCATACAAAAACTACTGAATAGATTCAGATGAAACTTTATATAGCTTTCAAATAAGAATATACTACAATTTATTAAATGTTGTATAATTTGATTATAATATAACTATAAATTTAAGCCCCTGAAGTCGCGTTTTTTCATTAGTATTATATTAAATATAAAAATATATCAATATATTATATAAAAAATAAATTATTTTCCAGACAAAGCGTGATCTAGAAGCTCTAGTAGACGAACTTAATGCGGGAAGGCCGCAGTGTCCCGTCGGTCTCAACACGCTGGTGATACCACGAAAACTGTCTTCTGCTCACCAGGACTTGAATCAACCCTATGTTTATTTAAACTGTGGACATGTTCAAGGTAATATTATATTATATATATTTATTAAGCAAATGTGTTGTGGGGTAGATTCCCACTGGGGGGAATGGAGTGTCGTAACACTAGGTTATATCTCTATATACATATAGCAATATGTGGGATATAGTGTGAAGCTGATATTTTTTATCATATATATTTGTATTTTATTAATTTAGAGGCATTGATTGAATTTTGCCACTTTATATTCAACCAATGTCTCTTAATGTCTTTGTGAGAAAATTAAAAGATATGTTTAACAACTACTTATATTTAAAACGTATATTTTGTTTACCGTCCAATGATAAGCTTTAGTGAAAAAGAAACACAAAAAGACACATTGTACAGTCTATAACCTTACATATTAAATATATCTATCTACATATTAATTAATCTTAATAATTGAAGCCAGTTAGGCCCAGCGGCACAAGGTGTGACTGTAACACGACGATTGTGTGTTCGATCCCCGATCGAAGTGAAATATTTATTTACGTTTATATTTCCATTTCTTCACTCTGGTGTCGAGGAAAGCGCGGCGTTGAGTTCTACCACTCTACAGGCAATGCCTCCAGAATTCAGCAGAAAGTGGGGAAAGGAATGTCATAACACTAAGTTCCCTCTGCCTACTCTGCTGGGTGCGGGATACAGCGTGAAGCTGTTTTAATTTATATTTATACTTCGAATTCCAGGTGAACACTCGTGGGGAGCGGAAGGTAGCGAGACGGGAGTCCGCCGCTGTCCCATGTGTATGACGGCCGGCCCAGTGGTGCGAGTGTGCATGGGAATCGAACCCGCTTTCTACGTCGACTCGGGGCCGCCCACGTACGCGTTCAACCCTTGCGGACATATGGCATCTGAGAGGACTGTCAAGTTTGTATTTTTTTAATTTTTTTTTGGGATTATTTGATGTGACATTTGGCTATTTGTCGAAATATTTTTGTATTATTTAAAATTTTTTTGGTTAATTCGACAAAGCACAATGACATTGAGATGCTGAGGTTATTCTTGGCACAGGGGCTCAAAGTATGAGTGTAAAACCGACTTGTTGTGGGAACCCTACTTGAGGAGATGAAATATTTATTTAAAGGTACTGGGCGAGCGTGGACATCCCGCACGGTACCAACGGGTTCCACGCGATCTGTCCGTTCTGCGCGGCGCCGCTGCAGGGCACGCCTGGATACGTGAGACTCATATTCCAGGACAACCTCGACTGAATCTCCTGAACGAAGGTATTGTCTAATATTTGGAGAATGTTTATATGGGCTTAGGTGTGGGGGGAGGGCAGGTGTGGTTAGGTGGTCTATGCTCGCCCCAGAATAATCTGGTGCCCATCCCACAATTTTTACTTACAAAAAATTAAACTCAAAAAATATTAAAAACATTACACATTTTTTTTATTTATGGGAGAGGAAAAGGCAAACGAGCGTTCGGGTCACCTGATGGTAAGTGATCACCGCCGCCCACGACCCCATGCAACACCAGAGGAGCTACAGGTGCGTTGCCGGTCTTTAAGGTGGAGATGTTGGGCGCCGGAACCCGGCATTATCTAACGAGAAACGCAGTGGCAAGAGCCATTACTTCACGCCGGTTTTAAACTATATATATATGTCTATAACTATAAGATAAATTGAAATTTAAAGTCAAGGTTATTCGTTAATATTTGAATGTAGCCAGACTTGAAATTAGTTTTAATTTTTCTTATGTTTTGTTTACAGGTTGAGCAGATCGTCTGAAGTAATAATTTGTAAACCTACAAAGTGATATAAGATATATTAAAGTAGATGTTAATGTGGTGTGACATATTTTGTGTTAGTATGTTTACAAATAACCGTGATTTTTTTTAAAAGATCCATCATAAATGTATTCACAATTACCCCCTTTTATGTTTAAGGAATCTCATTGTTTTACCATTTATGGACCTTTATGGTTTCTTTCTTTTTGTTCATTCTACGAAAAAATATATACACGAGATATTTTTTTTTCTAGTTAATTAAATAGCTAACTAGTAATTTAATACTACTTTACTAGTTTGACCGACCCTTGTTTCAAAATATTAAGAACAATATTCTCTGAAAAAAAGGGCACAGTCTTTTTAAATTGATTTTGGATCCCTAAATATATACAATTAATTTAATTTAACTGGATGCAAATATTTCTGTATATTAAATAACAATAATGTATTAGCGATCTACATATTTATTATAAATATGGAAATTTTGTTGAAATGTAAATTATATAAGGGAATAAAATCACAGAAATATTATAAGCTTTGTAAATGGCTGCATTTATTTTATAGATAAAGTTAACAATGGAACGATTACCGTTTAATTCGATTGAATGTTAAAATGAAATGTGTTTATGTTCACACATATTTTTTCTATTAAATAATTTTGTAATTTGACTGTTTTGTGCTTAGTATTACGTTGGGAATAGCTTTTTTTATGAAATATCTTTTGAATATCATATATTTTGCGTTATATATCGTTGCTGCATAGTCATAATAACAAGACATATTGAAATTACTAAAGAAAATCACTTCTTGAGCTGAATTGAATGAACTGAATGAACATCAGAAATTAGTCGGCCTGACAATGAAATAACAATATATTTCTCAAGATAAATGAATGTGAATATTGATAGATTTATTTGTTTGTTTTTTATTGCCTCACGCATATTGGACCAAAGTTGTATCGAAAATGTGAACATGACTAAAAACTAAAGAGTTTTATATATCACACGCCCAGGATTAAAGTGGCATAACTAATAAATAAAACAAAACAATTCGGTATCACCAAAGAATCTTATAATAGACTTATTTTCAATTCTTTAAAATAAATTAATGTTTTGAAATGAATTCATATAAATTATTTATATTTCTAAAGAAATTATAAAATTTGATCTAATTTTCGTTTTAAGTGTGGTCACACGTCGGTCTATTCGGTGACCCAGTCTTGGTACATGATGTAAAAATGGCTTAGTATATTAGTTATTTGTGAACAATAGTTAAGGCATGTGACGTAACGTTGGTACCAAATATAGGGCGATTATGAATGTGAAATTATAAACATTGTTTATATAAATATTTCTTTTCCTTAGGCTGTATATTTTGTTGAAAATTTATAAGTCGGCGTGGCGCAGCGGCAAAGCGTTGTATGTAAACGTTGTGCGTAGCGATCGTTGTTGGTTCGATTCCTACAAAAACGGATGAATAATTTACGACAAAACGTGTGTGGTGAGCGAAGTGCCCTAACACTAATTTACCTCTACCGCCTACCCTGCTATATGTGGGATAGCGTGAAGATAGTTAATTCATATTTGTGTTTTCTTTATAATACAATTAGAAGCATTCATAATCGTCTGTCTCCAAGGTGTCAGTGGTTATATTAATAAAACCTGCACTTTGACAAATCACGTCACGAGTCACAAGTGTTTGTTATGCCTTTAATTTAGATTTTAGATATTTAGCATTTTCAAACTGGATACCTTTTCAATAAAAAGAGAGTACTTAGTTTGAAAATTGTTCGTAGAATCCGTTCACGTCGATCTCACTTCGCAACGTCATCTTTCAAGTATGTCATCGCACGACATGCTTTCATACAATTGTATAAATAATGTAAGTTTTATAGACATAGCGATATTAGCTTATCGAGTTCGAGAAATTTAGTTTTTGTACAATTTTAATCCACTAGTTAGTGTTACACCATGCATGACGATCGACGAATACTACTATTGATTCGTAACAGAATATTATATGTTTAGGCGTAAAGTGTTAACGGAATGGTATTTAATAATTAATAGATTTGACACGCCTATCGTCTATATTCATTTAAAAATGTTGAATATTATTATATGTGTATATCGCAAATCTTGTATCGGACCAAAATTGGTTGATATATATAATAAATATTAATAATTATTATGATTTCAATTTATTCTAAAGTAAAGAGTAATTTATGCAGTCTAAAGCGTGTGTTAAATTCAAAGCCTTGTAGCTTGTAATAGCAATATTTATGTATATGCTTCGATACATGTGTTGTAAAATTGCGTTTCGTTGTATTGTAGCGTTATTTTCATTAGGACGTGTTGATACCTTCCATACTTTTGACGAGAATATTTATAAGAATGTTATAATTCAAAATACAACCTAATATAAAATAAGTCTCTTTTATCTGTAGAATTATTTAAACTTTGTTTTTTTTAGATATTGTCTGAAATCAAAGTTATTGTCTTTCTGTAGTAACTATATTGCATTCCCGTCACAAGCATGGCAGCGTTTGAAGTGTAGCGACTTATAGTTGATGCTATTGTATTTCCAAACTGATTTCTATTCGCACTGGATCTGAGAAATTTAGTTTGGAGGCACGATGCGTCTGTTGTTCTAACGTTAGTCTAAATAAGAACTGAATGCTAGCCTTAATTTTATTTATAAGTGCTAGGATAATAAAAATGCTCTTTTGAGTTAGAAATTGACATGCTCTTTTATTTACAGCAAACTACCTCTGCTTGTTAGTCTTAAAAATAATATTTAAACAATTTATGTTAATTAAAGAAAAATGTAGTTATATAAAATGAAATCATGGATGGAGAGTAATATTTATTAAGGAGGAGAGTGGAAAACGTACGAGTATCTTTGGACTAGATTCTAACTGCCTACTTTATATGCGGGAGATGTGTAAAAAAGAATATTTATATATTGTCAATAAATAAAAAACAAGTTAACTAATTAATCATTTGTAATAAAACAAACATTTTTATTCAACTATTTTAACCTTAACATTATTCATTGCAAATTAAGTTTAGTCGTAACAATAACTCTGATGTATTGGTCGTAAGCGGTCGCCACGGCCAGGCCTTGGTGGTCTCTGTTCCAATCCAAAGCGTTGATAGGTTGAGAGCTGATGACCATTCGTTGTAGCCGTTTCAGTTTACCTGGAACGCCTGTGGCTACGCCTTGCGAATCGACGTGATATCTTTGTTCTGGATATTCACTAAAAAGACACATAATTGAGAAAAAGAAATAAAATCTGATTCTTTTTTTTGATACATGCTGTATCCCACACACAGCAGAGTAACCTGCCATTAAAACACTTCCGTTCCCCACTTTCTGTGGAGGCATTGCAAGAGGTAGAACTGGGCTGATCAATTCATACTAGAGAGAAAAAATGACATTTCTGGTTAAATACCTAAACAGTATTCTTATCTTTCATGAAGATAATTTTTATTTTTACCATAAAATATTTTTTGCATGCGCGGAACGAAATGATAAAAAATAATTACACGGAGATGTACTTAATAAAGAAATGTAGGTATTCGGAAGACTTCAAGCGTAAACGTTTTTATTCTTAGTATTATAAAATTTCCGAGGTGGGAATTTCCCCAATAGGTTACCGAAAGGCAAAGTTCGGTACCAGAGAGGTGTGGAGTTAAGAAAAATAATTATCTGTACAGCAATGTACATAGTAGTAGTCTTTACATTTACTTACTATTTCCATAATGAAGCTTGTCCATTGCCAGCACAAGTCATGAACAGATCGCGATTCTGTGGAAGATGTCTTGCCACCCAGATTGTTCCGCTTTTAGACGATTTGTGTAATACCTATGGAGAACCATTTAATAAATAATTTCAATAATTAATTCTTATTTATAATTTTTATTAGCTTTACGCTGTATTCTGCAACCGGGACCCGGGTCCATAGTACAAATCTTGGGTGAAATCCAATTGAGATTCAGAGATATAAAACTCTCGAAGCCTGAGTTCGACCATGCGCTCGACGTCAGGCTTCTCAGTATGACTCATAAGCTTAATGCCCCTATAACTATCGCAACATTGAATACTGTACCTTTCCTTCTAAAAAGGAAAGGTACAGTATTAAAACCCAACGATTTTTACAAACGAAATACCGTCAGGTTGGGACCTGACAGCGGTGGGCCACTTTCCGATTCTTCATATGTTGAAGGCAATTACGAGTTTGTTCAAGGATTATTGGGGGAATAAGTCCGCAGTCGGGCGGTACGCCGTGATTCATGAGGAAGACTCCACAGACACACAGACTGATGTTGATGTTAGTGGAACTTTTTGACTGTTTACCATCCATGCCAGGAAGAGATTGGGTCTACATCGGCCCATTCAGCAACCACTGAGGCCTATAAATATAGGCTAAATATAGAAGAAAGAAATATTTCTTTGGGGTGACGTTAAAATGCATAACAAGAAGTTGATGTTGAGTCAGGCTACTATTTCTTTCGATGAATACACAACAATTAGGAATGGCAGTTGAAAAGCCAATCAAAGTATTTTTTATCCACATCAGTCCAGAGACTGCTGTTTGTTTGTATAATAAAAATAGAAATGGCTTGAGCTTTTTCTTCTCGTGATTATTTGTGTTAACTGTATTATGAAACTGTTGTACAATATTTAGAAATTATATTATTTAATATTTTTCAGCTTATAAGAAATAAAGATAAATTTTAAATATAACCTGAGCAAATCCTTTTGTGTTTTGTGTTCTTAAATCAAAAACATGAAATTTTCCTTCTAGTGTAGTTGCAATTAGTTTATTCATTGGTATATCTTTGCGATCAAATTCTGTAGAGCACACCTGGAATAATTGTGATATATATTAGTATAATAGAGAAAAAAAATTAAAGAATATTTATACATTTTTGTAAAGGCTCAAATTCGATAAACATATTAATCGTGTTACTAATAAGTCGCTCCAGTTACTCGGTTTCATAAGGCGTATGACTACTGATTTCTCAAATCCATTTATATTTCGCACACTTTATCTAACGTTAATCAGATCAGTCCTTCTTTATGCGTCTCCTGTATGGTCACCAACTTACAAAAACCTTGATAAACGCATCGAGTCAATTCAACATAAGTTTTTTAACTTAGTAGCTTGGAAGCTTCGCTGGCCTCTACCTAGTCTCTCACATGATTATACTCAAATCGCAAATTTCTTGAATCTAAGTTCACTTCATTCTGTTAGAAAATTAAACGATTTGCAATATTTTTATAACTTGTTAAATAACATCAATGACTGCCCAGAACTGCTATCTTATGTTAACTGGAGAGTTCCCTCTCGAAGAATGCGTCAACGTGGGCAATTATTTTATGTACCGGTAGCTAGAACCAACCATTGGTTCCATGCTCCATTATGGAGAATGAGTAGATTAGCCAACAAACTGCAAATTGATTTGACATTCCTACCAACGACTCAATTTACACGTGAAAGTAAAAAAAAATCACACCAGTCGATTATTCATAGTCTGTCTTCTTAATTTTATTTGCTTTAAGTGTAATATATGTAAAAAGAAAAAATTCTTGTAATGCATTTTGTTTTTTTGTTGTATTTCTATTTTAGTATGTAATAACTCATTATATATATATATTGTATTTGAATTGTAATTGGGCGATTGCCTGTATAAATAAATAAATAAATAAATAAATAAAGGCAAATGGACATATATCAAATTTTATGTTTAGCTACACTCTCTAGCATTCAAGTAAGAATCCACTGTCAACGCTGAAGCCAGAAAATATAAATAATGAAATCTAACACTGTGACCAGAGTGTCTGCTGTAAAAATTACAAAGTAATAATATATGTAGCACTTACTCCATTTTTTAAATTACATTCCCATCTTAATGACATAGTGCGTAAATCAAACATTTTCAAATCACCATTATCATAGCCAGCTATAACAATTCTTTCAGCATCATTAAATGAATTACCAAATGCTACAGTCCAACAGTCTCTCTTAGTTTCACCTATTGCTGGATGCATGTTTGCTACTGGTTTACCCTTTTGACGAGGGTCCCAAACTTTAACTGTCCCTGTTTTAAATTGAATTATAAACAACACCTTTTCTAGATTCTATCTGTATTCTGCATACATCAGGATAATGCCCTAAATTGAAATTGAATCCACAACCATTACAGTAACAATCAAATGGTGACATACATACACCACAAAAATATCCAGAAAGATTATATATCATTTAGATTTGAATTGGGCTTAATAGATTGTATTGAAGAAATAAAAAAGAAAAATTAAAGAAATAATTTAAAATTAAAGAAATTATGTGCATTTTTTCAAGTTGCAGTTCAACAATAACTATTTAAAAAATATTTAAATCTTAATTACCATCTCTGCTGCCTGAAACTATTTCTGGTGCTCCACAGTTTGAAACATTTCCTCCTATGCCATCTATGGAATTTATGATATCTGTATGTTCTTTGGTTATATACAGTTGACAACTTTTTTCCAGATCCCTTAAAAATATCAATCTATACAATTTTAGGATTCATTGAAATGGATAATGAAAGTAACGAGTATATTTTGTATTCAAAAAAATATAGAAACAAACCATATTTCCAATGTTCCCTTAAAGTCACCAGTCGCCAGCCTTCTCTCTATATCGCTACTTGCTCCGAACGTACCACATTTAAAGGAATTGGGCCTCTCGATTTCTTTTACTTTTTTTAGTTCACCAGAAGTTATTTCGAAAATTTCTAATGTACCGCTTCCTTTGGGCAAAGAACCAATGGCAACAAACTTAGCCGAACACGGTACCCATTTGCAGTCAAATAGACAGTGATTTATATTATGCTCTATATGGGTAATAATTTGTGGAGTATCTTGATTATCCATTATAGTATGTTTATTGGTGTATCCAAGGATGAAACAATAATTAGTTTATGTTCAAACATAATCGAGCAAATAAGCCAATAGTTGCTATGACAACGTAATTTGTCAAAATTTAAGTTCAGAAATTATTTAGGTTTTTAATAATCAGCGTAGATAATACATTACATTGGCGACAAAACAATTTAGTTGCTAGACTTAATTATGTTTTTTTTTTTTTTTTTATGGCAGAGGACTTAATTATGTTTTTCTGAATCTTTATGTCATCTGTGCACTCTTAGATTTCATGTCATGTTTAATGTCATTTGCGTTTTGTAATTTGTATTGCTTCCGTTTAGTCTGTGATCTGTGACCAGCGTATAAGAATTCTAGAATTTTTCTTATTGAAATTATAGAATACTATTGCTGAAAATAAACGTTGTCTTCTATATCAAATAGTTGAAGCTACATTATATGTATTTTTATATTTTCAAAAATGAGTGACAAGAAATATGGTAAACAAAGTGTAAGTTCTCTACTGTTTTCTATATTAATGTTGACACGTAATATAAAATAAATAAAATATATCTTTTTATTACTATTATTTGAATTACAGAAAGCTGATATTGCAAAGCAGTTCGACCTTCCTGAACGACAATCTAAAATTACATCTTTGCTTAACCAAGCTGGACAAGCTTATTGTATATGCCGATCATCTGATAGTTCACGTTTCATGATGTACGTTTGTCTTACATTTTGGCTTAAACGCTTAAAAAAGTTTCTTGACCTTAATATAATTTTTTCATGTGCTTCAGAGCTTGTGATGCATGCGAAGAATGGTATCACGGAGATTGTATAAATATATCTGAAAGAGAAGCCAAATATATTAAAAATTATTTCTGTGACCGGTGTCGTGAGGAAGATCCAACCCTTAAAACTAGATTTAGGCCCCAAAAGAGAGAAAATGATGGAGATTCCGGTATCAGTTCACATATTTTAACTTTTCTTGTCATTTAATTTGAAATTATGTTATTATATTGTATACAAATGTTAATTTACACGTAATCATAATTAATCTTCGACACTGTTGTGGAACAGCAGCACTGCATCTGATTAATTGTGATGTTTGTGGGTTTAATTTCCACTCTGTATAATACATTATATGACCTGAGTATATACTCAGTAGGTAATGTCTAAAAAATTCATCAAAAACTGGAGAACTGAAGAGGGTGAAAAATAAAAGTAACAAAATCAATTTCTTTTTCTACTTCAGGCAGAGATGAAAGAAAAAAAAAACGTAAAGAAAAAGATCATTCTGAAAATAAATCTTCAAAGAGGCCAGTCAAAGATGGATGCGGAGAATGTTCTGGATGTCTGCAGACTCATGATTGTGGACAGTATGTTAATTTTTAAACATATTTATATTTCTTCAAATCCAAATGCCTTTTAATGCATTTGGCAGAACATAAAAAAAAGTTATATTGCTTATTAAGTGGCAGAAATTACCATAGCGCCCAGTGTCTTCTCAGGCAAGGCAATGAAAATAATTCAATCCCCTTTAATAGGAATTAAACCCATCACCATTGTATTTAAAGTCATGTTGTCTAAATGGAGTGCTTTGGCTACTAGTATGTTATTAATAATTAAGTAGTTTTTGTGTTCTATATGGAATTCAGGATGGTTATAAGGAACCAAGAATATAAATATTAATAAAACAAATCAAGCATTTTTAACATGTAAAATGATTTTTTAGTTGTGAAGCATGTGAAGATATGTACAAATATGGGGGCACCAACAAACTAAAACTTAAATGTCATAAAAGAGCTTGTGTGAAAAATAAGAAGACATCTAGGGTGTCTAGGTATTATTTTATATTACTTTGTTTTATTTGTTTTTCACTGCAACTCTAATGTAAATAGGCAGGCAAGAAGAACCTAGTATAAACTGCAGTGTGCATTTTTCAATTTTGAGACATGTGTGTTCTTGAATGGTGTAACCAAATGCCACCCTTTTTCTTAGTACGAGGGAAAAAATTGGCCTTAACTGCCTATCTATACTGCTATAAATTATAAACCTGGTGATTTAAAAACGTTTTAGTAGACAGACGGAACCTGGGAACCTAGTTAAGACTTCATTGACATTAAGACACTTTCCGCATAACTCAAAGTTGCTCTTTTACCTTGTTACCGGAGTTCATCACTGATTTCATTATATTAACTTTTATAATACAGCAGTAATCGTATAAAGAAAAAGCATCACGAACGTGAAGTATACGAGCCTGAAGAGTCTATATCGCATCTACAAACAACTGAGCCCCGACAGTGCTATGGGCCGCATTGTTCTAGAGCAGCCCACTATGGCTCCAAGTATTGTTCCACACAGTGTGGGATGAGGCTCGCTACTGCTAGGATATATCAGGTAGTAATGTGTTGTGTTGGAGTTATGTCCACCATTAAATGCAATGATTATGTGTTTGATTTGGAGCAAATGAAATATTTTTATTTTCTCTAGTTTCATTATAACAAACTTCAAACCTGTAATAATAATAAAGTAAATTATACATGGGTAGAACTTACATTTATATATAAATTTAGTCTTAATATTATGTTTGGTATAATAGTTGTGTCACAACTCTAAAAATACTCACAACTATTATATTTGTATTTAAATGACGACGATTTACAAGCTTTGGCATTAAGTAGACATTCACATAGAAATTATGTGAATGTCTACTTAAATATATAACCTTAATTTTTTAATATTAAACTGTTGTACCTTTATAAAATTACAATCTATTCATTAACACTAGTAAATATGTTTACTTTTAATTAAATCAAGGTCTGGCAAGTTTACTTTACATTTAGAACTTATAAAATAATAGTGTATAATTTTTTGTTATTTCATTACTTGAATTAGATGAGTGACTGTTGGTAGTTGGTATATTTTTGTTGTAGTTAAATCTTCTTGCTCTTATCGCTACTTCGCACTTGGCGAGCGTCCATCATAGCTCGTACTTTTTCTTCAGGGGCAAGCTGCCTCCTCGCCCGGTGACTGTCAAGACCATTCCAAGACAAAAGTCCAATGACAAGTAGAAATTTAAAAAAACGTATGTTGACGCAGGTGCTCCCGCAGCGTATCCAGGAGTGGTCGCTGTCGCCGTGCGTGTCTGAGCAGCGCAACCGCAACGCGCTGGAGGTGGTGCGCGGCGCACTTGCGCGTGCGCAGGCCGACCTGCGCGCGCTCGACGCGCAGCACCGCGACCTGGACGCGTTGTTGCTGCGCGCGCGACAGGCGACCATCAATTGCGGGGATGAGAAGGTAATTCTGGAACTGATGGACTTGGACAGCACTGGTTTGAACCCATCTCTTTGCTCTTGGATTTACAAGTGTTTTTATATTACTTTTTTTACTGTTATTACTCTATATACAATAAATCTTTTTCGTAACTTTACATTTATAAAACCTTACTAAGATAGTAGTGGTGACTTATTATTTTTTTATTATAGTAGATTTGTTTAATTTTGGAGGCTTGTATACTTGTTCCTTAAAATAATAATTTAAACATTGAAATGTTAACTCTTGTTATCTTATTCTTGAGATCATCGTAACGCAAGCGTAAAAGCGCGACGTTTATGGGTTCGATTCCTACTCGAGGGAGTAGATAATTATTTATTAATATATATTTTTTTCATTTCCTCGCTCCAGTAACAATGCAAATTTTTCCACCACTCATTACGCAATACCTGTTGTGTGGGGAAAGTGAGGAACTGAGTGTCATAACACTGCTATATTCGGGATAGTGTTATAATATATTAAAGAAAGAAAGTAAGAACCTTTACATTGACTCTTCTTCCAGGAAGCTGACGACGAAACCTCAATGTACTGTATAACTTGCGGCCACGAGATACACTCCCGCACTGCGGTCAAACATATGGAGAAATGTTTCATAAAGTACGAAGCGCAAGCCTCGTTCGGCAGTCGACACCGTACGAGGATTGATGGCCAGAGTATGTTCTGTGATTATTATAATCCAATCAATGGGACCTATTGTAAGCGGTTACGGGTTAGTACTTATATGTGTTTTATAATAATTTTAATAAAGCGCGAAATTTTATATGGCTTCACAATCACAACAATGACTATATATTGTTATTTAAATACCACAAAGAGGCCGTCGTGGCGCAGCGGCACATGGTTGTGACTGTAACGCGACGTTGTGGATTCGATCCACACTCGAGGAAGTGAAATATTTATTTAGGTTTATATTTTCATTTCTTTACTCTGGTGTCAAGGCAAAGCGCGGCGTTGAGTTCTCCCAGTCAACACGCAATGTCTCCAGAATTCGGCAGAAAGTGGTTAACGGAGTGTCTTAACTCTAGGTTCCCTCTGCCTACCCTGCTGTGTGCGGGAAACACAGTGGAGTTAAAAGAAAAAAAAGACAAAAATATATCACAAAATGATATTATTTTATTGATTTACTATTTTGAATAGAGGTTAACTTATACAGTTATAAATAAGCAAAGTTTCAAATATTATTTGACTACTTTTGGTAATGGCTAGACCTAGCCTATGGAACAGATTGTTCGAAAATGGGTAGTTTTAAGTGAAAGACGAGATAACTTAAAAGCTGTAATACGGTCATTTAAACTGTTAGCGACGACTACTATGCGTACAGTAGGGTCAACAAGTTGTGGCCACCCGGAACTTAGGTTTTCTGAACTGTTATACATTTTTTACTTGGGAGCAAAATAAACAAAAGTAGTAAAAATTCTTAGCAACTAATCTAAGCACAGCCAGCCACAATATTTACTGTACGATTATAATAATTTAATAAAGTTTATTAAAAAAATTAACAGGTAATGTGTCCGGAACATTTCAAAGATCCAAAAGTGAGTGATACAGATGTTTGCGGGTGTCCACTGGTTCGAAACGTGTTTGAGCCTACTGGGGAATTTTGTAGGGCTCCAAAGAAGTCGTGTTTAAAACATTATCAATGGGAGAAGTTACGTCGAGCTGAAATCGACATGGAGAGGGTTAGACAGTGGCTTAGATTGGACGAGCTGGTAGAACAAGAAAGGAGTATACGATTGGCTATGGCGTCTAGGTTGGTGGTTTTTTTTGGATTTTTCTCTTTTCTTTTTTAAGTTTACGCTGTGTCCCGGTTATAGAAGGGTAGGCAGAGAATCTGGAAACCTAGTGTTAATACACTTCGTTTTCCTTTACTACTCTCAGTCCCTCATTTTTAGATAAGTTATCGAGGCATTGTGTATTGCCTGTTTTGTTTTTATTTGCCTCAGTGGCGTATGTTGGTATTGTTGGGTTCTCCACTTATCATATATTTTTCAAAAATAGGCGGTAGTTTTCTTATTTAGAATTATAAAAAAACAGTAGATGGCAATATATTCGTATATATCTACTGTTTTTTTTATTCAAAAAGCAGTTAATGCAAAAACGAAGTTTCTAGACAACTAGCACATTACATAATGCAATCTATTAATTTAGTTATGTTATATTCTTCTAGGGCTGGAGTCCTAGGTTTGATGCTTCACTCGACGTACAATCACGAAGTGATGGAGCGTATCACTAAAGCTAATGAAAACACTGGCAAGAATAAAGAAGGTTCATGACGATAAAATCACGTAAACAAGTATATAAAAGATGATTTAAATAAGAAATAAATTATATAAAAGATGATTTAAATAATAAATCTGTTTTATGAAAATATATGTGTTTTAATTAATACCTTTTTATCGTAGAGTTCGAAGGTCAGGTCTGATATGTATATTTTATGTGGCACAGGGTGGACAGGGAATTTAGTGACAGTTAGGACACTCTTTTCCCCACTCAATTTTTACCTGACGAAGGAAAAGAACAATCATTTCGAGTGAGATTGAACAGTCACTAAAATATCAAAACTTTACTGGACTGTTCCCGAAGGTCTGGAATGAAGGAGGACTGTATCTGCTGCGCAGTTGTCGATCTCTGGACTCCCCTTCCGCATATAGGCCCATAGTGCTGTTGAATGAGACAATCAAAACTATATTTTTGGCTAGGGCTCTATTTTTAAGTTATATGTTATCACTAGCAGTTCTATTCTCACAAGTCATATTCAATGTCTTCCTATAGTTGTAGGTTACAATTCAGATTCGGTTTTAAACGTTCAAATTCAAAAATCAAATGCAATTTTTTAAAAAAGTTGCATATATATATATTTTTTATATTGAATATATATTTTATGGTATAAATACTTCACGATACATCGCATTCATCCACATAGCAGGGCAGACGGTACCTGGGAATCTAGTGTTAAGATACTCCGTGTTCATTAAGAAATTCCGTTCTCCACTTCCCCACAGATTTTTCTTCAGTGGCATTGTGCGTTGAATGTCGGAACTGAACACCGCTCTTTTTCTGGACACGATAGCAAAGAAATGAAAATATGAAATATTTCATTACCTCAATTGGAAATCGAACTCACGCTTGTAGCGACTGGCTTCTTTACATGTTTTCAATAAAAGAAAAAGAAGCTTGTACAAAACATTTTTGAAGGAAATATGATCTTAATTTGACAAAACCAAGCTAACAGCTTAAAATCATTTAAAATATAATAACGAAAATCATATTTACAATTTCTGTCCGCCCCCTGTGTACATTTAACAAAATAGGGTAGAATATTAAGCGTATTATTCGCATCAAATGCGGTTCCTTCCTTTTAAAATAGTAATTTACTCAAAGGCGTGAAGTCAGAATAGATAGATATATCTATTCTTAAATATTGTGTCCAATTTCTAAATCTTATATAAAATTACATTGGCTTTAAGATTCTTCTACATGATATAGGGCTTGTGAGGTGGGGGCACTATAAGTTGGACATATTAATTATACTCATGTCTCTGATAAGGTTATTTTTCTATATCTCAGAAATAAAACAGACAATCAGAGTACGGAAAGAGAAGTTACGAAGGTGTTTTATTTAACTTGAATCACAATGTTAATTAAAGTATTCGCATTTCAATTTTTAATTTATTCTTTTCAAAGCCATTTAGAGCACAAAAGAGAAAGATTAGTTTCACTCAGTTATCATATTAAAATATGTTTAGCGCGTCCCCTGCGAGGCCACACGTGCGCCGGCTCGCCCTCTTCTAATATAGCGCCATGTTTGTAATTGAAGCGTGTAATTCTGATGACATGTTTTGTTAAATCTCATAATTTGACATGGAGAGCCCCTCGTTTAATTTAAGTTAAAACATAAGTTGAGGCCAGTCGTGGCGCAGAATGAGAAAGTGTGATTGTAAGCGCGTCTGTTTGTGGGTTCGATCCCCACTCTAGGAAATTAAATATTTATTTAAATTTATATTATTTTTTTAGTTTTCTTAGCTCTGGTAAATAAGAAGCAATTTGGCATTTTATTTTCGATTCAAAAGATAAATAGATAATTCTTTATTTATTAATTAATTAAAACTAAAAAGAGGGTTTATACAATGATTTTGTACGAAAATAGTTTTCATCTATCATATAAAAATAACATTTCATTTTATTTATATTGTACGTTCTCGCCTCACTGTTTTATTTTTTCTTTTATTTAGATTATAAGTTCCACGGGTTTTGACAGATATATGTACAGATAGACACGAGCAAGAAAGTACATATTTCGACGCTATAAAAGAATCAAAATATATAAGGTACTTCAAGTTGATCTAGAATTATGAAACTTCGTATCTAGCATATAAATGTAGTACTAGTTCAGGAAAAAATCTAAAAGCTATACATTTGTTGTTAAAAGGGGAGCAAAATTTGGTATTAAAATGTGGTATCAGATGAAACGGCTCTGGCTAAGCTCAGCCTGAATTACACAAACAGCTCGAGACCTCCAATTTTTGTACGGAACCCTCGGTGGACGAGCCCAATTCGCGCTTGTACGGTTTTTTGGTAAAGGTACTTATTTATTAAATTTCGCGATGAACGAATTCGCAACATTCTATCGTTCCTGCGCTAGCGCGGCGTTGGATGCCTTCATACAAAAACATTATATTTATATATTATATATTACAACATATTGGTAAACAGGAAAAATGATTTTTCCTTCCTATTTACAATCATGAATATAATATGACGAATAATATTTTCTTGTGTGTTATTATTTGCTGTTTCCTGTAAAGCCCAGGAAATCTTATGATAATAAAATCTCATCCATTTTTGTCCATGTTTGTATCTTGAGCTTTTTAATCCAATTGTTAATAGTTATTTTATTCTAATATATTAAATTAGTCATTTAAATTTATTTCCTTTTGACGTCTCCTTTGTATTTTCTTCAGTTATCCTGGATAATCAAAATAAAATTATCGTTGATAAGATCCAGGATAAACATATATATATTTTTCTTATATTTATAGTATCTTTTTCGATTTCATGCAAGCGAGCAGTAGGCAATATAATATTCTGATCTGATTAGCATAATATGCCAAGGAAAGTATTAGAAAGTATATATGAATCCATAACAATCTTTTTCAGTTTCAAATTATAGTTACATTTTAGGATTAATTTTTCCTATACTATGTTTATTCTTCTGTTAACTTTATTCTTGTTTTTGTTTTTGTCAAAAAATATTCACTCCAATTCAGATAAGTGAAATAATATTCATTTAGGGGGAATATATTTACTATTTACTATCTACTGCACAGCAGGAATTTAACTAATAATATTTAAAAAAACATATCCTGAAAGAGGAGGAAATTTTTTAAATTAAAACTCTTGACTCTCCGAACTCTATCTATCTATTAATTTTTAAAATAAATTTTGAAGTCGGTTGTCAATTTTTTGCATTAAGCACATTCTGTTATCCTTTGCCAACCACGACAGGATGCAGATTCGATTCCCACACAAGGAACTGAATTATTTATATTTTCATATCTTTATTTTGGTAGCGAGGTAAAACGTGGCGGATAGTGTGGAACGAAAGTGGGATCAGAGTGTCTTAACCCTGGGTTCCCAGATTCCTTCTACCTACTGTACTATGCGCAGGATACAGCGTGAACCTACAAAAATAAAAATAATATGGCACTTTATTATGAAGCTTTACTTACAGGACCTTTCTTAAAACTAATTACGGACCCCATCAGATTTACTTCATACGAGGGTATTTTGCGTCAAATGTGACAAATATGTGACGAATGTCTTTAATATAATTTGACCATGTCCCATTGTAGCCAGCTGTTCAATACCCCATGGTTTCGCTTATTATGGAAATGGAATAGAGTAATCGATTGAATGTTATTTTTCTTTTAATATCATAAATAGGGAGGGAGGCCAGTCGTGGGACTGTAAACGACTGAAAGGTTGTGGGTTGGATATCCACTCGAAGAAATGAAATAATATATTTAATATGTCACTTACTACGCAAAGCCTTCAAAATTCGGTGGAAAATCGGGAAAAATTCCTGCTATGTGCGAGATAAAGCGTGAAGCTAATAAGAATTCTAAAAAAAGCATATGCACCCTGCATATGCTTTTTTTATTTATTTAGAAAAGGTAAAAAAATATTTTGGACAAAAAAAAAAAACGAACTTAGCGGTATTGAAGTAACAAGAAAATTATTATACGTTTTCCAATTAAATAATTTTTTTGTGATATAGAACTTAAAAAATGAAATAAAAATTTTCTATTTTTCCGAATGAAAAAATCATATTTGCTATAAAGATTAAGAAATATATATTTTTTAGTTTTGTAAAAATATCGTTTGAAGCCAGCTTGCCGGAGTGGTAGTATATTTTTTTTATTTTATTTTAATGTTAGCACCTCAAACGAATGTCAGTTTGTCTGTCGAATCAGCAGTCTGATCTGATATTCAAATCTCATAAGAGGGAATGCTCTCCATGTTTTCTATAAAGGAATGATTTTCTCCTAATAGGAAAGATTTTAATTACTCTTCTATCTAAAATGGACATAAAATATCTTTGTACGTAGAGAAGAAGGAGCCGATAGTACACGCCTACTGTAACGGCTGTAACCAATCAGCGTAAACCACCCTCGAACTACCCCTTCTTCGACCAATCATAAACAGGAAAACTGGCGCAGCGATACGCTAAGGGTAGCTTATAACGGTTTATTTAAAACAAATCTTGTCACTATTGACACTAGATAGAGATTTGAGTGTCACAAAATTTTTAATAATTGGCGGGTCCATATTTTGGGATACTATGAATTTGTGCTGTTTTGATTTAGTACTTTCTGGTGTTTTCTCTTATCCACATCTCTGTGAAATTTGGACTCTGGTAATCTAGTCTCATATACCGCATACGGCAGTTCGCAGGTGTGCGGGTTTCATTCAGGAGTGTAATTACCAGGACTCAAGATTCATTTCCCGCTGATGTCATACGGCAGCGAGACGCCGCACGTTTGGAGCAGCTCATCTGTAAGTAAATTTAATTTTTTGCAAAAGCCTGTAATCAATGAGGGTAGATCAAAAAAAAACACTCCAAATTGCGTAATAGAGGTATATATCTGTTTTTACATTCTGAACCTAAAGTATTCTATATTCGTAATATAATATTTTACTTACGATACGACTTAAGTTTTAAGTTAGAGTGCAATATTTTATCTAATTTAAGATCCATTATAAATATATTAATAAATCCTATCAATCTTGGCCATGCCGAAGTGAAAAGTCTCTGAAGCGTTATAACACTGACATGTGAGTTTATGTTAGCGAAAATTTAAAAATACATCAACATTTTTGCACAGTGCGACTGGTTATGGGTTCGATCCCCATTCGAGGAGATGTAATATTTATTTAAATGTACGTTTCCAGTTAAGATAAAAGTATATTATAATAAGTATACTATATATAAAAATAATTACTATAAGATAAATGTAAAACAAACAGTAAGTATACTTGATCTGTTTATGTTATGACTGATATTTCCGGAATATCACGTTAAATATTTTGATTTGCATTTATATTGTAAATGTTTTTAATCATCCATAGATTAAATTAATATAAATATACTCAATTTTCATTGTGATGTTAATGAATATTAAAAGAATTTAAAGTGATTTATCATTTTTATTTATTGACTTAATGTAATTGTTTATTTATCAACTTCTTCTTTATTCTTTTTTTATTTTACAAGCAGATCTGGTGTCCCAAATAGTAGAATA
The DNA here is from genome assembly GCA_037355905.1 of Heliconius aoede. Classification (NCBI taxonomy): domain Eukaryota; kingdom Metazoa; phylum Arthropoda; class Insecta; order Lepidoptera; family Nymphalidae; genus Heliconius; species Heliconius aoede. Next base: position 76,773 of record JBAIZZ010000118.1, on the reverse strand, counting down.
AGTATTAAAAAAAATGCATCGACTGTTAGGCGGTACGATGTTTGCCGTGTCTGCTAGTACTATAATAAAGCAGTAATAAAACGAGAAATAAATGTAGAGATATTAAATAAATTTGGTTTAAAATAAGTTATAGAATATTAAAAACAAATACTAAATCAGCTTTAGGCAGAGTGTTAAACACTCCGTGCCCCACTTTCTGCCGAATTCTAGTGGCATTTCTAGTGGCGGAACTCAACGTCGCGCTTTTGCCTCGACACCAGAGCGAGGCGAATGAAAATATAAATTTAAATAAATATTTTATTTCCCCGAACCCACTCGAGTGCATCGATCACCAGGTCGAATCCACAATCATCGCGTTACAGTCACACCAGTCACAAAACTTTTGTCCTGGTGTCAGGTTTGTACCCGCACACCTTTTCAGCTTCTGTACCGATTTAAAACTTCCACACCTGGTGCTGAATCGTAGGGTTCCAGATAAGCTATAAGAAATAATGAAAAGTATGATGAGCATTTTCCACTGATGTATAGAAATTGAAGATCTAGAACATCTGTTGAATAATCATAGCAGTCCAGCTAGACTATAATAAGAACCAAATCACTAAGAATATATTTTAATGGCTTACCTAAATTAATAAGAATTAATACATATATTATAATGCCTTATCAAAATATATTTTCATAACAGTGGACAATTTAAATCTATACTCTGTCCGCCGGTTACAATATACCTTGATTTTCAAGTGCATACAAAAACAAACAATTTTAAAATTTTTGTCCTGTCTGTTTGTCCAGGAAAATCTCTGGGTATACTAAACAGATTCTTATTGGATTTTCATTGTAGGATAAAGAAACAACCTAAATAGGCTACTTTTTACATCGGAGTTCCCGCTACATAGGGGTTTTTTATAGGAAAAACCGCTACCGTTTGATAGATAGATTGAATTGATAATTGAATTGATTGAAATACGGATAGATTTGAAATATAAGAAATAAAATTTAAAAAAAATTATAACAAGAGGTCGTGATGTGATACAGGGGCACAAAATGTGATTGTAAAAGCGACAGGTTGTGCGTGTAGAGTTGCGCCAATGTACACTCAATGTCACCAGAAAATTGGCGGAAAATGGGGAACAGAATATGTTAACTCTAGGTTCCCTCTTCCTTCTCCCTGCTGTGTACAGGATACAATGTATAACTCTGCGAACAACAGACATTTATGTTAATATTTGCTTAACGCAGCGCTCATACCAAGTACCATTTGAAGTACAAACTAATAAACAAGAAGAATGACTTATAAACTATTTGCAGGGTAGTGAGGTATCGCCGTACGGGCCACTGTGGGACGGACCGCCAGCACCTGTTCCATATCCCGATATCCTGGCCTTTCCACCAGCCGATCTAGGTGAGTGCCCACTTTAAGTGTTTCATGTTGCTTCTTATAATTAAAAGGATTATTTTAGTGAACACACAATCATCACGCTTACAATAAATTATGTTGTTAATAAGGAAATAATAAATATTGGCTTTATTAGTTTTAAACGTAATTAAGTATTTGCTAATAAAAAATTGGTTTTTACAGCCTTATCTTTTAATATATAATAATTTTAAATTAGACACGAGGTTTTTTATGATCTTCACTCTGAGGTTATCTATTTATCACTTGGGTTTCGCTTTTTCCCGAGTAAATATATTTATTATATTATATTACAATTGATACAATAAAATAAAGAGCAAAAGTCATATGTTACTTACAGCCATCTGCTGTATTATGTGTACAAATTCTATTTAAGGAAATATTGAAATAGATAAAAAATCATGCTTCACGCTATATCCCGCATAAAATAGGGTAAGCAGAGGGAACATAGTGTTAGGACACTACGTTTCGACGAATATTTCGAGGTACCCTTGAGGCTTGGTGCGAGCGAGAAATTATTTTTAATTTATTTACTTTATAACTTATTATTATTAATATTATAAGTTATAATTAATGTAACAAAATAAATGTTAATTCTGTATGATGAATTCAACTTTGTTATATTTACATATATTATACCTTATTAAAACAAAGATAATATTTGCCATTTTATATGAAATAAACTACAATTAGAAGTATGTGATAATTTTTTTTTATAAAATATCTATTTACTTGTAATTGGATTTTAACCTTCATTGGACTGCAACTTGCCAAATTTCATGGTTACATGGTCCACGGGAAGTACACTATAGGTTTTGATTGTGCGGAGAATTTCTTACAAAGTGCAGAAAATTGATATTCCCTATTCTAACTAGTGATCCTATAAGGGTCTATTTTTTTGTTTTGAGCTACGGATCTCTAAGGAAAGTGTTAAATATACATATATGTATACAAAATCGATTTTATATTATAGTATGGTCGGCAGCAGGATGCGGGAGAGGCTCGTCCCGATCCACGCCGGACAAGAAGCCGCGCCGGCGCGTGGCGTCCGTAGCTCAGCGCCGCGCCGCAAACATTCGCGAACGGCGTCGTATGTTCAACTTAAATGAAGCTTTTGACAAATTACGACGAAAGGTAATTGTTTCAATTTCAATTTCAATTCCACTACTCAAAAAAGCGTGATAAAGCGGGACATTGAGTTCCGCCACTTAACACGCAATGCCTCCAGCCTTCGGTAGGATTCGGTAGAAAGTATAGAATTTATACGTCTTAATAGGAACAAAATGTAACATTAGGATTCTAGGTCCCCTAGGTTTTTTTTACCTTCACGCTGTATCCCATGCATAGCAGGGTGCAGATAAAAACAAGTTTCTTATAATATTTTTATATAAAAGTGGAAGGCAAGGACAGAAGCAAATGAAAAAAGTTGGAAGAGGCCTTTGTCAAAATAGGGCAAACAGATTAATCTAACAGAAAAAAATCTTTATATTGTAAATTAATTGTTGTAATATGTTGTTATAATCTTATTTAAATTGTTATAATCTGAATAAAGGCTTTCATTATTATTTTTATGTTCATTTAACTTTCTCAAAACTTTGGTAAAGTTTTGGTAGTATAAGTAGAGTCCATGGGCCGAGGCCAAGAGTACTTCACTATTATATGATATAATAATAATTTAAGTCGGCGTCGTCTTGTAGAAACTTTCTGACAATTCGGCAAGTGTTTAATATGGCACATTTCTGCATAGTGCGCATGCATTTCTCTCATCATTCTCTGAGGCGTCTCCAATATTCCCTTCCCTCGACTATGTGGACGTGTGCTATTCGGATGTGACTAAGGAGTTACTCCAGAAGTTAGAGCGACTTCAAAATCTAGCTATACTAAAATTAAATATCCCCGGATATTTCAACGTACATTACGTCGTGTTTTCCGCCTCATGTAAGAAAATCGCCGCTTATTCAAAATATACGTACCTGCTTCCCGTTGACCTAGATTTATGAAATTTATCAAAGTAAACTTATAGATCAAGCTAGAAACAAATTTATATCGGTCATATCGGTTTCTCAGTTCATAAAAAATCTGTGTATGCTCATACGGAACCCGCGGCGGGAGAAGCTGATTCACACTTGACTGATTTAGTTTTATTTCACAGGTTCCAACATTTGCATACGAGAAACGTCTTTCCCGAATCGAAACTTTACGTCTCGCCATAACTTACATAAGCTTTATGTGCGAACTGCTCCATGGGTCACCACAGCCTCATTCTTCGCTCGCATCTCTTCATCCACCTCGGCACGTTTTTGACGCTGAAGTGCCCTGGTGTGCTTAGGTGACAGTATCGAGAATATTTTCTTACCGTTTCAAAACAATATAATTTTATAAATATCTTCCTGTATATTTATAAATATCTATATATTCAGATACATAGATATTTATTTCACTTAGTTTAGTTTAACATTTAATTAGTTTGTAGAAAATTATAATATTTAATATTACTGGACATTAAATATTGTAATGTTCTATTGATATAGAATTTAATATGTCAAAGTATTTAAGGTTTGTAAGAATTCTGTATGCTTAAATTTTGTTTATACTTACCTCGGTCTATTAAAATGTCTTCCACTAGAAAGTAGTAAAGTTTAATTATATTAAGTTTTATAATTTATTTAAATTTATATGGTTAAAGTGTATTAAAAGGTATCATTATAATAGTTATTTTTAATTTCTAAGAAAGTCTTTATTACTTTAAGTTATTACTTTAATTCGAACACCTATGTCTAAATGTGATTACAATTTGTTTAGACTATTTATAAGGTATAAACATATATATTAGTTAAGTTTAGATGTATTAACTTCGGATATAGTATATTATATGTATACATACATGTAATATTATCATTTATTTATTTCTTTGCACCACTTTATGCCCTTCTTTTACATGTATCTTTCCGTAATTTGGATTGGTTGCCTGGAAGACATCATTTTTAGTGATAAGGCCGCCATTGTGCATTTTTTGTCATCAAAAATTAGTGTAACTAATCTTATCTAGTCCTGCAATAAAGACTTTTATCTATCTATCTATTTTGTAAATCCTCTTTGGCTGTACTGTATGTACAGCCAAACTGTACTGTATGATCTAATGCGCTATCAATAAAAGTAACACAAATGTGGTTCAAGCGTTTCAAACTGATAATATATGACCTGACTGTACCCAAAAAACATGGTAAACCCCACGATAACATAAACTGTCGGCAATTTGGGTTTTACAACAGGAAATAGCAACGTTTCACATTTTAATACCTATTTTGTATTTTATTGTATTTATTTTGACATTATTAGTATTTTGTTATTGCCAAGAATGACTAATGTCGCTTGTTTTTTGATTTGTAATATGAATTTATTTCGCTTGTAATTTATTGATTGAATCCACTTTTTTATTATTTTCGGAGAGATTTTAAGCATGTCTGGTAGATAATAAAAGTGGACTTTTTTTAATACCTGTTTTATAAAATTCTGATAGATTTTATTATGTGATGTAAAGGAATACTTTGCACCTTATGTTGAGAGAAAAACTTGAATATTTTTTATATTTATGGTATAATTTCAAGTTCAATAGTACATTTATGTAGATAATAATATAATTAATATTAGTAGTAAATATAAACAATTTTATGCTATACCAAAATAATATTTCTTATTCGTCACAGGTCATTTTTTCTGAAAAACAGATATAATATTCTGATGTGGTAAGTCCAAATACGGTATATAAATCAAAATGACAATTAAAAATTTGTAATTAATATAAATAATAAGGATCAGAAGAATTAGGTAGTTGAAGTATTATTTTCAATTATACAATTTAGTTTATATTTGAGTAGGTTTAATTCTTTTTTAAAATTATTTTTTATAGCAAATGCTTGCAAATAGTAGAAGAAAATCATGCATATCATATAACGGACTAAAATACTAATATTTAAACAAAATATATTTAAGGTTTAATATTATCTAAAATCCACTTTATATATTTTGTGACGTCAGTATATACTCCCGGGAATAAGGAGCCACATTGCCTCGGCCCGTATGATACGATGCCGTATTGAATTATCCTGTAAATGCCTTTGACCTCATCCTCCAGCATGAGAGGTCCACCAGAGTCGCCGCTGCATGAATCCTTGTTGACTTCACCAGCGCAAAGCTTGTTTACGGTCAAATCTCGGCTTCCCTGTCCATTGTTCCTGATTAAAAAACCAATAATAGTGGAATTTTACAGTCTTGTTTAACATTACAATTGAATATACAATAATTTCCTCAATGTACAATGTACTCAATTTTAATATAATTCAAGATTAATTGATCATCGTCAAAACATTAAACTAGTTAAAACTAAGCTCTATGCTGAAAATATTTTTAACCTTATCACTCTTGTGCGAAAAAAAGAAATCACACTGAATGAATTGTAATCAGAATTTATGAAGTTAAGTGTAGTAATCGCGCACCTATTATAAAACTCCCGGCATGTGGCATCAGATAGAACGGGTATATTAACTTTTCTCAATATAACGGATTCTGTTCCCGTTTCAGTCAACCCCCATCCGGCAACCGTTCCTATCTTATCTCCGCCAGTGATATTGCGCACACGCAGCTCTTTGTGCAATGGTAGGCAAATCGGTTTTGCGTTCTCTATAAATAATGTTATATTATTATTAAAATTTTATCATATTCCTGGTAACTCAAATATGGTGTTACTAAGAGAATCTGGTTGCATTTGGCTTGGTGAGATAGAAGAGAGAAGCTCGGACAGTATTAGAAGGCACCAGAATTTATTTTAAAAGCAGCTTTTGAGCATACATTTAGAGTTACAAGTCCCAGGCTGAGCACAGCATCTACAGTGATTTCATCCCTACCAGATATTATTTTATTAGTAAAGATCTTTCTACTAGTTATAATGGACAAATGTTTATTAAACATAGAATTAAATTTAAAAAAATTTAAGCAATAAATCAAATTACTTACTGTATGTCAGATTGATAGGTCTTTTTAGTCTGAGGAGAGCTATGTCATTTTCTATAGGAGAACGTTGATATTGATCGTGAGGTATTATCTCTTCTACAGATATATCCTAAAATAATAATCACAAATAGAACAAATGGTTAAATCTCGTAATGAATAGTAAGCTTTCAATAGCCTACTATTTTTTTAATTTGCTTTGCTACATTACGTGTTAAGTGGCGGAATTAAACGCCACATTTTCCAAACTAAATATGTATTTTAAATTAATGATGTCTCTCGCACCTGAATGTGAGATTCACAGACTGTGTACGGATATTCTCCTTGGCAATCTTCTTTCGAGCGAATATCGAATTCGCCGATGCGCACTCCGGCAATCTTTTTATTGACGACACAATGGGCAGCGGTCAAAATATATCTGGAGTTGATAACTGAGCCTCCACATTTGAATTGAAGGTTATGATTACCTGAAATGTATAATCCAGAAATATTTTTCTTAATATTTTGATATTTTTAATAATGGCTTTTTTTTTCAACCTCAAGTTGTATCCTGCATGTAGCAGGGTAGTCGGAGAAAGTCTAGTCTGCTATCATTAGTGTTACACTCTCCGCCCAGTTCTGAGGGCATAGCGTATTGTGTAATGGCAGTCAACAGTTACAAGAACCAGAAATTTGGAAGATTTGTCTTAAAATCTCTTAGAAGGTCATTGACTTTTACAAAGATCAAAGCGGTCATGATTAAGTTTATTGGTCATTTACATTAAAAGCATATACAACAAAAAAAAACTTCGCATAAAATTAAAGATACACTTGCTTATTGTTATAAATATATTCTAATATGACCACCTGAACTAGCACGTGTTTTGTGAGAAATGAGTGCCATCCAGGGGAACTCATGGAGATTGGCAATCCTGCCTCCGACGATCCTATTCCCATCAATATTTCCACATGTTTCCGGTAGGAGATTTAAATTTTCATGGTTTTCAATCTCGTTGTTCGATGCATCACCGTGAGACTCAATGCCTGGATCACCCCAGCGATTGTCATATTCTTTGAAATTAGAACAGCACACCTAAGATCAAAGTCAAATATATGAATAAATAATTTATTTCGTAAGTTCTTTCGTTAAATTAAATTGAATTGCACATGTGAATACGTTAAAAAATCCCGTACCTTTGGTGCTCTGATACCATTAACTAATTCTGTTCCACAGAATGATTCTCTAAGTTTACTTTGACTTTCAGCATCGTTTTTGTTTTTAGATGCATAGTCTATCGCTTCTTGACACGATCGAAGTAAAACACAGTCGTTGCAGGCTATAAATAAATTTAAATTACATTTTATATAACGAATCTAGTCATTATCTTTTTATACTATAATTAAAAAAATGTGTGTACATGATATATATTTGCGAAAGATTAGGAGAGCGGGGAGGGGGGGGGGGTCGGTGGATCTTAACATAAGTAATAGAACATGAATCTGTCTTTTTTGCCTGACTGACTAATACTGTTTTTTGTTAATTTTGTTTTTTGTTAACTCAGGGCAGAATATAGGCTATATTTGATTTTGCAGACCTCCACACTTGATGCAGAACTCCGTCCTTCACTTTCTGCCGAATTCTGGAGGTATTGCCTCGACACCAAAGCAAAGAAATATAAAGCAAGGAAATATAAACGTAAATAAATATTTCATTTCCACGAGTGGCGATCGGACCCACAATCGTCGCGTTGCAGTCACACCCTTGTGCCGATGCACCACGATAGCCTTTATCTCTAGCAATAAATCTCTGACACTTAGTCAGCGACGGCATATATGTATTTTCAGAACTTTTGAAGGATTACAATACGGTCCTATTTTTGAGTAACTTTAAATGCAGTGAACGTTTTTTAATATCACAAGCTCTCCCTTTTTTGAAAATGTAATATAGCATAGAAAATAAAGTATAGTATTAATCACAATTAATACTATACTCATAATGCTCATAAGGTCATGTTTTATAATAGGTTTATATTAGTCAACATATTATGGCCTAAGATCCCTTTGAATAAATCTGTATTTATCAATTTTTTTTAAAGCCGGTAAAATAGAAATTTAAAACAAAATAATACAAAATGTTAAATATTTCTGGTGTACATTGATTTTAGTCAAGTATCAACATAAATATAGCAATACCGATGTGAGAAATATTACTACTATCTACAATCTAATATAAATAATGAATGTACGACAGATTATTAAGAAATAGCAATAAATGGATATGTTATATATATATAATATATTTATGTGGCATCTTTTGCATTTCATTAAAAACTAGTTCGGGCGTTACGTACACTATACTCATAAGTGAGCAGAAATATAAACAACACAGCTGTCAGTATAATATATAATATGTAAATATCTGTACATACGGGTTTTTCCAGACACATCACACAAGTAAAACACTAAAACACTAAATATAATTTTAAAAATCATTTCGTTTTTATTAATGTTGATTCTTTATGTTACTTTACACTGCCTTCGTCGAAGGCCTTCGCAAGAATAACTGCGAAACCCGTCTCTTTGAGGAAAATATTTAAAAGAACGCCTTATTTATTTCAAGCAAAACTTGTGAGGAATGCTGGCTTACAAAGCGCATAGTCATGTTCATTTAAAGACTCGATGTGATTCCCGGTTATTTTTCCTCATATATGAAAACTTTTAACACGTCTACCTTAAATAAATGTTAATATATATACAAAATAGCTATTTGAATTCTCAAATGCCATATTTTAATTTTAATATTTTAATTTTAATATTTTCGTATTTCAATTGTATACAGTGTGTCTTCCTGGATCGTTGGTATCTATTTTTTTTTTTAGCTTCACGCTGTATCCCGCGCGTAACAGTTTTAGCAGAGGAAACTTGGGTCCCTACTGCTGAAGTGTCTTGACACTCTTTTCCTATTAAGACACTTCAGTTTCCAATAAGAATAGAAAGAAATTGAATATATTAAATACTTTATTTCCTCAAGTGGGAACCACAACCAGCCCCATTTACAGTGACACGCTTTGGTTTCTGCACCACGACTGGCCTTTCCTGGTATCCAAATTACATGACCTTTAATTTTCATATGTCAATAGAAAAAGCTACTCGCACAGATTAACGAGGGTATATCATTATGTTATTTTGTTATTAATCTCTTAAAGTTCTCTCTGTATGTTGCAGGTACCGGTCTCTGCTCTCCGTCCGATTTTTACTGATTCAATTGTTTAATTTCAATTTTGGCAATAGTATTGTGGATTATACATCAAGAGCAGTCTTTCTTTAGACGTCCGTAACGCCGCAATATTATATTAAACTAAATAATAATAATCAGCTTCACGCTGTATCCCGCACACAGTAGGGTAGGCAGAGGGAACCTAGTATGAAGACACTCCTTTCCACACTTTCTGCCGAATTCTGTAACCATTGCGTGTTGAGTGGCAGAACTCAACGTCGCGCTTTGGCTCGACACCAGAGCGAAGAAATGGAAATATAAACATAAATAAATATTTCACTTCCTCGATTGGGAATTGAACCCACAACCGTCGCGTTACAGCCGCTTGTGCTGCAGCGCCACGACGGCCTCCTCCACCATCATTATCCAAAATTTTATACAATATCCACACTCCACTCTTGAACTACTGAAACAGGTGTAATATCTAACACTAATCATTTAATTAGGTTTGGTGTCTAATGTTTACTAATTTTCAAAATTTTCTCAGAATCAGTTTTCCAAAAAATAAAAAAGAATTATATTTCTTATGCTTTAATAAAAATGATACTATTTCGATAGAACCTATTAATTATATTTTATTCTTCAATGTTGTCCAGTATCCAACGCATGTATTTTCTTACATCTGTATATCCACCTGGAGACGAGGATCCACATTGCGTCGGCCCGAAGGACACCAAACCGTATTGAATTATACGTTCTGTGTGGTTGTATTCACCGAGTTGCATCATGGGACCTCCTGAATCACCGTTGCACGAGTCCCGTCCCGCGTTACCAGCGGTGATAATCCTAGTGACAAATAACATGTATTATAGATTATTATAATATTTTCCAAGTCATATATTTGTGCATAATTTTTAGTGTACATATTTATCCAGTGAAATGTCTTTAAAGCATAATAGTTATTCACTGTCAATGGGTTTAATGTGTATTATATTATATTAGCACATATAGGCACATAAAATAAGAAAAGCTTACACTTACACTATATACCTTACTGTTATAAGTTATTTAAATATATACTGATTAATAATTATTCTCTCCTCCGGGAACTGAGTGACTTAACTCTAGGTTTCCTTTGCTTTTCCTGGTATATACGGGAAAACATTATAGCCAAATTATTATAATAAAGTGTCCTATCTTACTGTCGATCATCTGTAGGGGCAGGTTCTGACAGAACGCGTATGGTAACTTTTTTAAGTACCATTGAATTTCTTCCGGTTTCTGTGATGCCCCAACCAGCTACTACTACCTTTTGTTCGGTGAGCCTTGACTCGTGATGCTCTTTAAATACGGGCAGACAAATCGGTGCTACATTTCCTATAAACAAAGTTTAAGGAAACAAAAATCAAAATTAAATTATACAATTGTAACTCAGAAGGGACCCGCTCCCGCTTAAGCTATCATATCAATTACGTTCATGTTTTATATACGTAATGTATGTAGTGAAAATTATTAAAATCTTACTTCCCGTAATAATATTCAATTGAATGTATGAAAAAAAAAGAACATTTTTCGGTTGGTACCGCCGCAACCGCTATGTCTCTGCATTTTAAATCTGTAATATCTTCGAAAATATTCATTTAAGCTACATTCTGTATTAGATCATATTGATCTATATTAAAACAACAATATATTTGAGGTACATAATTGGATAAAAAATAATGCTGTCTCGCCTAAAACAGCGTCGAAAATTAGCAATTATTTCTCGTAAAATATAAATGACAATACTGGTTAACCTTAATTTGTCTTTTAAGGATTATTTCGAAAAATAAAAAAAAAAATTATTTATGACATCAGTTATCTACTATATGACGGATGCAATTATACATTTAAAATTTCCACATGAATCCCTCTATCTGTTTCTTCAAACAGAAACTTCATCAAAATCTGTTGCTAGTTCTAAAGATCTAAGCACACATAGGTATGCTATGTAAACATACAGACTGAAATTTGTTCATAAAATAATAAAATAAAAATATAAAACATCTTAAATAATACTAACTAAACGAAAAGTCGATTTCACCCTTGACTCGGATTAATGCGATGTCGTTCACAAGTTTTGGAGGCGGTAAGTAATCTTTGTGAATAATTGGTTTTTCGATTGCCATGTCCTATTTAAAAAAAAAAAAAGGAAAGGTATATTATATTAAAGAGCTTCATTTCTGTACAAATTAAAATGTTATCTTACAATAGTTATTATATTACCTGCAAATGATTTTCGCATATTACATTGTACTGTCCTTCACAATCATTTACTCCGCGTAGATCGTATTCACCGATACGGACACCTGACATCACCTTGCCACAACAAGGTTTGAGACAGTGTGCGGCAGTCAATATGTATTTGGAGGTAATTATCGACCCTCCGCAGTCAAAGCTCAATTTTTTATCTATGAAATAGTATATATATATGTATAAAATTATCTTGATTAATAAAAGGAACAATGACAAAATATGGCACTATATTAAAATATAAAAAAACCCAATTACCAACTCCAGTTCCTACACTATATGAGATGAGCGCCATCCAAGGAAACTCATAAAGGTGCGCAAATTCACCCCCAATTATTCGATCTTCAAAGTATTTGCCGCATACATTTGGCAGTAGCTCTATGTTGTCGTGATTTGTAAAATCGTTATCATCAGATATTAGAGATGCAGACACCCCGAATGCTATTCTTTGATCTATAGTTGGTTGTGGCGAGGGTACTGCTTTTTCTACTTCAAAATCGGAGCAACAAACCTGATGAAACAAAAAACGAAGAAATGAAAAGATCCCCGAGTGGGGATCGAATCTAAAACCAGTCGCGTGTACATTTATACTGCATAG